>JAPXFY010000027.1:16163461-16170961 GCA_030674185.1 Monoplex corrugatus | reverse complement strand
TTGACATCTCTAGCTCCTGCGGGCTTTCTGGCACATGGACTGTGAATGACCTTGGGTTTGTTGAATGACCCTGGGTTTGTTGAATGATCTTGGGTTTGTTGAATGACCCTGGGTTCGTTAAATGACCCTGGGTTTGTTGAATGACCTTGGGTTTGTTGAATGACCTTGGATATGTTGATGTGATGTGTTGTGGAGCCGCGATGAGCGGCGTGGAATTGATACCACTGACGCAGGGCAGATTTTGGAACATTAAAAACAAAACAAGCAAACAAACAAACAGGGAAACACTCAAATCAAAAACAAAACAAGCAAACAAACAAACAGGGAAACACTCAAATCAAAAACAAAACAAGCAAACAAACAGGAAACACTCAAATCAAAAACAAAACAAGCAAACAAACAAACAGGGAAACACTCAAATCAAAAACAAAACAAGCAAACAAACAAAAAGGGAAACAAACAAACACAAACAGAGAAACAAAAACAAAACACAAACAAACAAATAAACACAAACAAACTGAGAAACAAACAAAAACAAACACAGAGAAACAAACAAAAACAAACAGAGAAACAAACACAGAGAAACAAACAAACAAAAACAGAGAAACAAACACAATCAGAGAAACAAACACAAACACAGAAACAAACACAGAGAAACAAACACACACACAACACAAACTACACAAACAAAGAAACCCACAATACACAAACAAACCCACAAAGCAACCCAAGCAAAACAAACAAAGGAAGAAAGACTGACTTCTCTGCACAGGCAGGACCCACAAGTACGGTTCATCATAGACAGCGATGAGGGACAGGGTGCCGAAGAAGGTGTGGTCAACCATGCGCTTGTCCACCTCAAACTCCATACACTCCGGCCGTGAAAACTGTATCCGTACTGGTAGGCGCTGACTAGACACGATCTCGTCCACCTTCATCTCTCTGTCCGCTGTTGGCAAGCGTGTACGTGTACACACACCACACACACACACACACACACACACACACACACACACACACACACAACACATATAATATATATATATATAAGGGAAAACAGGGACTATAGAATGCGAACTCCATCGCACAATCAGTTTGATGAGTCATGTAACAAAAATCCTGTTAAGAATAATCATGATGAGGGCACGGAATAGAATCAAAAGAGAAATAGCAGAAGTACAGTGTGGATTTGTAGAAGGGAAAGGAACTGTTAATGCCATATACATCCTAAGAACTATCATAGAGAGGTCAATTCAGATGAATAAGGATTTGTATTTATGCTTTGTTGACTATACCAAGGCTTTCGATCGGGTACGACAAGAAGAATTGATCAACCAACTGGAGAGACTCAATGTTGATGGAAAAGATCTACGAATAATCAGGAATATGTACTGGGAACAAACAGCTGCAATGAGAATAGAAAACAATATAAGCTCTTTCCAAAACATCAAAAGAGGAGTCAGACAGGGTTGTGTTTTGTCACCAGAGCTGTTTTCACTATATAGCGAAAACATCATGAGAAACCTAGAAGACCCAGGATTAAAGATTGAAGGGAAAATGATAAACAACATTCGATACGCAGATGACACCGTGCTCATTGCAGAAAGTGAAAGAGACCTACAAAACCTTGTGAATATACTAGAAACAGAAAGCAAAGGTAAGGGGTTGGAACTAAACAGCAGGAAGACTGAATGCAGGTGATCAGTAAAAAACATGAATCCCTCATGCAAAATAACAGCAAATGGCTCAACCTTGACAGGTTAATAAGTTCAAATACCTGCGAACGATCATTTCATCAGACGGCAGATGCACATCGGAAATAGCTGGCAGAATCGGCCAAGCCAAAACAGCATTCAAGAAGATGACAAGCATTCTTACCAACAAATAGCCTATCAATTAACATCAGAAGGAGTACTTGAATGTTATATAGAACCAATACTGTTGTACGGATGTGAGGCGTGGACAGTCAGCAAGCAAAGCCAGAGAAAGATTGAGGCAGCCGAGATGTGGTTTCTAAGAAGAATGTTGAGAGTTCCATGGACAGCAAAGAAAACAAACGAGACAGTCTTGATGGAGGCAGACACAAGTAGATCATTCATAAGGAAGATTAGGAAAAGACAAGCAACATTTATAGGCCATTTTATGAGGAGGGGGATTTGGAGCACCTGGTCACAACGGGAAAGCTGGAGGGAAAGAGAGCACCAGGTTGACCCAGGGAGAGAATGCTGGACGGACTTGCAGAGTGGCTGGGGATGAGGAGGGTGGGGGAGATGCTGGGGGCAACGAGAGATAGAGATGGTTGGAAGTCCATGGTCGCCAACGCCATGCGGCAGGGCACCTGTGATGATGATGATGATATATATATATATATATGTATATATGTATACACACACACACACACAACACACAACATATATATATATATACATACACACATACACTGTTGTACGATTATGAGGCGTGGACAGTCAACAAGCAAAGCCAGAACAAAATTGAGGTAGCCGAGATGTGGTTTCTAAGAAGAATGTTGAGAGTTCCATGGACAGCAAAGAAAACAAACGAGACAGTCTTGATGGAGGCAGACACAGGTAGATCATTGATAAGGAAGATTAGGAAAAGACAGGCAACATTTATAGGCCATTTTATGAAGAAAGGGGATTTGGAGCACCTGGTCACAACGGGAAAGCTGGAGGGAAAGAGAGCACCAGGTAAAACCCAGGGAAAAAAATACTAGACGGACTTGCAGAGTGGCTGAAGACAAGGAGGGTGGAAGAGATGCTTGAGGCAACAAGAGATAGAGACAGATGGAAATCCATGATCACCAACGCCATGTGGCAGGGCACCTGATGATGATGATGATACATACACGCACACGTACACGCACGCACGCACACACACACATACACACACATACATACACACATACATACATATACACATACATACATGCATACTACGTACATACATGCATACAGACATACATATGTACGTACATACATGTACATACACACAGAGCTGTTATGATTTTGAGAGCTCGACTGTCAGTCGCTGTGAGTTTGTATGTGTGTGCACATTTAACCCTTTGACTCCCGCACCCTGTCCACCAACATCTTGCATTGTCAACCGTGCTAGCAAACCAAAAACTTAACCCTTTCACTCCCTCTCCCTATTCACCAGCTTCCTGCAGGAAGCTGGTGAATAGGGAGAGGGAGTGAAAGGGCTAAGTTTCTGCAGTTGGTGGATAGGGTGCGGGAGTCAAATGGTTAAAAACATGTGTGTATGTGAGCGTATGCCACAGCATGTGTCTGATGAGATGGCTTCGTCTGTCTGATTAAACAATGGATGTCGCCTTTCAAGGACTCAGTTGACGTCTAACAACGTCAGCTGTGACAGAACAGGCCAGTTCTTGAATGGCAGTCCTTGGCACAGCTGACACACATGAAGGAAGATGGCTGTGGCTGGGTTGTCACGGCTACAGTTTTCCTTCTCTCGCTTCAGTCCAACCACAGTCCAGCCATTTATAGCCGTCTCCTCCCAGGCATCCACAATGACATCAGCAGATCTCAGATCACACTTGCAAACGTCGAAGCAGTGGATGCCCTGTGGACCAGGACCCTGCAGTGAGCTTTCCACACAGGAAATCTTTAAAGATGCGATCATCCTGCATGCGGTGGACATAGCTAAGCCGGCACAGTCACCATTCTGTGAGGAAGGTGTATATGCTTGGCATACTGACGTCCTTGTTTGGTACACGGTCCTTTCAGGGTATGCCTAGGGTCTAGCGCGGTGGAAATTATCGAAGCAGTGCTCTTGGTGCACAGAGGTGTCCGGGTCTCGCTGCTGTAGAGAAGAATACTCAGTATGCAGGCTCTTACACTCCAGTCTTGGTAGCTGTTATGAGCTTGTCATTTTCCCATACCCTCTTGGGTAGTTTAGCTATGGCTGCAACAGCTTGCCCTATCCGCTTGTTGAGTTCTGTGGTATACGGTAAGGAACAGGTTGCTGGAGACTGTCGATCCAAGGCAGGTAAATTCATTTACCTCTTGGAGAAGAGTGTGGTCGCTGATGATGATACTGGATCTTCGCTGACGTTCTGCCCCATGATCTCTGCCTTCTTCAGACTGACGATGAGACCAAACTCATGGTAAGCATGAGTTAAAGAGCTGACTTGCTTCTGGAGACCAGGCTGTGTGTGAGCTGCTCGGTGACATCATCAGCAAAGCGTATCTCCCGGATCAAGACTTGATGCACTTTGGTCTTTGCTTTGAAGCGTGCAAAGTTTAAGAGCTCGCCGTTTATCAGATGCTCTGAAAGTGTATTGCAGCACAAGGGAGAAGAAGACCCCGAACTGCATTGGACCGAGGACGCAGCCCTGCTTCACCCCACTTTTAATGGGCAAATGCTTTGAATATGATCAGTTAAACTGCATTGTCCTGTGCAAAATGTCATGGAAAGTGACAACGAGATTCAGCAGCTTCAGTGGGCATGTTTTTTCAGCAGTGCAAAGAGGCCTCTTCTACTAACCAGGTCAAAGAGTCTGGTCAGGTCGATGAAGGCAACGTATACAGGTTGGCCCTGTTCCCAGCTCTTCTTCTGTAGATGTCTGAGCGAGAAGATCTTGTCGGTAGTGGATTTCTCCGACCTGAAGCCACTTTGGGACTCAGGGCAGGCGTGATCTGCTTGTGTCTGTAGCTTCTTCGGATTGGCCTATGCCAAAGGCTTTGCTTATGGTCCCGAGAAGTGATACACTTAAGTTACTGTCGTTGCAGTTTCCCTTATTCTCGTACAGCTTGATGATATTTGCATCTCACATATCTTGGGAACCTGATCCCTCCTTCCAACACTGGCAGAGAAATTCATGAAGATGGTCCAAAGCCACTGGTTTCTCATACTGAATCACTTCAGCAGGAATGTCGTCTTTGCCTGGTGCCTTACCATGAACAAGTGAATCAATGGCCTTGTTGAGTTTGTCCTGTGTCGAGGTTGGTCCAGATGACTGATAACAGGCAAGGTGGTAATGCTGGCAAAAGCTGACTCAGTGATCACGTCCTCAGTGTTTGGCCAATAGTGGAGTACACATTATTGTAGTGTTTGGCCAGTAGTGGAGTACACATTATGGTAGTGTTTGACCAGTAGTGGAGTACACATTATGGTAGTGTTTGGCCAGTAGTGGAGTACACATTATTGTAGTGTTTGGCCAATAGTGGAGTACACATTATGGTAGTGTTTGGCCAGTAGTGGAGTACACATTATGGTAGTGTTTGGCCAATAGTGGAGTACACATTCAGGTAGTTTTTGGCCAATAGTGGAGTACAGATTCTGGTAGTGTTTGGGCAACAGTGGAGTACACATTATGGTAGTGTTTGGCCAGTAGTGGAGTACACATTCAGGTAGTTTTTGGCCAATAGTGGAGTACATATTCTGGTAGTGTTTAGCCAACAGTGGAGTACAAATTCTAGTAGTGTTTAGCCAATAGTGGAGTACAGATTCAGATAGTGTTTGGCCAATAGTGGAATACAGATTCTGGTAGTGTTTAGCCAACAGTGGAGTACAGATTCTGGTAGTGTTTGGCCAATAGTGGAGTACATATTTTGGTAGTGTTTGGCCAATAGTGGAGTACACATTATGGTAGTGTTTAGCCAACAGTGGAGTACTGATTCTGATAGTGTTTAGCCAACAGTGGAGTACAGATTCTGGTAGTGTTTAGCCAATAGTGGAGTACAGATTCTGGTAGTGTTTAGCCAATAGTGGAGTACAGATTCTGGTAGTGTTTAGCCAACAGTGGAGTATAGATTCTGGTAGTGTTTAGCCAATAGTGGAGTAGAGATTCTGGTAGTGTTCGGCCAACCTCTCCATCAGCTTGGCACAGTATTTGATGACTCCGCCGTCACTGGACTTCAGCAGGGCGACCTCGCCAGCAGTAGGCCTGAAGGCTTTTATCATCCCCTCATACATACCTTGCACGTTGCCACTGTAAGCGCACGACTGGATGTTTTGACGGTAGTTGCCTGGTTGACTTAAAGGTAAGTGAAGCTAAATGATGGGAATGTTCATGGGGCATCCAACAACTTACCTGACTCCATCTTGAAGGCGACGGAGGAGCTTAAGGGCAGGCTCAGGGTACGTTGGAAAGAATCCTTTAAAAGAACTCTCCTCTGGCCGTCCTTCTTGAAGGCAAACATCACCTGTAGGCCAAATCAAACACTTACTTAGAGCACTAGGTAGATAATGCAAGCGTCAAAGTTCTAGCCTCAGGTGGGCTGCAGTTCTGAATGCGGACTGGTTGGCCCTGTTGATAGAGCAATGTACTCAAGATCTGATATCTCGAGTTCAACTCCAGCCTGCAACGTGCCAGATAAATGACGGCAGGTATGGGCGGACGGATTGTAGGAATGACCACGTGTAATGAACCCTCTTGAAAAAAACAACAACCTCCAAACTCTACTCAACGTTGCCATATCAATTCAGACAACGATATCAACAAGCATGTCAAATGATAAACAACAAACAAACACCCGAAGGCCAAATCACATATCGTCCTCGCAAATGATAAACAACAAACAACACGTGAAGGCCAAATCACATATCGTCCTCACAAATGATAAACAACAAACAACACGTGAAGGCCAAATCACATATCGTCCTCACAAATGATAAACAACAAATAATACCTGAAGGCCAATCACATATCGTCCTCACAAATGATAAACAACAAACAAACACCCGAAGGACAAATCACATATCGTCCTCACAAATGATAAACAACAAACAACACCTGAAGGCCAAATCACGTATCGTCCTATCTCTTGTGGCTGCAGGCCTAATTACACAACGTCCTATCTCTTGTGGCTGCAGGCCTAATTACACAACGTCCTATATCTTGTGGCTGCAGGCCTAATTACACAACGTCCTATCTCTTGTGGCTGCAGGCCTAATTACACAACGTCCTATCTCTTGTGGCTGCAGGCCTAATTACACAACGTCCTATCTCTTGTGACTGCTACCTTGTGAGCCAACATATGTATCAAATTATGTTAAGGTCCGAACAAAAACAAACAGACCAACAAACTCCACCCCTCCCCCCACCTTCTTCCTGGAACTAATCCTACCCAGGTACGAGCGTACTCTAAAACCACAAACAAAACACCGAGTCCACATGTAATCTCACGGTCGACACAACAAGACACTTTCCTCATTTTCTTCCTCCTCTTCCCGACTGCACAGGACGTAATATGAAACAATATGACCCCCCGCCCCCAACCTTCATGGAACTACTCAGGTACTCCACAAACAAGACACCGAGTCCACATATAATGTCACAGTCGACAGAACAAGACACTTTCCTCCTTTCTTTCCTCCCCTTCACGCATGCACTCCTGTAACATTAGACGACAATCAACAATATGACGCTATGGTTGCGTTCAACTACCTAGCACTGACACAATCATAAAGCCACAGGTTGGAAATGTCGACAGTGGAATCAACCCGACAATTGTAGGC
>JAPXFY010000027.1:16128461-16158461 GCA_030674185.1 Monoplex corrugatus | reverse complement strand
TTCAATTAAATCAGCGACACGTAGTCCACAAACGTTACAAACAAGCTCAAACCAGTTTTTTTGGACAAAATAAAATCATTGTAGCCAGTAAAACTGCTTTAGTTTCGCTTCCGTAAGTACAGCGACGTTTTGGATCGCCATTACACACGCCATTTAAAACAATAGAATCCAATGAAGCGCACACGTTTAATTAACAGCGGTTTACCATACATGTTAAAATCGAATCAAGTCGTTGAGCAATCTGTATCCTGAGGTTTAATGACAGACACACTTCAAAAACTACAGTCAAAATCATCACTTGTCAACAACAACATCATTTAAACAATCTTCAAGTAACTGTATTTCCTGATCACAATTGAAGCTAGTGTAAAAAGGAAAGCCTTCTGGTTGTACATACATACATACATAATGGACATTTTTCAATACGTACACACATACATAAAGTACATCTTTCAATACGTGCACACACACACACACACACACACACACACACACACACACACACACACACACACACACACACATATATATATATAAATAAAAAAAATGTACATATATATATATGTATGTATATACATGTATATATGTGTATATGTATGTATGTATATATGTACATACATATAGGTATACATGTATGTTATATATATATATATATGTATACACACACACAGACATATATATATATATTTTTATATATACATGTAAAACGGACATCTGTTAATACGTATACACATACACAAAGGACGTCTGCCAATACGTATACATATACACAAAGGACATCTCTCAATGCGTATACACACACAGAAAGGACATCTTTCAATACCTAGAAGCATACATAAAGTACAACTTTAAATACGTACACACATATGTAAAGGACATCTGTCAATACGTACACACATACATAAAGGACATCTTTTAACACGTACACACATACATAAAGGACATCTTTTAACACGTACACACATACATAAAGGACATCTTTTAACACGTACACACATACATAAAGGACATCTGTCAATACGTACACACATACATAAAGGACATCTTTTAACACGTACACACATACATAAAGGACATCTGTCAATACGTACACACATACATAAAGGACATCTTTTAACACGTACACACATACATAAAGGACATCTTTTAACACGTACACACATACATAAAGGACATCTGTCAATACGTACACACATACATAAAGGACATCTTTTAACACGTACACACATACATAAAGGACATCTGTCAACACGTACACACATACATAAAGGACATCTTTTAACACGTACACACATACATAAAGGACATCTGTCAATACGTACACACATACATAAAGGACATCTTTTAACACGTACACACATACATAAAGGACATCTGTCAATACGTACACACATACATAAAGGACATCTTTTAACACGTACACACATACATAAAGGACATCTGTCAATACGTACACACATACATAAAGGACATCTTTTAACACGTACACACATACATAAAGGACATCTGTCAATACGTACACACATACATAAAGGACATCTTTTAACACGTACACACATACATAAAGGACATCTGTCAATACGTACACACATACATAAAGGACATCTTTTAACACATACACACATACATAAAGGACATCTGTCAATACGTACACACATACATAAAGGACATCTTTTAACACGTACACACATACATAAAGGACATCTGTCAATACGTACACACATACATAAAGGACATCTTTTAACACGTACACACATACATAAAGGACATCTGTCAATACGTACACATACATAAAGGACATCTTTTAACACGTACACACATACATAAAGGACATCTGTCAATACGTACACACATACATAAAGGACATCTTTTAACACGTACACACATACATAAAGGACATCTGTCAATACGTACACACATACATAAAGGACATCTTTTAACACGTACACACATACATAAAGGACATCTGTCAATACGTACACACATACATAAAGGACATCTTTTAACACGTACACACATATGTAAAGGACATCTGTCAATACGTACACACATACATAAAGGACATCTGTCAATACGTACACACATACATAAAGGACATCTTTTAACACGTACACACATACATAAAGGACATCTTTAACACGTACACACATACATAAAGGACATCTTTTAACACGTACACACATATGTAAAGGACATCTGTCAATACGTACACACATACATAAAGGACATCTTTTAACACGTACACACATACATAAAGGACATCTGTCAATACGTACACACATACATAAAGGACATCTTTTAACACGTACACACATACATAAAGGACATCTGTCAATACGTACACACATACATAAAGGACATCTTTTAACACGTACACACATACATAAAGGACATCTGTCAATACGTACACACATACATAAAGGACATCTTTTAACACGTACACACATATGTAAAGGACATCTGTCAATACGTACACACATACATAAAGGACATCTTTTAACACGTACACACATATGTAAAGGACATCTTTTAACACGTACACACATACATAAAGGACATCTGTCAATACGTACACACATACATAAAGGACATCTTTTAACACGTACACACATACATAAAGGACATCTTTTAACACGTACACACATACATAAAGGACATCTGTCAATACGTACACACATACATAAAGGACATCTTTTAACACGTACACACATATGTAAAGGACATCTGTCAATACGTACACACATACATAAAGGACATCTTTTAACACGTACACACATACATAAAGGACATCTTTTAACACGTACACACATACATAAAGGACATCTTTTAACACGTACACACATACATAAAGGACATCTTTTAACACGTACACACATACATAAAGGACATCTTTTAACACGTACACACATACATAAAGGACATCTTTTAACACGTACACACATATGTAAAGGACATCTGTCAATACGTACACACATACATAAAGGACATCTGTCAATACGTACACACATACATAAAGGACATCTTTTAACACGTACACACATACATAAATGGCTTCGGCCAATACGTACAAACATACATACATGATATCTTTCAAAGAACCAAACAATTGTTTATCGCTAAGACAAACACGTATTTTTATAGTGTACATTTAGTTCAGTTATAAAGGAATAAAACCAACTACACGATTCCATTCGAACTTTTCTCCCTTGAAATAATTTGATACCAGATTTTAAAAAAAATAGTAAAACAACTAAAATAGTCAGTTCGACGAGTTTCCTCAACGGTCTCCACAATGCACGAAAAAAACAAACAAAACAAAACAAAAAACAAAAAAACAAAAACAAAAACAGAACGTATTTCAAAACGTCATAATGCACAAGCTTCCTTTGCAAATCACTGAATTTCCAAGAAAGAAAGTAAAAATATTTCAGTTTATTTACGATGAATTAATGATTATAAGCGCCATTTATTATAAGGACATTTCAAGATCAAAATGTTCAAAACAAAGGCGCTCATCAGAGTCTAATATACTGTTATCTGAATAACTAGTATCAGGTTCAGCTTGGTTCACTTTCCTACAACAACCGTGAACAATACGGTTAGCGTTAAGCAAACCTAACGCAAAATAACAGTAAATGGCACAACTTCGAGACAGGGTGACAAGTTTAAATATCTGGGGACAGTCATCTAATCAGACGGTAGATGCACATCAGAAATAGCCAGCAGAATCGGCCAAGCCAAAACAGCATTCAAGAAGATGAAAAGCGTTCTTACCAACAAATGCCTATCAATTAACATCCGGAAGAGAGTTCTTGAATGTCATAAAGAACTGATACTGTTGAGAGTTCCATAGACTGCAAAGAAAACAAACGAGACAGTCTTGAGGGAGGAAGACACAAGAAGATCATTAATAAAGAAGATTAGGAAAAGACAAGCAACGTTTGTAGGGCATTTTATGAGGGAAGGGGAATTAGAGCACCTGGTCACAACAGGAAAGCTGGAGGGAAAGAGAACACCGGGTAGATCCAGAGAGAAAATATTGGACGGACTTGCAGGGTGGGATGAAGACAGGGAGGGTGGGAGATGAATTTGCAGCGACAGGAGATAGATTCGTGTGGAAGGCCATGATCCCCAACGCCATGCAGCAGGGCACATGATGATGATAATGATGATGATGAATGCAGTAGACTTATCTCCCCCTGTCACCTGATCCCGTGTTTCAGTTTGCTTTACGTGAAGTTATACTAACAGTAATACACTCAAAACTGGATGCAGGTTTGAAAACTTTGATCCCTCTCATTATACAACATCATGTATACTTGGCGGGCTATTTGGCAGAGGCATGGACTCAAGACCTGAAGTGTTGAGTTCAACCCCAGCCCGCAACATTAAAAACTGGTCTGTTTTCTGCCCATCTGAACGCTTCCATCATTCTGAGTGGTATCAGCTTAACGTTTCATAGGTCGCTCTTCCCCCTTCCCCATTTCAAGACCTTGCCAGCGCATAGGGTTAGCGCAGGTTTGGGAAGTCTGTCAGATAATTCCTGACAGATTTAAGTGGAGCGCATATGGAGTTTTTCGAGAGCAGTGAATCCCTCTTGAACTAACTCCACACTCCAAGTTTACATTTAAATATTAAAATAATAAATGCAAATAATTTGTTTTAGCACAAACAGGCCAGCCAACTCCCTAAAGGGCATCGTATCCAGAT
The DNA here is from genome assembly GCA_030674185.1 of Monoplex corrugatus. Classification (NCBI taxonomy): domain Eukaryota; kingdom Metazoa; phylum Mollusca; class Gastropoda; order Littorinimorpha; family Ranellidae; genus Monoplex; species Monoplex corrugatus. Next base: position 16,153,751 of record JAPXFY010000027.1, on the reverse strand, counting down.
TATGAACATCGCTTAAATTTTTTTCCTTCTATGATTAGGTGATCATAAACCATGAGAGCTTTCTTGTTGTTTTTCCTACTCTTTTTCAAATGACGAACACGTTTTTTCCTTATTTTATTCAGTCGCATGAAAAAAGACCAATAAAGGTCTCGGTCTTTTAAAGTTACATATGACATGGAGAAGTTTCCCTGTATCTTTATCAAAAGTGAAACGACCCACGGGACTGGGAAGTCTGGTTTCCTTTTCAGCCTGTGAAGTCTGTCAACTTCAGGATCATCAAACACCTCTAGCTTGTTTTTAATCAGTTATTTCACAAGACCCTCACATTCTTCTGTGGACTCATTGTTATTGTTGCTTAAAGCCCAGCCGACAGCGTTAGAGTCATATCAAGGCTATAACCCCTTCAAAACATACAAAACTTCAACAGGAAGAAATAAAAAGAACAGAAAATTAAGTACACATATCAATGCATTCGCGCACATAATCTAAGGACATGCCCCTGACGTTGACTGCTCCTTCCAATTTATCGCACAGGGAATTTAAAAATCAGACCTGTATACAAATTTAAGCATACCTAAGGACACCAAAACATAAAAAAACGGGCCCAAAATACCTAAAACTGCTTCCTTATATCTCATCTCCCCAGAGCCAAAAACGCACTCAATCCATGTACCCAATTATCAATCCTTAGAAAACGTACGTAAGACTTTATCGAACACATACAGGTAAATGAACCAAGCAAGGTAGAAAAGAATAGGAAAAACGATAGAAAGGAAAGGAACAAGGCAGAAACAAAGAGAGTGACAGAAACGAGGAAATTTATAGCACAGAATTTCCAAAAGGTGCGGATACTATTTATACTGAAAGAGCCCCCGGCATCCCCACGGGGGGATTCTGTGGGCTCATCCTTACGTCTGGGAATCCCATATATGGTAATATTGTTTCGCTCTGAGAAATCCGCTAAATCTTGTCTTTTGTTCTAGATTTTCCTTTTCAAAATGTTCACACAGTTGGTTATTTTGTTCTTTCAATATCGTAGTTACATGTTCTAAGTCAAACTCTTCTTGTTTCAAAGCAGGCGCTTTCTAAAATACGAACCAGAAAATCACAAAAACAGAATTAGAACGCGTATTTACCATAACAAAACAAGACAGGGGCAAATTTGGCCTTTGTAAAGGAGAGAACAAAAGACAAGAGAGAATAAATGCACAATACTTAGCACAAAAACAACAGCAACAAAAAAGAAGACAATTTCCCAAACGTGACATTGAGCAGGAGAAAGTGGCAGATGTGTACACTGGTAACTAACAAACAGGGGAGACAAATGTATTCTACAAGAGAAAACAGGTTACGCCGTATGAGTGTTGTTTTATCTTGAGGGAGCCGAGAGTTTGGGTCGAAATATTGGAAATCAAAACTGGAAGTTAACAATCTACAACGCACTATCTGAGTGTCTTGTCTTGTGGAAAATTGTTTGTACATGTATACAGGAACCAGAAAAGAAAAAAAAACACGAAAGAAGAATAAGGACGCGTATTTAATACAATAAGACAAGACAGGCGCAAATTTTCGGCCTACTGGCCTTTGTCAAGCGTAAGAGTACAAACAAACAAACACCAGATACAAAAATTAGGAAAAAAAAAAGACTGAAACTTCTCTGCTGCTGGGTCCAGTGTGAGAAAAGGAATAAACTATTTATTCCTTTTCTCACACTGGACCCAGCAGCAGGGAAGTTTCAGTCTTTTTCTCCTAATTTTTGTATCTGGTGTTTGTTTATTCCTTTTCTCACACTGGACAGTTTATTCCTTTTCTCACACTGGACACAGCAGCAGGGAAGTTTCAGTCTTTTTCTCTTAATTTTTGTATCTGGTGTTTGTTTGTTTATAATCTTACGCTTGACAAAGGCCAGTTGGCCGAAAATTTGCGCCTGTCTTGTCTTGTTGTACAAAAGACAGAGAATAAATGCACAATACTTAGCACAAAAACAAAAGCAACAAAAAAGAAGACAACTTCCCAAACGTGAGAATGAGCAGGAGAAAGTGGCAGATGGGTACACTGGTAACTAATAAACAGGGGAGGCAAGAAATACAAAATGCATCGAAAGAAATACGAAATTGTTGATATGTGCACGGGGAAAAAAACTTCTTTCGTGTTTTTTTTCTTCTGGTTCCTGTTTGCTTGAACGTGGGCAGTCACACTTGTTTTGGGTTTTATATACATGTACATGTAAACGAAATATAGATGTACGGTCGAATGGATACAAAATATATAAATGTAAGAGGTAAGGCTGATGTAAATGAATTGTGCCTAGTGCAACAAATCCAGTCGATCCTTGGAAGAAGAAAAAACATCCTAATCCAACAGCCAAGGGATTGAAGGGAAAACCAGAGTATCCAGAGCAAAAACCCTCAGTCAGACGCTGCTGGGCCTGTCTTCTAAACAAAGAATTGAAACCAATGGGAAGTACAGAAACATAATGTGCAACCACACAGCCAAGACTTTATTGGAAGTGGGGGGTGGGTAGGGGGTGAGCAGTCAAATAAGAATGAAATGGCCAATATCAACACGATAAGATAATAACTGTGAGAATGAAAGTGTATCGTTTGTCAGCATTAATGAGAAGCATGCACGGACTCACAAATGAAAAAGACTATACACAAATTCATCAAAAGCACAAAACCATGAATATACATGCATGGACAAAGGAGTCACTATCTATACATAATGTATACACACGCGCCCATACATGTACACATACAGGCACACATGCATGCACATGCACATAAAGCAATCATGTGTATCGAAAGAAATACAAAATTGTTGATATGTGCACGGAAAAAAACCCTGTAAATAAAGTAACTGTATTGCATTCTGTAGTAGACATGGTATTACTGAGACCAAATGGTTTTCGTGTTCCAAGTTTTTCTACAACATGGGATTTCATGCCTTTTCTGCCTATGATGCTGCTACTGCAGAGGAGCCACAGACCTTTCACACGGATGTCAATGATCGAGTGGTTTCGCCGGTTGAAGTAGGTACTTCCTCACACGAGCCAGTACACATCTCTATTACTTATCATAAAAAAATCTTCCTTTAACTCGTGTATATTGGACTCGTGTGGATAAGTCATAATATCCTTCAGTGTCGGTTGATTCATTGTTACTTGTTACTGTTGTTTAAAGCCCAGCCGACTGCATAGAGCCATATCAGGGCTATAACCGCTTCAGAACATACAAAACTTCAACAGGAAAAAAGACAAGAAAATTAAGTACACATATCAATGCATTCGCACACATAATCTAAGGACATGCCCCTGGCGTTGACCACTCCGTCCAATTTATCGCACAGGGGATTTAAAAAACACTCCTGAATACAAATATAAGCATAACTAAGGACATCAAAACATACGTAAAAACAGGCATAAATTACCTAAAATTGCTTCTGCATATCTCACCTCCCTAGAGCCAAAAATGCACTTAATCCATGTACCCAATTATCAATCCTAAGGAAAAGTACGTAAGACTTTATCGAATACATACAGGTGAATGAACCTGCAAGACAGAAAATGATAGGAAGAAGTGACAGAAAGCAAAGGAACAAGGCAGAAACAAAGAGAGTGACAGAAAAGAGGAAATTCCTAGTACAGAAGTTCCAGAATGTGAGGATACTAAAAGGTGGGGATCTCCACTGCATAAAATCCTGACCTCACTCAACCCCCACTGCAGCCTGTCTCCACTCGGTGTGGAATCACATTGTAATATATATTTGTATATAATGTTTTCTATAATTTTCCATTGCTTTTCTTCTTTTTCCCCATTTTATAGCCATGTGGTGGTGGTCATTGGTTTAATGTCTATTCACATAAAGTGATTTTAGACAAATAAAAAAATAGTAAATAAATAAATAAAACAATAATAAATGCTAATAACAATGATTATAAAGATAAATAAATAAATAAGTAAATAAACAATTGAATAAATGAAAAAATAGGTATGTAAAAAAAGCGATGTGGGGAAGGGGAATAGAAACAGGAAGGGCAAATGCAGATGTTTATGTGTAGTTAGTCATGGTTAAAAAAAGAAATGAAATTTAAGTTCAAATTCATATCACTTATAGCCCACTCGAGCAACAAAAACATATTCGGGCTAAAACCATGTGAAAAACAAGTAAGAAGCAAGGACAAGGCAAATGTCAGAGGGGAGCATAAACATAACAAATGAAGTAGCATACTACAACAAATATTTACAATAAACTAGCTAACTGTAACCATGAACAAGAAGATGAACGAATTACAAATATTGAACTATTGGACTTTTTGACAGGCTAACAAAAAATTTGTATGTTAATAATGATGATTCAAATATGTCGGAAATTGTGTGAGTAGAAAGTACCGGAATGAGTCGCTTTATACTTATGCAAGAAAGTAAATGACTGGTCGTTATTTTCTGTCCACAAAGACAGACAATATTTCTGGTGTACTTTGTTTTTAATGCATCGAGTTTCCACCTATACATAAGGGACTGCATAGATCTGTTTATGGTAAACTGTTTACTTATTTTGCTGATTATAATATTCACGCTATTAGTATTGTACTTTTTCTGATTATCTTGAAACAGTTTCCAAACATAGGCACCCACTAAGTTACAAGATTCATTATAGCCATGTGTACGTGTGTGTGTGTGTGTGTGTGTGTGCGTGTGTGTGCATGCGTGCGTATGTAAACATGCATGCAAACATAGCACACGCACACACACACACACACTCTCTCTCTCTCTCCACACACACACACACATTCTTACAAACACACGCGCACAGCAACGCACACGCACACACACACACATGTACACACACGTACGCAAGCACACACACGCAGCAATATATAAACACAGTATGCCTCTTTATTCATATGAAAAATCTGTTAATCTTTCTTCATTACATAAGTCAGTGTTTAAATTTTAATATTCTGTGGTTTCTTATATGTCTTCTTACTTGTATAGCTTTAATGTTTGTTGTTATCTTATTGTGTATGTAATTGTGAACATTTTTTATCACCTTTTGCCTTTCTTGCGAAATGTAAAGCGCTGGTGAGCATGTTTTTATATGGAATATGCGCTATACAAATAAACATTATTATTATTATTATGTGTATGTTCAGCGCTTAGATTTGATTTCTATTCAAGATTTTGCGCTATATACATATTGTAATTATTATTATTATATTATTATTATCATTATAATTATTATTATTATACTATTTATACTGAAAGAGCCCCCGGCATCCCCACGGGGGGACGGCTGACTCATGTCCGCGTGAAAGAAGAGACAGATGTAGTACAACCACCACTGGCACTCGTAAGGCACGTCTATCATAGGTTGTCTGCTTGGACTACTCCAGGTCCAGGTCCAGGACCAGATCCAGATCCAGGTCTAAGTCGAGGTCACGGGTTCAACTCAGCGTCACCATATCGTCACAACAAAAATGTCCTGGTACATGAACCAGAGGTGTAATCCTGTGGTGACATCGCCTCGTAATTTCCAATTCTCATTGTATGTACAAACATGGCCTTTTTCTTCACCACACGTCGACTCATGAGTGGCATGAAGGTGGATATTAACCCTTAAACTTCTGCATGTTATCTATCAGCTGCAAAAACTTAACTCTTTGACTCCCTCACCCTATCCACCAGCTTCCTGCAGGAAGCCTGTGGATAGGGTGAGGGAGTAAAAGGGTTAAGTTTTTGCTTTGCTAGCATGGTTGACAATGCAGGATGCTGGTGGACAGGGTGCAGGAGTCAAAGGGTTAAACCACCACATCCTGCACATATGTATGGCATGACAGCGTCAGACAAATGGCACAGATGAGGGCCCCACCATTTCAAAGTGCAGGTTGAAAGCGGGACATCTTGTTTACACTCCACAAGCCGAAAATGACCCACCAAAGGGGAAGAAAGGAGGGAAGTGGGGGGGGAGAGACAGAGAGAGAGAGAGAAGAAAGAAAAGGAGGGAGAAGGAGAGAGGAGAGAGAGAGAGAGAGGAGAGAGAGAGATTGAGAGAGAGAGAGAAAGAGAGAGAGAGAGAGACGCAGAGACAGAAGAAGAGAGAGAGAGAAAGAGATTGAGAGAGAGAAAAGAGAAAGAGAGAGAGAGAGAGAGAGAGAGAGAGAGAATAAAAAGAAAAAAAAAGAAAAAAAAAAAACCCGGTGCAGGTGGCGAGGGTTAACTGTAAAGAAACACAATTGGCGGAGGGGAGGGAAAACCTCACGAAGGATTTCAGTTACCATAACTAACAATTTAAACAATAAACTTTCAAATGCAACAGTAAACATCAGTTAAAACAAATTATGAATATTTCGCTACTGAGCTTCTTGTCAGGCTGGCAAAATATTCTTAGAGTAAGGACACTTGATTCAAATATGTCGGAAACAATGTTAATAGAAAATAAAGGAATGTGTTGTTTTATCCGAATGCAAGAAAGATGACTAGTAGTTATTTTCTGTCCACAAAGACACACAATATTCTTCGTGTATTTTGCTTTGAATGCACTGAGTTTCCACCTATACACAAGGGATTGTACATGTATAGTCCTACTGACAGTAAACTGCTTATGTATTTTGCTGATGACAAAATTCATATTATCAGTACTGTCTTTTTTCTGATTATCTTGGAACTGCTTCCAAACAAATGTGTCTGCTAATGTGTAATATTCATTCAAGAACAGAGAAAGTTGTATATTATTTGATTCGGGTGTGCCTTTAGTCCCTCGTTTGGCAGCCCTGTCAACCATATCATTATGATGAAACGAACAATGAGATGGTATCCAACAGAAGGTAATATCAGCGACTCGTAAGGATAAGATATGAATCAAATGACTAATTTCTGTTATTATTTCAGATCTTGTTTGTGATCTTAATGATTCAAGAGCTTGAAGTACTAATTTTGAATCAACGCAAAAAAAAAGTATTTGGAATATAGTCTTAGGAAAATTGATCAACTAATTTAAGGCCATTCATATTGCAAAGAGATCAGCAGTAAATATTGATTTGTTGGGCCCTATATGGAAATATTTATGTATTTTCAGATCAGGTATTAAAAAAGCTGAACCTGCTTTTTTTGCCACTTAATGCTGAACCTGCGTTTTTGTCAATTAATGATCCATCAGTGTAAACTTTTAAATGATTGGGATACATTTTTTCAATATGACATTTAACTCGACCCGCCAATAATTTACATGTCTCTTTTCAACGTGTGTGATGTATCTCAGATTGTGCTCTTAGGATTTCCCAGCTGGGTACTGGTGAGAACGAAGGTCTTATTGATATTGGATCTGCTTCTAGATCAATTCCCGATCCATTCATGACGTCATATGAGTATGTTGCAAGTGCGACCTGTGAAAAACTGATTTGGCTCGTTTGAGAAAGTCAGCGTCTGATCTTAAATCAATTTCAGGTTTCAAACTATTGTCAACAGTGGTATTTCTTAACAGGAATTCAACACAGGCGACTTTCCTTTGTTCATCAAGAGGCAACATATTAATCTCACTCTATGTGCGAACGCTGAAAGCATGAACTGGAAGACAAGTTTGAAACTTGTACATTCTGTGCTTTGCAGTTTTTGCAATAAGTGTTTCGGTGCGCTGAAGAAGATTTCTTGGGCACATGTTAGTTTAGATCTAATTAGCGATTTACACAAATGTACAAATACTGAAGAATCTCATCCCCATGGCTGCCTGCAAACTATATTCAAGAGATTTAAACTCTATTGGGCTTTCGTACGTAAGTATTCAATGTACTGATTCCAAAATAATTTTGTTGTAAGGAAAGCTCCTAAAAATGTAACGGATTGCTTGTACTGAAGAATAGCATCTCTCAGTTTGAAAGTAGGCAGTTTGTCAGGATAAGACCCACTGTTAAATAAAACTAACGTTGTTTTCTCCGTTGACAGATGTAGCCCATTTTGTGCCATATACTGTCCAACTTTATTAAATTTTAATGATACACTTTGCGTGTATAATTCATTCAGCTCAACAAAGGTTTTTTTTTCATATCTACCTGCATCCACATACAAAAGACCATTAGTGTATTGAACTAAAACTGTATTTATAGATATTTTACTTGGGAAGTAATTCATTAATATCATGAAGAGCAGGGGTGCTAGATCAAAGCCCTGTGGGATATCGATTTGAAGGGTTCGTTTTGTTGAATACACAGTTTTCATTCCTTGTTTGAAATACCGGGTTTTCCAGTACACAATTGACATTGTCATAAACGTGATCACTCAGTCCAATGCTTTTTAATTTGAATAATAATCGGGAGTGCCAAACTTGGTCGTACGCTTTAGTGATATCCAAAAATGTAGCCAATACACATTTACGTCTTGCACATTGCTGCTTTACATTAGTGGTTAGTTTTGTTAAGAGTTCTACTGCTGACCTGTTCTTTCGAAATCCTGCCTGATTCACAAGCAGTACGATATTCTTTTGAGAACAGCGCAGCAATCTATTCAAAACAATTTTCTCCATCAGGTTAAAGAAGTGAGATGTTATTGGAAATGGCCTATAGTTTTTCAGATCAGAGCTACTGTTACCTGATTTTAATATAGTAACAACTATTGTTTGTTTCCAATGTTCAGGCATTTTGAGGCTATTCCAGCATTTTTGAAAGATAGCATTGGAAAGATTACACAATTGTCAGGTAGATTTTTCAGCAACGATAGGAAAATGCATCTAATCCCCCTGATTCTTTTTACAGACTCTGCGTGTGTGTGTGTGTGTGTGTGTGTGTGTGTGTGTTGAGAGAGACAGACAAACAGACAAGACAGACGCAGGCACAGAGAGAGAGAGACAGACAGACAGACAAACAGACAGAGAGAGAGAGAGAGAGAGAGAGAGAGAGAGAGAGAGAGAGAGAGAGAGAGAGAGAGAGATTTCTATGGCACTAAAAAGAATGTAGCCTTTTCTTGCACTTACATGTTCCTTGTTCAAGCAAAGTAAAAACCTGTTTTCGGCTTGACTATTTATACCACCTTACATAGCTCACACCCTTGCACTCTATGTATCTATCACACACACACACACACACACACACACACACACAAAAATAACGTTATTCCGGTAAACCAGGCAGGTTTTAGAAAAGGAAGATCCGCAGTTGAGCACCTAGTTAAACTTACAACTCAGATCAAACAACAGTTTGCCCGCAGAAAAAGTGTTTTAGCTACTTTCTTTGATGTGAAAAAAGCTTACGATCAAGTTTGGCATAAACGTTTATTGTTCAAGCTAAAATCTGTTGGTTTATCGGGCAATATGTTCAATTACATTAAATCTTTTTTAGCTAATAGAACAATTCAGGCAAGAGTGGGAGCTAGTTATTCTTCTTCACGATGCCTCGACATGGGGATTCCACAAGGTTCAGTGATAGCACCTATTTTATTTAATATCCTTATACAGGATCTTCCTAAAGCTCTTTCAAATCGTGTTGTTTTAGTACAGTACGCTGATGATATATGCACTTGGATGAATATCACTTTAAAAAAGACAACTCCACAGAGAACGCGAAATTACATCAGGAAGTTGTATCAAATTGATCTTGATAATCTTGGAAACTATATGTTAGAAAATGGGCTGTCGTTGTCAGCAGAAAAAACTAACATGATGCTGTTTGATCCTGGTGGTAACTCAAATAACTTGCCTATTTTCAAATTGCTTGGTGAAGTGTTAAATTACAAACAGGTCGTAAAATTCCTGGGAGTTTACATCACGTCCAAATTAAGCTGGAATGTCCATTTTGATTATATTTTAACAAAAGCTCGAAAAACCTTAAATTTTCTAAAGATAATAAGCAAATTACCCTGGGGAATGGATACAAATGTACTGATTCATCTGTCAACAGCGCTGGTCAGGTCTAAATTATCCTACGCGCAAGAAGTTTTCTTCAATGCACCCAAATATTTACTAAAAAAGATTCAGAGCTTGGACTGCAAAAGTCTTAAAATTGCACTAGGTGTACCAACTCATGCTTCTACTCTGGAAACGTACAAAGTTGCTGGAATTCTACCTTTAAACAACCATCGTGAGTTAGCTACAGCAAAGTTTGCAATTAGAACTACTTCACAAGTGGATAATTTTGTGAGCAAAGAAATTAAGATCAGGTCTGATACTGACTTTCCAAAACGAGCAAAAAACATTTCATCACAAATTACAGCCGCAACTTACATATCTGGCCTGATCAAACAGTCCAACATAACAATAGATGAAATTGCTGAGAAACCAACGATAACGCCTATCCCTACATGGGAAATGCTAAATGCCACATTTGATCTCGATTATGCAAAAGTTAAAAAAGATGATAATGTCAACATTACGCTATCCACAGCTTGTGAACACATCGATGAAAAGTACAGTACCCACCTCCACATTTTTACCGATGGGTCAGTCTTAGCAAACCAGAGCGCTGGAGCAGCCTTTTATGTTCCAAAATTTAACATTAAAAAGTCTTTTTTCATTGGGGCAAATGTATCTATATATACAGCAGAATTGGTCGCTGTTGTTCAAGCGTTGCATTATTTAATAAGCCTTCGGCCTGTGTCATTCAAAGTAGTTCTCTTTGTTGATTCAAAATCTGTATTATATGCCTTACAGTCTTTTGATACAGACACAAGACCTGACTTAATTATTGAGGCAAATCATCTAATACATTGTTTAAAGATAAATGGTTCGGAAATCAATTTATGCTGGGTGCCTTCTCATGTTGGTCTTCATGGCAACAACGTAGTTGACAGAGCAGCTAAATCCGGTGCCCTCCATTCTGAAAATTCCATAGAATTACATGTTAACACCTCGGTAAAAGAAGCTTACAACTCGCTAGAATTAGTATCATGGATTCGATTTCATGAACATTTAAATGAAAAATTTGTGTCTCAAAAAAGAATCAAACTTTCAGTTCAAAATATCTGTAAAAATTTGCAGTATTCCTCGTTATATCATTTGAGATTAATTGTTATGACATATTTTCGCATTCAACTGAACGCTTTGAAAACAAAATATTGTAACAACGTTTTATGTATTTGTGGCGAACAATTCACATTGTATCACTGTTTGTTTTACTGCAGAAAGCTTCGTTCCTTTTTACCAAAGACATTTACACAAGGAAACTATCTTGAAACGCATTTTAAAGAAGTAGTATCGGATCAAGTTTTGTTAGTTAAAATTTCAGAATCATTGGTTCACAGTCCTGTTAATGCGTTACTTTAAGATTATTATTATAATTATGATTATTTTTGTTTTGTTTTGTTTTTTATGACGATTTTTCTTTTACATTATTGATGTTAGCGTTGTTCTAGTTTCATTTCTCTGTTCATCCACATCCTTTTTCTTAAGACCTTGCCGCTTCCTTTTAATTTTTTTTACGTCCCTTACTCTGTTCCCCTCTCCCCTCCACACCCCCCCCCCTTATTTCATCCTCCATGCCATTTTTCCCCGTCTAATATCACTTATAGTGAAAAGACGTTAAATCAAGCAACGAACGAACACACACACACACACACACACACACACACACACACACACGTACACACACACACACCACCACCACCACCACCGTCACAAATCATTTAGTCAAAACAAGCGTGACTGCCTACGTGTTCAAGCAAAACAGGAACAAAAACAACAACAACAAAAAATACACGGAAAAAATCATGAACGCCTAGTTAATGCAACAAGACATGACAGGGGCAACTTTTCGGCCACCTGGCCTTTGTCAAGCGTGAACATAACAAAACAAAGAACAAAGAACAAACAAAAGCACGGGGAAAACCAGTACAGTAAAATTTCCTGTTGTTTCGTTAAGCAGGACAAAAACAACAACAACAAACAACAAAGAATGGCTGATGAAATCATAAAGTATTTGCGAGTTGTGGTAACTGGGACGAAAGAGGGGAGGCAAATACGATGTCTTTGGGCTAGGGGGTGGGGTGGGGAAGTGAGATGAATTCTGCTTATTATCAAGTTAACATAAAAGTTGTTCTGACATATCAATTAAATATATATAGATAAACAGAAAATTACTAGCAGACGTCAACACGAGAAGACTAAAAGACATTGGCCATGTGTCACGCAGCAAGAATACGGACTTCATGGCAACCATCTTTCGTAGAAAAAACAGTGGCAAAAAGGCAGAAAGACAGACCTACAATCTCATACATAGAGAACATAACCAACATCAGTGGCCTTAAAGTTCAAGAAACAGTCCACAAAAGTCAAGACAGAGCGGCCTGGATGGAGATGGTGGAGTCAAAATGTGCAGCGGCCAACACCTAACGGAGGCTAACCCGATGACGCCGACAGGTGAGACAAGGTGAGATAACTCAAAACGGAAATAATTAATACAAACACATTATGGATGATAACCGTGCATCTTACACACAGAGTGATACAGATCACCTGACTTACGTGAATCGTTTACGAGATACAGCTAAAACAACGTGACTCAATAACGCAGCCCCCGATTACCTGTCAAGCCTACTTGAGATCCATGTTAATAATAATAATTACAATATTTATATAGCGCAAAATCTCGATAAAATCAAATCTAAGCGCTGAAACAGACACACACGCACGCACGCACGTACGCACGCACACACACGCACACACACACACACACACACACGCATGGCTATAAATGGGGAGAAAGAATAAAAGCAATAAAAGCAAGAATAAAAGCAATGGAAAATTATAGAGAGCATATCATATACAATTATATATTATAACAAAGTGATTTCCCTCCGAGCGGAGACAGGCTGCAGAGGGGGGTTGAGTGAGGTTAGGATTTTATGCAGAGGAGAAAAGGTGAGTTTTGAGAGCGGACTTGAAGGAGACAAAAGTAGGTTGCTGACGGACTGAGAGAGGAAGTTTGTTCCAGGAGAGTGGACCAGAAACAGAGAAGGCTCGTGGACCATAGGTATTGAGCTTAGTGCGTGGAAAGCGAAAAGTCAGAGGATTGGAGGCAGAGCGGAGGGTACGTGAGGGAACATAGATCTCAAGTAGGCTTGACAGGTAATCGGGGGCTGCTTTATTGAGGCTTTTGTAGCACATGGTGTCTAGTTTGTACTGTATGCGCTTTGATACAGGGAGCCAGTGAAGTTGTGCCAGGAGAGGAGATATGTGGTCAGCTTTTTTCTTTTTGAGTACAAGGCGTACAGCATTGTTTTGAATGCGCTGTAGGATGTGAATGGTGGAGGCAGGAAGACCAGACAGGAGTGAATTGCAATAGTCAATGCGAGACATTATGAAGGAGAGAACGAGTTTTGCAGTTGTTTCGACAGAGAGATACTTCCTGATCAACCTTATACGATGGAGATGATAGTAGCAAGATCTGGCAGTTTGAGAAACAAAGTTGTTCATGGAGAGAGTAGAGTCAATGCAGACACCAAGGTTTTTAGCTGAATCAGAAATTGGGACTGATGTGTTACATAATGGGAGAGAAAGAGGAGGCAGTTGAGAAAGTTTCTGACGGGTGCCAATGAGGATAGCTTCTGTCTTGTCGTCATTAAGCTGAAGTTTGTTGAACGTCATCCAGTTCTTGATGTCTGAGTAACACTCAGTGGTGCGAGTCAACAGGCGCTGTATATTATCAGGTGAGTCACTGTCTTGAAGTTGGGTGTCATCAGCATAGAAGTGGTGTTTTATAGAGTGGGAGTTGATGATGGTGGACAGGGGGGAGGTATAAAGAGTGAAAAGAACAGGGCCAAGGACAGATCCTTGTGGAACACCACAGGTCAGTATGCAGGTTGAGAGTAAGTGCCATTGATGAGAACAGTTTGTTTTCTGTTTGATAGGTATGAAGTGAACCAGGAGAGAGCAATGTCAGAGATGCCAAAAGTATGATGAAGTCTAGAAAGGAGAATACCATGGTCAATGGTATCAAAGGCTGCAGACAGATCAAGGAGTGTGAGGAGAGAGACTTTGCCAGTATCAGTTGCAAGGGGGAGATTGTTGAGAATGTGTAGTAGGGCAGTTTCAGTGCTATGGCACTGGCGGTAGGCTGACTGGAAAGGATTGAGGAGATTGTTGGCAGACAGGTGAGAGTTCAGCTGGTTGAGGACGACTTTTTCAAGGAGTTTTGACAAGAAAGAGAGATTAGAGATAGGCCGGTAATTTTGAGAGTGGACTTGAAGGAGACAGAAGTAGGTTGCTGACGGACTGAGAGAGGAAGGAGAATACCATGGTCAATGGTATCAAAGGCTGCAAACCTGACGTACCCTCCGTTCTGCCTCCGATTCTCTGACTTTTCGCTTTCCACGCACTAAGCTCAATACCTATGGTCCACGAGCCTTCTCTGTTTCTGGTCCACTCTCCTGGAACAAACTTCCTCTCTCAGTCCGTCAGCAACCTACTTTTGTCTCCTTCAAGTCCGCTCTCAAAACTCACCTTTTCTCCTCTGCATAAAATCCTAACCTCACTCAACCCCCCCCCCCTCTCCAGCCTGTCTCCGCTCGGAGGGGAATCACATTGTTATAATATATAATTGTATATGATATGCTCTTTATAATTTTCCATTGCTTTTATTCTTTCTCCCCATTTATAGCCATGCGCGCGCGCGCGCGCGCGTGCGTGTGTGTGTGTGTGTGCGTGCGTGCGTGTGTGTGCGTGCGTGCGTGCGTGCGTGCGTGTGTGTCTGTTTCAGCGCTTAGATTTGATTTTATCAAGATTTTGCGCTATATAAATATTGTAATTAATTAAAATTTTAAAAAATGTAATTAACTGCTGGTGTTTAAACAAATAGCAGTCAGAAACACACAAAAATATAGGAAAATGCCAATCTAATGTCTTGTTTTTGTGTACTGAATACACATTCTCATTACTATTTCCGTGTGTTACGGGCTCCGAGATAATTATAGGCAGCTAACTATGAGTGTGATCATCTCCTGCCTAAAAAAAAAAAGCTTAAAAAGAAAAGAAAAGAAAATATATATATATATATGTGTGTGTGTATGTGTGTGTGTGTGTGTGTGTGTGTGTGTGTGTGTGTGTGTGTGTGTGTGTGTGTTGTGTGTGTGTGTGTGTGTGTGTGTGTGTGTGTGTGTGTGTGTGTGTGTGTGTGTGTGTGTGTGTGTGTGTGTGTGTGTGAAACGAAATAAATTTGACTCACTAAACCGCAATGCAAAAGAGAAATGTTTTCATGGCCTTATCTCCTCCAAACAAAATTCAAACTGTATGTAAAAAGCAACAAATCAACTAACAAATAAACCATCTCAATCTCAGACCTTCCGTGCGAATAACATTTCACTAAATGATCTCAATAAATATTTTACTACAATGGGAGACAAAACCATCTGCCAAGACTGTACGCAATTAAACACTCTGAAAAAAAAAAAAAAAAAAAGATTGTTTGCAGTTCGAGGAGTATAAATCCCAAGCACAGCCAGTTTTTCACCGACTTAATTTACAATATTGTTAAAGTATTATTGTTGTTATTATTATTATTATTTTATATCATTATCATTGTTGTTGTTGATGTTATCTTCCTCCTCCTCCTCAACATGATCATTGTTATTCTTCTTCTTATTATTTTCGTCGTCATCGTCATCATCATTGGTTTTAAAGCCCATCAACCCACTGCTGAGAGGCATATCAGGGCTAAAAACCATCTCCAATAAAACACAGTCTGAACACACGCATTTACACAAATAATCTAGTGATGTGCATCGGACATTCCACCCAATTTATCACCAGGGAGATTAAAAAAAAAAAACGGAATACAAATGCATAAACATAACTAAATACACAATTTAAAAAAAAAAAATCTGGCTTATAATATTCAAAATTGGCACTAAACAGTTCACACTTCCTTACAGCTAAAAATGCAGTTAACATGTGTACCCAATTATCAATCTTAACAAAAAGTATTCAGAGGCTTTATGGAAAACATGCAGGTGAAAGGACCAGCAAGGCAAACAAAAACAAAAAACAAACAAAAAAACCTGATAGAAAGAGATGACAGAATGCAAGGCAGCAAGGCAGAAACAAAGCGAATGACAGAGAAGACGGAATTAATTTCTAGCATAGAATTTCCAGATGGGGATACTGTTTACACTGAAAGAGCCCCCGGCATCCCCACTGGGGAACACACTAGTGAAATGACCAAGAGTGTGTAGCATAACGATGTTTGGTATGAGTTCAAGTCTTCTGTGTCAGTAATTGTATTTTCAAAATGAGACTTATCTTCGTATTGATGACAGAAATGATAACAGTAGAAGTAGCGATGGTTCCTACATATCTGTGTGTGTGTGTGTGTGTGTGTGTGTGTGTGTGTGTGTGTGTGTGTGTGTGTGTGTGTGTGTGTGTGTGTGTGTGTGTGTGTGTGTGTGTGTGTGT
Source organism: Monoplex corrugatus (assembly GCA_030674185.1). NCBI lineage: Eukaryota > Metazoa > Mollusca > Gastropoda > Littorinimorpha > Ranellidae > Monoplex > Monoplex corrugatus. Next base: position 16,137,383 of record JAPXFY010000027.1, on the reverse strand, counting down.
GTGTCCCTCCTTCTTCCCATGCCTCTCGTTCTAAACACTTTTAATATTTCAGTTATGTGTGACGTTGATTTATCTATGTTATTATAATTCATTTGCATTGATATAAGCATTTGCATCAATGTAAATTTTCTATGAATATTATAATGTGGTTGTACGAGCGTATAAGTACAGACCCACCGTGAGCGAGGCCTAGATATGAAAATTAAGTATTAATGTGCTTGTGCTATCCAGCACCCTGGAAAGAAAATGTGTTCTTGTTTGTGATCTCTCTCTCTCTCTCTCTCTTTACGTAATTCACCAACCCGGAAGTTGTATACAATGGCTAGTGTTTGCACTGTGGGTTTGTGGTGCATTTGTGAATGCGTGGTGTGTGTGTGTGTGTGTGTGTGTGTTGTGTGTGTGTGTGTGTGTGTGTGTGTGTGTGTGTGTGGTGTGTGTGCGTGCGTGCATGCATGTGCGTATGTGTGTGTGTGCGTGTTGTTGTTGTTTGTTGTCGGCTGTGTTGGTGGTGGTGGTAGTTATGTGTGTGTATGTGTGCGTGCGTGTGTGTGTGTGCGTGTGTGTGTGCGTGTGCATGTGTGTGTGTGCGCGCATGCGTGCGTGTGTGTGTGCGTGCGTACGTGCGTGTGTGTGTTGTTGTTGTTTGTTGTTGGCTGTGTTGGTGTTGGTGGTGGTTATGGTGAGTGTATGCGTGTGTGCGTGTGTGTGTGTGTATGCGTGTGTGTGTGAGTGTGGGTGCGTGCGTGCGTACGTACGTGTGTGTTTGTGCGCGCATGTGTGTGTTTTGTTTATGAAGAAGGCAGAGCCAGTCCTGACGGCGCTTGGATCTATTTTTGCAATTTTTCTGGTTCGTCGTTTTCTTTCCCCTTTCTCTTCCACTCTACCCCGTCCCTCTCTGTCTGTCTGTGTGTCTGTGTGTCTGTCTGTCTGTCTGTCTGTCTCTCTCTCTTCTCTTACGTCATTACACTATCTGCAGTATGTTTTGCTTCGGCCGTTTTTCATACGGATCAGTGGACCCACTTCAAAATAAATATTCTCTCTCCCTCTCCCCCTCTCTCTGTCTCTGACTGTCTGGCTGTCCGTCCGTCCGTCTGTCTGTCTGTCTGTCTGTCTCTGAGAGACAGTCTCTGTTGTGATATGATCTTTTCTCTTACGTCATTACACCATTTGCGGTATGTTTTGCTTCGGCCGTTTTTCATACGGATCAGTGGACCCACTTCAAAATAAATTCTCTTCCCTCTCTGTCTGTCTGTTTGTCTGTCTCTGTCTGTCTGTCTCTCTCTCTCTCTGTCTCATGGGTGATGTTTACAATCTGTTGTGGAAACTATCAACGTTTTCCCGCTCCCTCCCAATTCCTGGTGTGTGTATGGGTCGTTGGTTTTCACTATAATTATAAACTGTGTGTCAGTGTCAAAAGGAAATCTGTAAACTCTCTTTGTCACTGTCTGTCTGTCTTTCTCTCTGTCTGTCTGTCTCTGTCTGTCTCTCTCTCTCTGTGTCTCATGGGTGATGTTTACAATCTGTTGTGGAAACTATCAACGTTTTCCCGCTCCCTCCCAATTCCTGGTGTGTGTATGGGTCGTTGGTTTTCACTATAATTATAAACTGTGTGTCAGTGTCAAAAGGAAATCTGTAAACTCTCTTTGTCACTGTCTGTCTGTCTTTCTCTCTGTCTGTCTGTCTGTCTCTATCTCTCTTTCACTGTCTCCTTCCTCTCTCTTTCTCCCCCCACTCTCTCCTCTCTCATACACAGACATGATCTCATCTTGACCTTTCTAACCAACCCGGTAGTTGTGTAGAAGCTTGCCTGTATCTACATTGTTTAGCTAAACCAACTGATCTTTTGCAAATGTACACAAAGCACATCCAGGAAGCAAATTCACAAGACTTAGGACGAAAATAACGACACATCAGCTGATTTCCGTGTTGTTTCGTGGAGCTGATGAAACGTCCTTTTATTTTTGAATCGATATCGTGTCTTCAGTTTCAATTTCACAATATGGAAGAATATGATGCAAATGTTAATACGTCTTAAATGCCTATGTACAGTGCAAATTTAGTTGCAGACAAGTATGGGATAATGATAAGAGTTTCCTGTCCACCGCACGGATGAATACACACACTGGTCCATTATCGCCAGGTGTGGATCTTCATGTGGGATAGCAGGCATAGTGGTCTTTTATCGCCTGGAGTGGGTCTTCATGTGGGATAGTAGGCATGTTGGTCCGTTATTACCTGGAATGGGTTTTCATATGGGACAGTATGCATACTTGTCCTTTATCACCTGGTGTGGGTCTTCACATGGGATAATAGGTACACTGGTCTATTATCGCCAGGTGTGGATCTTCATGTGGGATAGTAGGCATGTTGGTCCGTTATTACCTGGTATGTGTTTTCATATGGGACAGTATGCATACTTGTCCTTTATCGCCTGGTGTGGGTCTTCACATGGGATAATAGGTATACTGGTCCTTTATCACCTGGTATGGGTCTTCGTGTTGGAAAGTAGGTACTCTGGTCCTTTATCGCCTGGTAAGGGTCTTCGTGTTGGATAATAGGTCCTTTATCGCCTGGTAAGGGTCTTCGTGTTGGATAGTAGGTACACAGGTCCTTTATCGTCTGGTAAGGGTCTTCGTGTTGGATAGTACGTACACATGTCCTTTATCGCCTGATAAGGGTCTTCGTGTTGGATAATAGGTACACAGGTCCTTTATCGCCTGATAAGGGTCTTCGTGTTGGATAATAAGTACACAGGTCCTTTATCACCTGGTAAGGGTCTTCGTGTTGGATAGTAGGTACACAGGTCCTTTATCACCTGGTAAGGGTCTTCGTGTTGGATAGTGGGTACACAGGTCCTTTATCACCTGGTAAGGGTCTTCGTGTTGGATAATAGGTACACAGGTCCTTTATCACCTGGTAAAAGTCTTCGTGTTGGATAATAGGTACACAGGTCCTTTATCACCTGGTAAGGGTCTTCGTGTTGGATAGTAGGTACACAGGTCCTTTATCACCTGGTAAGGGTCTTCGTGTTGGATAGTAGGTACACAGGTCCTTTATCACCTGGTAAGGGTCTTCGTGTTGGATAGTAGGTACACAGGTCCTTTATACCTGGTAAAAGTCTTCGTGTTGGATAGTAGGCATGCTGATCCTTTATCGCCTGATGTGGGTCTTCATGTGGGATTGTAGGTACACTGATCCTTTATCACCTGTGTGGGTCTTCATGTGGGATTGTAGGTACACTGATCCTTTATCACCTGTGGGGTCTTCATGTGGGATTGTAGGTACACTGATCCTTTATCACCTGTGTGGGTCTTCATGTGGGATTGTAGATACATTGGTCTTTTATCGCCTGATGTGGGTCTTTATGTGGAATGCAAGACCGCTAAAGACATGTTGTTCCACAGGCACTGCACGGGGAATCTTGTGGCCTTGGGTTCTGTTACTGGTAGTCCTTCTATTATTGAATGGCAGCTGTCCTGCCCTGTTTAAATGTGATTGTGTCCTGCGTGCATGCTGTTGCAGAAACTGTTTTCCTAGTTGGTGGTGTTGGTGTCATAGCCGATGAGGTCGGCCCTCAGAATATCTTTGTACCACTTACGTACTCTTCCCAGTTTCCGTATTCTTGTCTCAGTTGTCCATATAGACATCTCTTTGGGATGCTGTTGCTGTCCATATGGATAACCTGTCCTACCCAACGAAACTGATATCTGGTGAGTAGAAGCTCTACATTTGGCAAGTCACACTTCTTCAGAACTTGAAGCTGGGCACTCGATCATACCACGTAATGCTGCAGATCTTGCGGAGACATCTTTCGTGGAACTCATACAGCTGCTGAATGTGCTGTCGGTAGGTAGTCCGGATCTCCCATGAGTAAAGCAGTGTACTCAAAACCACTGTTCTATACATAGCATTCTTATAGCTGAGCCTGACGCAAGGTCTTGTCACAACCTGTCGGTTAGCCTTCCAAAGGCAGAGCTAACCTTGGAGATGCGCACCGCCACCCCAGCACCAAGACATCCATTGATGCTCACTGCACCGCCCATGTTGCAGACATTGTCTACACTCTTGATCTCCTGGTTGTTCATAACAATTGCAGGTGGTGAAGCACCAGAAGCCTGTGATGATGTTGGCTGAAACATTGCCTCTGTAATGCTGAGGCAAACTGTAAGGCTGAAGCGCTTACAGACCTCAGCAAATTGGTCAGTGATGCAGTGGATGTCCTCGATTGTGCGCTTGTGCAGCCAGTGCAGTCATTTTCGTAGAAAAATTCCTGCAGGACGGCTTTGAGCACTTTGGTTTTGGCTTGGAGTCTCCAAAGATTGAAGAATTGTCCATCCGAGCGGCACTAGCACTGTCGCAAATAGAATGGAGAACAGTGTGGGCGCAAGAACGCGTCCCTGTTTCACTCTGTCCTGCACTGCAAAGATCGCAAAACGGCTCAGTGGATCAGAGAAAGAACAAAAGTGCGAGACATCCCGGAAACCATCAACAAACTGAAATGGAGCTGGACACGACATCCCACCCGGAGAATGGACAATCATTGGACAACAAAAATCACGTCCTGGATACCAAGAGACGGCACTCGCAATAGGTTTAGTGTTGGAGAAGATAAAGCAGCAAGGCAGAGAAAATGCGCACCGCCCTCATAATGGTGACCCCAAGAAAAGTCAAGTCTCTCCCACTTCACTTCCCTATGACGTCAGAGTCATGGGACACCCTTTATCTCAGAGCATATGAATACCAGCTGACATGATCAGTCTGGTGTTTTCCGGTGTCTCCAGTTTCTGCGTGATCAGGAATATACAATGAGGGTAGTGTCTAATAATCCGTAAACTGATACGTGAAGTATGCGTCTCGTCACAGTCAGTAAGAAATAACATTATACAACCAGTATGCATTCAGTCGGTAAGAAATGATATCATACAGCTAGCATACATATCGTCTGACGTGACTAGTGCTATGTTCGCCCAGCTTTTCAGTTTCAGCGTGCTAAAGAAGACGTCCCAATGGTCGCTTGATACCATAGGCGAAGTTATTGTTACTGTTATTGTTGTTTAAAGCCCAGCCGACTGCGTAGAGCCATATCAGGGCTATAACCGTTTCAAAACACACAAAACTTCAACAGCAAAAAAAAAAAAAAAAAAAAAAAAAAAGAAAAAGAAAAGAAAAGAAAATTAAGTACACATATGAATGCATTCGTGGACATAATCTAAGGACAGACCCCCGACGTTGACCACTCCGTCCAATTTATCGAACGGGGGATTTAAAAAACATACCTGAATACAAACTTAAGCATACATAAGGACACCAAAACATACATAAAACGGGTACAAATGACCTAAAATTGCTTCCGCATATCTCAACTCCCTGAGCCAAAAATGCACTTAATACATGTACCCAATCATCAATCGTAAGAAAAAGTACGTAAGACTTTATCGAATACATACAGGTGAATGGACCAGCAAGGCAGAGAATGATAGGAAGAAATGACAGAAAGCAAAGGAACAAGGCAGAAACAAAGAGAGTGACAGAACAGAGGACATTTCTAGCACAGAATTTCCAGAAGGTGGGGATACTATTTATACTAAAAGAGCCCCCGGCATCCCCACGGGAGGACATAGGCGAAGTGTGATGGAAACACGTGACAGGCTTTGAAACTAAGCCTTGACATCGACAGGTGTGAGTCCAAGTTGGTCAGGCTGTCAGACTTCGGACAGAACGGTCCAGAAACATCAAAGGAAATAAGAGGGAAGCATTGAGCATTTTAAATATCAACTAAGTAACATAACTCTTGAGAATCACGGAGTTATCTCCCATGTAGAATTTCTCAAATCTAGTGTTGAATTTGAGAAATTCTACATGGGAGATAACTCCGTGACTCTCAAGAGTTATGTTACTTAGGTCCAGAGACATGTTTTTATGAGCCACTGGGGATTGCTCGGTGAAACACTGGATGTCCTCGTGTGGGATGGCTGTCGGGAGCTGGAGGGGGGGGGGGGGTTGAGGAGTTCATGTCTATGTGATGATATAGGACGCATGCAAGAATGTGTGTGTGTAAATAATGTGTGTGTGTGTGTGTGCGTAAATAATGTGTTTGTGTGTGTGTGTGTGTGTGTGTGTGTGTGTGTGTGTGTGTGAATAATGTGTTTGTGTGTGTGTGAATAATGTGTTTGTGTGTGTGTGTGTGTGTGTGTGTGTGCGAGTGTGTAAATAATGTGTTTGTTTGTGTGTGTGTGTGTGTGTGTGTGTGTGTGTGTGTGTGTGTGTGTGTGTGTGTGTGTGTGTGTGTGTGTGTGTAAATAATGTGTTTGTGTGTGTGTGTGTGTGTATGTGTAAATAATGTGTTTGTGTGTGTGTGTGTGTGTGTAAATAATGTTTGTGTGTGTGTGTAAATAATGTGTTTGTGTGTGTGTGTGTGTAAATAATGTGTTTGTGTGTGTGTGTGTGTGTGTGTGTGTAAATAATGTTTGTGTGTGTGTATGTGTGTGTGTGTGTAAATAATGTGTTTGTGTGTGTGTGTGTGTGTAAATAATGTGTTTGTGTGTGTGTGTGTGTGTAAATAATGTTTGTGTGTGTGTGTGTATGTGTGTGTGTGTGTGTGTGTGTGTGTGTGTGTGTGTGTGTAAATAATGTGTTTGTGTGTGTGTGTGTGTAAATAATGTGTTTGTGTGTGTGTGTGTGTAAATAATGTTTGTGTGTGTGTGTATGTGTGTGTGTGTGTAAATAATGTGTTTGTGTGTGTGTGTGTGTGTGTGTGTGTGTGTAAATAATGTTTGTGTGTGTGTGTGTGTGTGTGTGTGTAAATAATGTGTGTGTGTGTATGTGTGTGTGTGTGTAAATAATGTGTGTGTGTGTGTGTGTGTGTGTGTAAATAATGTGTGTGTGTGTGTGTGTAAATAATGCGTGTGTGTGTGTGTGTGTAAATAATGTGTGTGTGTGTGTGTAAATAATGTGTGTGTGTGTGTGTGTAAATAATGTGTGTGTGTGTGTGTGTGTGTAAATAATGTGTTTGTGTGTGTGTGTGTGTGTGTGTAAATAATGTGTGTGTGTGTGTAAATAATGTGTGTGTGTAAATAATGTGTTTGTGTGTGTGTGTGTGTGTGTGTGTGTGTGTGTGTGTAAATAATGTGTTTGTGTGTGTGTGTGTGTGTGTGTGTAAATAATGTGTTTGTGTGTGTGTGTTGTGTAAATAATGTGTGTGTGTGTGTGTGTGTGTGTGTGTGTGTGTGTGTGTGTGGGGGTAGAAAGAAACTCTAGGGAGAGCTAGACAACAGAAGGTCTTCAGAGAAGTAACCCCCTTTAGACAAGTGTTTCGGCCCTGAATTCCTTACACTCTCGGGGGTGGGGGTGGGGGGGGGCCGGGCCACATCCAGGTCATGACTCCTGGATGCCCTTCTGCTGTTGTCTATTTTTTTTTTTTTTTTTTTCCCACGCCGGGGAGCGAACCTGGGCGATTCTGCGCTTCAGAACTGCGGTACGCGGTTTTACCAATGTGCTAACGGGGCACACATCATCTGTAGGGAATTTAATCCTTATGAAGTTCACTTTTGGTTCCTCCTTGCCCAGATCCAGCTTGAGCTCCTTTCTGCTGCCTCTGCCATCGCTTTAAGGGCTCTAGTCCTCTTCTTCCCAGAAATGGCGAGTTGTTTCATGAGATCATAAGCGGAGGTGCCCACAAACCCTCTTGCCCCGACCTCTATGGCGAAGATTTTGACCCGCAGACCTGCTTTCTTCAGGGTGCTGGCAAGACCGGCGTATTTTTCGGTCTTGTAGATATGTGCTTCTTCCATTCTGCTTTCGTATGGCACAGTGAGTTCTATCAGAATCACTTGTTTCGAGGAGTCAGAGTGGAGAGCGATTCTGGTCTCATGCCTGTCTTGCTGATGACATCTGGGTAATTTCTCCACTCTGGGAGGTCTGCTGTACACTCCCAGTTGACTGCTCCATCCAGAAGACCCTTTGGCAATGTGCTGGTTGTCATAGCACTTTCGGGCCAGACCTGTTTCCCTCCTGCTTTGTAGAACGTTGTCATAGCAATTGGTGCGTTTGGGGTCATGGTTTTTTCGCTAACCACGTCTGTGATCACTTTCAGAACTTGGTTGTGCCTCCATGTATACCTTCCTTGGGCTAGCGCTACTTTGCAAGAGCTTAGGACATGTTCCACTGTTTGTTTCTTCTGACAGAGCGGACATGCTGGGTCGTCTGATTTCCCCCATTTCACTAAGTTTGCATTCGAGGGGAGCAGGTCATATACAGATCTGAGGAGGAAGCTTATCCTTAGAGGAGCCATGTGCCACATATCGTTCCAGCTGAGACTTCTTTGGAGTGCACTGTCCCATGTTGTCCATTGCCCCTGTTGACCTTGCTGGACTGCCTTCTGCACTCTTTTGACATCTTCTTCTTCCTTCAACTCCTGTGTGATCATGTCTCTTTTTTCCTTCCCTTTGGCTTTGGACCACCACTGCATTTTTGTTGCTCCCAGTCCCTGTCTGTTGGTTTGCGTGTGTACAATTATTTCTTTGATGCTGAGGTTTCTCTTGGCATTGTTTACAGCCTCTTGGACTTTCCACTTTCTGCCAGTTCTCAGCTTTGGATGAACTGATCTCACGATATTGTCTTCCGATTCCTCCAGCATGCTCAACAGTCTTGCTTTTCCAACTTTGTATTCCTCCACTATGGATTTGAGAGGTAGCTTCAGCATTGCTTGACGACAGTAGAATGCAACATCAGTGAGACCAGGTGGGACACCGAGCCATTTTCTTGTGTATTTGTTGATTTTGGCTTCCATTGCTTCGACTGTGCTGGTGCAAATGTCATAGATTAGCAGTGGCCATAGCAGCTTTGGTATCAGCATGAACTGTAGACACCAGACTTTGTATTTGCCTGGCAGTCCGCAGTTATCTATTTTCTTCAGGCCTTCTT
>JAPXFY010000027.1:16100961-16123461 GCA_030674185.1 Monoplex corrugatus | reverse complement strand
GGCAACAAGAGATAGAGACAGATGGAAGTCCATGATCGCCAACGCCATGCGGCAAGGCACCTGGTGATGATGATGATGATGAGTAGGAATATCTACTAACCTCATTGTCATCACTATGAGAATCCGCCATGGGTAACAGAAGACGCCAGGATCCCAGCTGGATGAGGACCAACCGACTGTGCTATCAAACTCCGCTGCTCTGCACACAAGGATCCGTCCAGGCAATGACTTATCTTTTCCTTTGCTATTGTTATTGTTATTTTTGCTTAAAGTCCAGACGACTGCATACACCCATATCAGGGCTATAACAGTATCAAAATACACACAATACCTCAACAGGAAAAAAAAAGGAAAAGGAAAAGGAAAAGAAAATTAAGTACACATATCAATGCATTTGCGCATATTATCTTACGTGATGCCCCTGGCGTTGACCACTCCGTCCAATTTATCGCAGAGGGCGTTCAAAAAACATACATGAGTACAAATTTAAACACAACTAAGGACACCAAAGCACATGTAATACAGGCCTGAATTACCGCAGATTGCTTCCCCATATCTCACCTCCCTTGAGCCTAAAATTGTACTTAATGCATGTACCCAATTATCAATCCTAAGAGAAAGTACGTAAGACTTAAGAGAAAGTACGTAAGACTTTATCGAGCACATACAGGTGAATGGACCAGCAAGGCAGAAAATGATAGGAAGAAATGACAGTAAGCAAAGGAACAAGGCAGAAACAAAGAGAGTGACAGAAAAAGAGGAAATCTCTAGCACATAAATTTCCAGAAGGTGGTGATATCATAATTATACGCTGAAAGATTTCTCGATATACCCTCGAGGTACTCACATACATCTGTAAAGGAAATACTTTAAATATTCAAATGGAAAGGAAATAACTACAGATATTCATATGGTAAGGAAATAAACACAGATATTCGTATGGAAATGAACTACTTCAGATATTGATCTTTCAAGGAAATAACTACAAATATTCATACGGAAAGGACATACTTCAGATATTAATCTGTCAAGAAAATAACTACAAATATTCATATGGAAAGGACATACTTCAGATATTAATCTGTCAAGAAAATAACTACAAATATTCATATGGAAAGGACATACTTCAGATATTAATCTGTCAAGAAAATAACTACAAATATTCATATGGAAAGGACATACTTCAAATATTGATCTGTCAAGGAAATAACTACAAATATTCATATGGAAAGGACATACTTCAAATATTGATCTGTCAAGGAAATAACTACAGATAATCATACGAAAAGGACATACTTCAGATATTAATCTGTCAAGAAAATAACTACAGATATTCATATGGAAAGGACATACTTCAGATATTAATCTGTCAAGAAAATAACTACAAATATTCATACGGAAAGGACATACTTCAGATATTAATCTGTCAAGAAAATAACTACAAATATTCATATGGAAAGGACATACTTCAAATATTGATCTGTCAAGGAAATAACTACAGATAATCATACGAAAAGGAAATACTTCAAATATACAACTGCAAGTGGCTCTGGAGCACATTATGTTTAAGATGTATATCAATATTCACGTTCCTGTTATCATGGCTACATTGGAGGTGCCATTCAATGGTTAAGTCTGTTAACATCATGGGTAATCTGGCATCGTATTCTTCTAGTTTACATTACCAAGGAATGTAGAATTCATCCAAATATGATGATCTAACGTCAACAACTATTTAGTTTGTGATAGCAAAAGTAATATTTAGCAAATAGTATTATGAAATCAAAGACTTTATCAGTTTTTATATCACGTTCAACTCTTAAACAAAATCAAACTTTCAGTGGGCTTTAAATTATGTACATTTTCACATGCGCTGATAAAGATTTCCAAGTTATTTTCAAAAAAAATATGAAACTCCATGTACACTCCGCTCGGAGGGGAATCACTTTGTTTTAATATATAATTGTATATGATGTGCTCTCTGTGGTTTTCCATTGGTTTTATTCTTGCTTTTATTGCTTTTATTCTTTTCTCCCCATTTGTGGCCATGCATGTGTGTGTGTGTGTGTGTGTGTGTGTGTGTGTGTGTGTGTGTGTGTGTGTGTGTGTGTGTGTGTGTGTGTGTGTGTGTGTGTGTGTGCGTGCGTGCGTGCGTGTGTGCGTGTGTGTCTTTTCGGCGCTTGGATTTGATTTTGTCGAGATTTGCGCTATATAAATATTGTAATTATTATGTATGCATGTGCGTACGTATGTATGTATGTATGTATGTATGTATACGCTTAGATTTATGTATGTATGTATGTATGCATGTATACGCTCAGCTTAGATTTATGTATGTAAGTATGTAAGCATGTATGTATGCATGTATACGCTCATATGTATGTAGGTATGTATGCATGTATACGCTCAGCGCTTAGATTTGATTTTGTCAAGATTTTGCGCTATATAAATAAAATATATTATTATTATTATTATTACACTTCCAAAATCAAAGTTCACTGTTTTCTCTCTATACATCACAGAGTGTACGTTTTTCATTTTTAACAACCTTGCCAGTACAATGTCGGTTAATCTGACAAAAAAAAAACGGTTGTTGAAATGAGTTGTAAGTTGTTCGCACGTGAGCGAGAGACTGAAAGGCTCAATACCAAAACAGAGAAGGGGGAGGGGATGGGGAACTCAATGACACAATTTACTGTGCGATCTGTTAACATTCGATAATAATGACCAGAAGAAAAAACAAATACGTAAAAAGAATCAGAACGCTTTTTTTTTTTTTTTAAATAGAACCAGACAAGACAGGCGCAAATTTTTGGCCAACTGGCTTTAGTCTTTTTCTTCCATTGGACGAAGCAGCAGGAAAGTTTGAGTCTTTTTCTCTTTATTTTTGTAGTTGGTGTTTGTTCGTTTGTGCTCTTACGTCTACGCTTGACAAAGGCCAGTGGGCCGAGAATTTGCGCCTGTCTTGTCTGGTTGTATTAAATACACGTTCTTGTTCTTCCTTTTTTTTTTTTTTTTTTTGGTGTTTTTTTTTTTTTTTTTTTTTTTTTTTGGTGTTTTTTTTTATTTTTTTTTTTACCGATTCCTGTTTGCTTGAACGGATGCAGTCACACTTGTTTTGGATTTCATATTCGATAACTATATTTTGAGCTGCCTATTTATGATTTTAACCTTTTCACGTCCACACCCTTAACGGCTTCCTATCCTCCTTCACCCTACGTGCTGCAGACAGCTGAGGGGGTCGGGTTAGGGAATGAAAAGTTAAAACCAAGTCTGCTACAATCACAAAAACATATCTTCAACCCCCGTTTATACTAATCTTTGTGATCACAAAGGAAGTACGAAAAATAAGCCCCATGTAGTGACTGACCTAGAACCGATACTGTTATACGCTTGTGAGGCGTGGACAGTCAACAAGCAAAGTCAGAACAAGACTGAAGCAGCCGAGATGTGGTTTTTAAGAAGAATGTTGAGAGTTCCATGAACAGCAAAGAAAACAAACGAGACAATCTTGATGGAGGCAGACACAAGAAGATCATTCATAAGGAAGATAAGGAAAAGACAGGCAACATTTATAGGCCATTTTATGAGGAAAGGGGAATTGGAGCACCTGGTCACAACGGGAAAGTTGGAGGGAAAGAGAGCACCAGGTAGACACAGGGAGAAAGTATTGGATGGACTTGCAGAGTGGCTGAGGACAGAGAGGGTGGAAGATGTGCTTGCGGCAACAAGGGATAGATACATACGAAGGGCCATGATTGCCAACGCCATGTGGCAAGGCACTTGATGATGATGAGTCACTGACATGGGAAAAACCACAAGCACGCCAAATCAATTCAATCTATCTCCTGATATGTTCATCCGGCATTGGCACGATCACATCTTTAGAATACACCAAATTTCCAGCTTTCAACAACAGTAGTCATTGTTTTACAAACACTAAGCTTTTTAGAATTCGGTTCAAACCCCCGCTGAGCAGGTCTGTCTAAAAGCAAAACGCATGTAGAACTGCTAAAATTCCCCGGCTGGCAACGCTAACCAGTCTTATGTTTTAACCCTTTGATTCCCTCACCCTATTCATCAACTGCAAAAACTTAACCTTTTGACTCCCTCACCCTATCCACCAGCTTCCTGCAGGGGGTAGTGGATAGGGTGAGGGAATCAAAGGGTTAACTTTTTGCTTTGCTAGCATGGTTGACAATGCGGGATGCAGATAGATGCGGTGCAGGAGTCAAAGGGTTAAACTTGAATTACGCAGATTCAGATTCTGATTAGACTGAACATGAAACAGAAAGTCAGGAATTCTGTCTGTCAACATCCCGATCTTTGAACGTACCGGACGTGCCCATTTCAGAAATAGATTAACGCTGATTATATGTCGAGGGGTCCCTGCTAGAATGTACTATCGTTCTGGCGGTAAGTTTTGAGAAAATGGCATTTGAAAGTTAGGCACTTAAAGAAGAAATATTTAACTAAGTCGCACGAAGCTGATAACGTGAGTATGTTTACTTTCCATATGTCTAATAGAAAAAAAATGAAATGAAGTCCAGGGCTGTTGCCGTTTTTTTTTTTTTTTTCGTTTTTTTTTTTCAAAAAACATTATCTTATGTTGGTGTTAGCTGGTACTATCTGGCACTCATTCACAACCCTTCTTTTCTGCCCTCAGTCGCCTGATGGAAAGTGCTATTACTCAACAGAACCAATAAGCAGGCGGGGACTAGTGGTGTCCATCGCGCCGGCAGGATGCTGATCAGGGTTAGGCGCCCTTAGTACAACTGTGGCGGGAAGGAAGGACGGGTGACAAGTAATCAAAATGTCTGCCGTGACAGCTACTACTATGTTGTGGGAGAGGACAGGAAAAGGAGAGAGGCGCAGCTGGTATCCGTTTTTGTCGTAACTTCTTATATTAGTAATCTCTGGCTGCTAGCAACCTGAGGAATGTAACTGAGTGGAAAAGTGTTAGTGATCAGGAAGTATGTTGTGGCAGAGAATTACTTGTGCATCACGCCTTGTTAAGCTCACAACATATGTGCTACATACAGGCCCCACGTTTGAGATATTGTCAAACGGAAAGACATTGCCAAGGTTGTAATAGCGTATCATTCTCTCTTTCTGTCTGTCTGTCTGTCTCCTCTCTCTCTCTCTCTCACGCGCGCGCGCACACACACAAACACACACACATAATGTGCATCAGATCACGTGCACATGTGGATGTGTGTGTGTGTGTGTTTGAGGTGAGAGAGAGAGAAGACAGACAGACAGACAGACAGAGAGAGAAACAGAGAAAGAGAGAGAGAAAGAGAGAAAGAGAGAGATGAAATACAATGCAATGAAATGAAATGAAAATGAAATGAATTTTCCAATGGTACAGATACTAGCATACAGACCATCTTAAATAATTGCCGTTGCCATTCTACATTACATAAACACAAAAGAAAACAAAACATGGAAGTAAAATACAACAAGAGAATTTTGAAATTCAAAGAAAAAAAAAACCGAAAACAATACCACCAGAGATAAAAAGTAATGGGAATTTTTACCATTACTACATTTAAGTGAACATACATGTGTAATTAAATGTATGCGTGCGTGTGTTTGTGTGTTTGTGTGTTTGTGTGTTTGCATGTATGTGTGCACGGGTACGTGTGCATGCATGTGAGTGAAACAGAAAAAGCAAAAACAAAATGGAATGTTAAATAGCATGACAGTAATGTGATTTCAATTCAGTCACTTCACATATGAAATTTCGAATCTTACATATGCTGTGATCATATTTAAATGGACGTTAACCATGCATTAGGCCATTTTATTTACGAAATTACACATATTACTAACATATGTTAATATAATCATATCAAAATGAACAGTTTAATGATACATGTATTCAAATACATATTCATTGTTAAAGTTTCAAATAACAGTGTCTGCAGCAACCCACTTAACAGATGTGTATACATTTGTAAGCATAAATGGGATAAGTAAAATAAAGCACAAATGATATATATAACACGTTTATCATGGACATTAACATGCACGTAATGAGTTACTTAAGTCTAAACGTTTCGACTGATAGTGGACCTTTCAGGCTGTTTGCCAAATCATTTCAACTGTCATTTGCTGATGAAGATACTGAAAGGACATGGTGGAAGTTATGATAGGCTTTTGGGATGACACCAGGTGCACACAGTGACAAGAGATCCCGCTTCTTGGCACCAATACTGGGAGTTTGTCCTTATATAGTCTTGGCAGTATTTTGGAAAGCTCCTGACATTCCCTTCTTGATGAGCCCATCAGTCGGCGCACTCTCAAGCAATCATCATCTAGGTTGTTTTTGAAGAGCATGATGCCATCATTGCCCTTGGACACCTGGATGAAGCGAATTTGTAGCCAGTAGACCCTGTGTTTGTTCGTGTCTATTTTTGTTTTTAGTCTGTATGAAGAGGCCAGCATCTTGAAATCGTTAACCGAGTCATGGTCAATTGGCACAGCAGTAAAACGATTTGGCCGCCGGACCAACCTGAACACGATGTCCCAGTCACATGGAGGTAAATGGGAATGCTCTTCTTTGCAGAGGAGATGGCAGAGTGCATTGAATCACATTCAATCTGAGTGTGACCAGATTCCAGAAATTTCTGTGTGATGGTTTTGATGTTTGGCAGAGTATTCACAGCAAATAGCAGTGCTGCTGTCAAGTATTGATTTTGGTTTTGTCCACTGCAACAGTCAGAATATATGATGACGTGCTGGACATGGGCTGGAAGGGATGAAATATACTTGTGAAGACAGCTGGCAACTTTCAAATTTTCTCTTATAATACATTTGACTTACATGGCCGCAAGGAGATTGTAAAACTGCCTGCATGTCAACTGTTATTAAATGTAATGATGGGTCTTTCTTGGAGGCCTCCTTGTCAGCTGATCTTTGCTCTGTGGAAGTCTGTGTTCTTGCAAGGTGTTCTTTATGAGATGCCTCCTCAGCAGTGGACAAACGTGTGCTGCTTTCTCTTGATAGCAGCTGCAGTGCAAGTTGCACACTGGTCCTTTTTGGGGATATGAAAAGAGAGACTGTAGACTTTGTTGAATGTTTTCCTGTACGTTTTGGATGATACTGTAGGGATCTGGCTCAGCTGGAGGGCGATCCATGATAATCAGTTCTGTGATCTGCAGTAATCCCAAAATCAGGCAATACAATACAATGCAATATAATACAGTTCAATACAATATAATATACAAAATTCAACACAGTACAATACAATGCAATAAACTGCACATATTGTGCAGTTGCACTTTCGCTGATCTTAAGCTAATCTCTGATGGTTATAAGTCAGTCATATGTGTATGTGTAAAAGTAAATCTTGTGTACAGCGTAATGCTTATGTATTTTGCTCTGATTACATCATTTCAACAGTCTGCGCGCACAGGCACCCGCACACAAATAGGTCTTTAACTGTCAATATGAGCACCTGTTATTATATTCCATCAACGAAAGATTTTTTTTCTCTACATATCCCCAGAACAGAACAAAAACAAAAGCTGCTTGTCTTACTGAGCAAAATGGATCGCATACTGACTTCATAGAAGCACTTGCCTTAACAGCACCAGGACTTTATCATGTCCTGCGACACCATCAGTAGACACAGAAAAATTAATTCTAAAGCTACTGCCTTCAACTAAACAAGTAGGAGCTTTTGTTGCATGTATGCAACCTTCCACTTTCAACAATCAATCGTAATAAGATTTTATCAACACTGTGATTGACCATTGCACTAAAATTATCAGAAACGGTCATTTTCACATGATCATTTAGCTGAAACATTGATGAACAATTTGAAGGAAAATCTGACAAAACTTGACGCAAATCAACGGTAATAAGCTATTGGTTTCCAACATAATTATCAATCAAAGTAAAAACAAATCAAAATAAAACCTTACTGTTGCTGGTGTACAGTTGATGGTTTCCAAGTTGAGTCAGTCTGGATGTCTCAGAAGGTGGAGAGAAGCTGCTGTGCTTTAGATTTTCCCGGCACATAGGACACATTTGGCAAAACAATTCTCACGCTTCATCGGCTGTGCTTTAATTAAGTACTAAAATCTACGGAAACACATCCTTCAATGGGTCTGCTTGATGACTCACAGCGGAAATTAACTTAAGAAAGCTAGGGGACTTTAAGAAAAAGAGATTTAAGTCAATTCTGGATATGGAGACATTCAGGGTTGGGGATGGTAGGTTTCAAACTTAAATACTGTCCTGACACTTCCGCGTCTCTGATGCCGCTTTAATCCTACAAACCCTAGGCACACACACACACACACACACACACACACACACACACACACACACACACACACACACACACACACACACACACATACACACACACACACAACACACACACTAACACACACACACACAACACAACACACACACACACACACACACACACACAACACACACACACACGTATGTTTTGACTGGTGTATGTGTGAACTTTGCCCATTGGTCTGTATTGGCAGGCCTACCTCTAACATGTCAGGGTCATAAATTAGTCTTCTCCTGAGTGTTAGTACACAGTGGTACCCTATGCGTGTAACCACTTGCTCACTTCTTTTGTATGACTGCTTTAAGTTTTAATAAATAAATCACTAACTTGTCATGATATTGGAAAAATAACTCTATCATATCAAAGCTGACATGTTTCTGAGTGCAGTGGTGTAAAAAAAAGAAAATGTGAAAAAATGGCATTTAGTAGGCCTACCTTCTGGCTGGGACCCCTCGAATGGTACATGTAAGTAGGGCTTTACTGAACAATTCAAGTTCCGGTTCTACTCTGCATTCACGGAACAGCATGTCTCCGTAAACATGTTTGTAGCAGTATTAGTCACGGGAATGAGGGATTTCTGGTCTAATCAATCCCTACATATTTCTAGAAGTTTACGAGAACCAGAAAGAACATGAAAAAAGAATCAGAACGCGTATTTAATAC
Source organism: Monoplex corrugatus (assembly GCA_030674185.1). NCBI lineage: Eukaryota > Metazoa > Mollusca > Gastropoda > Littorinimorpha > Ranellidae > Monoplex > Monoplex corrugatus. Next base: position 16,114,478 of record JAPXFY010000027.1, on the reverse strand, counting down.
AACAAGACAAGACAGGCGCAAATTTTCTGCCAACTGGCCTTTGTCAAGCGTATGAATCAACAAACAAACAAACAAACAAACAAACACCAGATAAAAACAATTAGGAGAAAAAGACTGGAACTTCCCTGCTGCTCTGTCCAGTGTGAGAAAAGGAATAAATTGACTAAAATGACATCATAATGCTGTCACAATCAGTTTGTAACAGTTTAAATTTAGAACTTCTGTCTGTTACATTATCGCATGCTAATTGCACAACTGTTCGTGCACGAGTCAGAACTATTCTGTAAAGGGAGACTACTCTCTCGCCCTCTTCCCTCAACGGCTTTCCCAGCAACAATAATAAGACTTGAAGACTCGATCGCTGTTTGAGTAATTTTATGTTCTGTATGTAAGAGAACGAAACATGGTGGCAGCGGTGAGTAGACCACCACTGCCTGTACTCTATGCTGTATAGAAACCGTAAGTAGCCACATGATCTACGTTTTATTTCCTTCGTTCTGACTCGACTGACGAGCTGTCACTCTTCAGCCATTGGCTTCGTTCGTGCAACCATTACCGTTACGCTCGATCTCAAATCAAAACAGAGACTTTAGAACAGTATGGCTCATGCACCACCTCGCCACATACACGAGTAAACCCACCACCCCCTTTAAATGTGAAGAAGGGTGGAGATGAATGGAAATTGTTCAAGCAGATGTGGAACAATTATTGCATTATTGCAAGACTGAATGAAGAAGAAGAAACGTACAAGAGAGCTTTGTTTCTCCACACACTAGGGCCAGATGGACTGACCGTGTACAATGGAATGCAGCTTCGAGATAATCCATCTGTTGATGATATTATCACTGCATTTGACGGTCATTTCATTGGAAAGACCAACGAAACATATGAAAGATACGTGTTCAACAGACGTGACCAAAAGGCTGATGAGTCTGTGGAAGACTACATTGCTGCTCTACGCACTCTTGCTTCAACCTGCAATTTTTGTGATTGCTTGAAAGACACTCTTTTGAGAGACCGGATCGTCCTGGGCATCAAAGACAGTTCTACTAGAAAGCGACTGTTGCAGGAAGCTGATCTGACTCTGAAATCCTGCATCGATATGTGTCGTGCTGCTGAAGCCACTTCTCATCAACTGAGATCTCTGAAATCCACTGAAGATGCTGTTGCAGAAGCCTGTTCTGTGTTATCTCATGAACAGAAGTTGGGCAAGACTTGTAAATTTTGCGGACAGTCTCATATCTTCAAGAAGGAACTGTGTCCTGCATGGGGGAAGGTGTGCAAGACCTGCAAAAAGAAAAATCACTTCGCTGTCAAGTGTATGAAGAAGACTAAGAAAAGACTTCACCTGGTCGGGGAACAACATGAATCTGACTCTGACTCTGAAGATGAGTATTTGCTCGCAATCGGAGACAAAGCCCGTGAGAAAATCATCAAGGCTGAAATGCTCATCGGAGACATATCCATTGTCTTTCAGATAGACTCTGGTGCAAGTGTCAATGTGATTCCGAAGTAGTTTGTCAAGAATACTGCGCTTGAAAAATGTAAAACAAAACTGTACATGTACAACAGCACAGTACTTCATCCCAAAGGAAAGACACAAATGACTCTGAAAAATCCAAAGAATGGAAAGAAATTCAAAACTGAGTTCATCATTGTTGAAGAAGATTTCATCCCTCTGCTCGGAAAAAAGACATCTGAGGACATGGGACTCATCACTGTCCACTATGATAACTTTGAGAGTGTATCAAAAATCTCAGCAAATACTGAGCTTCTCTCTAGTTATGAAGATGTCTTCAATGATGAACAAGGTAGTCTACCAGGAGTCACACACTTCAAAGTGGATGAAACTGTGTGTCATGTCATCTCTCCTGCGTGTCGTATCCCTCACGCAATGAAATCGAAAATCAAAGAAGAGCTGAGCAAGCTGACTGAAAGAGAAATCATCACTCCAGTAGATGAACCTACAAGCTAGTGCAGTCGCATGGTAGTAGCGACGAAGAAGTCTGGAAAGCTGCGCATCTGCATTGATCCAAGACCTTTGAATAAGGCTCTGAAAAGAGAACATTACCCTCTTCCTGTCATGGAGGACATTGTACCAAGACTCGCTGGGGCCAAGGTCTTCTCAAAACTAGACCTCAGCAACGCTTACTGGCATGTCCATCTGGATGAAGAATCCAGTCTGCTGACTACATTCCAAACACCACACGGACGTTACCGCTGGAAACGACTTCCGTTCGGTACATCTGTGAGCAGTGAACTGTTTCAGAAACGCCTTGACCAAGTTCTTGAAGGACTCGATGGTGTAATCGGCGTATCTGACGACATCATTGTGTACGGTGAAGATGATGAAGACCATGACAGAAATCTGACTGCTCTTCTGGACAAATGCCGCTCAGTTGGCATGAAGCTGAACAGGCAGAAAGCGGATCTTCGGAAGAATGAGATCTCCTTCCTGGGACACCTGGTGACCAGTGACGGCCTACAGATTGACCCAGAGAAGGTAGAAGCAATTCTGAAGATGCCCAAGCCTGAAAATGTTGAGAGTGTCCGACGCTTTTGTGGATTCGTCAACTACCTCTCAAAATTTCTTCCAAAGCTGTCTCACGTACTTGAACCCATCAGACAACTCATGCATGAGGATGCTGAGTGGGTCTGGACTCCTGCTCATGACCAAGCATTTGAAAATGTTCAAAACCTTGTGACTGAGGCTCCGGTTCTGAACTTCTACAATCCTCAAGAAGAACTGACCATCCAGTGCGATGCAAGTCAAACTGGACTTGGTGCTGTTCTTTTGCAGAATGGTCGCCCTGTAGCATATGCTAGCCGAGCACTCACTGAAACTGAGACCAGATATGCCCAGATTGAAAAAGAAATACTGGCAATCGTATTCTCACTGGAAAAATTCCATCAGTACACATAGTCCGCACTAAAAGGTTTGGGCAGCGTTCTTTTTCCTATCAAGCTTCAACCATCTGGAATCAGTTACCTCGCTCTCTTAGATACTCACCCTCTCTGTCCACATTCAAACGCTCCCTCAAAACTTACCTGTTTCCCAAAACTGGTAATCTCTGCCCCCTTCCCCCCATGTAATGTAATGGTGACATTATAGTGTCTTAGTGTCAATGTGTCATTGTATTTGCATGTCATGCTGTGTGTGTGTTTGTGTGTGTGTGGTGTGTTTTGTGTGTGTGTGGGTGCTTCTGTGGGTGTGTGTGCTTGTGATTCTGGTTATATGTTTTGCCATTGTAAACGCCTAGGGCATTAATTTGATTAGGCGTACTAAATGTTCATAATAATAATAATAATAATTTGGCCGACCAGTCCGCATTGACTCGGACCATAAACCACTGAAAGCCATTCTACAGAAACCTCTTTCTGCTGCCCCAAGAAGACTGCAAGGAATGATGCTTCGCATACAAGGCTATGACATCAACATCTGCTACAAAAAAGGCACAGAAATGTATCTAGCCGACACACTGTCCCGTGCCTACATTGAGACACCAAGCAAGCAGGAAGCCTTTGAACATGTGAACATGATCTCTTTCCTTCCAATTAGAACGGAAAGGATCGCCAAGCTCAAAACAGCAACTGACAAGGATGAAACTCTCCAAATCCTCAAATCCGCCATCATGAACGGTTGGCCAGAAGACAAACAAAACCTGCCTGCTGAGCTATTCCCTTATTTCAGTTTCCGTGACGAGATGTCAGTTCAAGATGGACTGATATTCAAAGGAGAAAGAGTCGTCATCCCAATCTCTCTACGCCCTGAAATGAAAGTTGCAGTCCACTCATCTCATTCCAGCATTGATGGTTGTCTGAAAAGAGCCAGAGAAAGTCTGTTTTGGCCAGGAATGACCGGTGACATCAAACACTTCATTTCCACCTGTGAAGTTTGCGGAAGTTATCAAGCAGCAAATCAGCAAGAAACTCTCCAACCTCATGAACTGCCATCCCGACAGTGGGAGAAAATTGGTGTGGACTTATTTGAACTTGATGGCAAAGACTTTTTGATCACTGTTGACTATTTCAGCAACTTCTGGGAACTCGACAGACTTGAAAACACAAAGTCAACGACTGTCATCAAAAAACTGAAAACACACTTTGCACGCTATGGCTCACCATGTGTTGTCATCAGTGATAACGGACCTCAGTTCAGCTCAGAAAACTTCAAGAATTTTGCTCTTGACTTCGACTTTGAGCACCGAACATCCAGTCCATACAACAGCAAGAGCAACGGCAAGGCTGAATCTGCAGTGAAAACAGCAAAAATTCTGTTGAAGAAAAACAAAGATGGAGACCAGTTCTTAGCACTGCTGAACTACAGGAACACTCCAAGTCAATCCACAGGAACCAGTCCGGCTCAACGATTCTTCAACCGGCGAACTAGAACTCTCCTTCCAACCTCAGAAAAGCTCCTCAAACCGAAGCTCAATATTGAAGCGAAAAAAATAAAACTACGTGCCAGTCAAAGAAAACAAAAGAAGAACTTTGACAAACGTGCCAAGGATCTTCCATCTCTCGAAGAAGGCGAACAAGTCAGAATCGACCCCTCTACACTTGGCAAGAAAACCTGGACGAAGGCAACTGTTGTTCGACGCCACAACCGATCCTACAATGTTGAGACCAACGGATCTGTATACCGTCGCAACAGAATCCACCTGAAGAAGGCACCTGAGAGGGATCATTCCACTGTGTCCTCAAAGACAGTAGTTCCAGCTACACAGCCAAGCCCACAGCCCACAGTGCGGACCAATGATCCATCACCACCTGCTTCTCCAATCAAGGACAATGGACCAGGAACTCCACAACTGCAATTCAGGTGTATCCGCAAGTAATGCCTGCTCAACCTAGCCCGGTGAAGAGTCTACCAGGTCGAAGAAGCCCCGATTCAAAGATTCCAGTCCGAACAACCCGTGAAATCAAAACGCGACGCATGCATGATTTCGTGTACAATTGAAAGACGCTGAATCGTAAAGAAATAATATTTGATTTTATTTGCGTTTGACAGACAATCCGAAGATGAACAGTGGACGATCACTTTGTTATTAACGATGGTAAATCCGAAGATGAACAATGAACGGTCACTTATCATCAAGTTGAACTGCAAACGGAAAGTCGCGTTGCGTTGTTCAGTTCATTTCGCATGTTTCGCCCTTTCTCTCTTTAAACAAAAGGGGATGTTACATTATCGCATGCTAATTGCACAACTGTTTGTGCACGAGTCAGAACTATTCTGTAAAGGGAGACTACTCTCTCGCCCTCTTCCCTCAACGGCTTTCCCAGCAACAATAATAAGACTTGAAGACTCGATCGCTGTTTGAGTAATTTTATGTTCTGTATGTAAGAGAAGGAAACAGTGTCAGCCAGATGTATTAATTAAATACGCGTGCTTTTTTTTTTCTTGTTTTTTTTTCTGGTTCCTGTTTGCTTGAACGCGGCAGTCAGTTTTTGAAGAAATTTACGAGTTCAGCACTTTGTGTTGTGTTGTGTTGTGTTGTGTTGTGTTGTGTAAACAAATAAGGACCCACATACGGATTCACATCCGCGAACGCAATTACACAGGCACAGTCTTTACAAACAAATCGAGGAACGTTATATACAAACAGCATTATCTGAAACACACGAGTACAATATAGACAATAGGACTAATACTAGAAATAGTTTTGTTTGAAGAGATAAGTTTTCAGAGCTCTCTTAAAAAGAGCGTTGTGTTGTATAAGGTTGGGTAGGGCTGTGTTGTTGTATTCTGTCATGTTGCGTTTTTGTATTGTATACATGTAGTACCGTATTCAACAGGAAAGCTGGGGGGAAAGAGAACACCAGATAGACCCAGTGAAAAAATATTGGACTGACTTGCAGAGTGGCTGAGGACAGAGAGGGTGGGAGATGTGCTTGCAGCGACAAGGGATAGATTCATATGGAGGGCCATGATCGTCAGCGCAATCGCACATGATGATGATGATGAAAATCATATTGTGTAGTATTGTGCTGTTGTATGTATCGCTTTGTGTTGCGTTGTACTGTGCTGTGTTGTGTCATGCTGTACTGTGTTGTATCGTGTCGTGTCGTGTAATGTTGTGTTGTTTCAATGCATCGTGTTGTGCTGTTGTATTGTTTCGTTTTTGTATGGTTTGTACAATGCCGTCTTGTTTCGTGTGGTATTGTTCTGCACTACAATGCCTTGTATAGTATTATGTTTTATTGTTCTGTATTGTTACATGTTTAAGGCAAGGCGAACTCCAAGATTTGATGCGCGTGTTTTTAAACCATTGTTTCTTTGTGTGTGTGGGGGTGGGGGGTGGGTGGGTAGGTGGGGAATGACAGACAAGGGAGAGTAGGTTCAATAAAAGTAGCTAAAATTTAAAGTTTAAAGTATAAGCAATCGAAAAGTTATGTCTGACAAAGCAGGTTTAATACAACTGGCTAAGATTTAAAGTTAAAAGTATAAGGAATCCAAAAGTTACGTATTCATAATCAAGCGTATTTAATACAGCTAGCTAGGATATAAAGTTAAATGTATAAAAAATCCAAAACGTTAAGTAACATCTCAAAATCTTGTCAGCGCTTTCCATGAACCTATACATGCTAGCCTCACTCCGAGTGGTTACAGGCTTGCTTCTTTCCATCGCTCATCTCGAGGTGGCGGTATCGCCATCCTCTACAACGACTCACTCCATTCCCGCCTATCTTTCTCGCAGTCTCTGCCTTTCTCCCATCCTTCTTTCGAGCACGTTGAAGTATCCTTCCAATCCACCCCTCAACCCATCACCTTCTCCTGTGTCTATCGACCTCCACCTAGCTCTGCCAACAAACTCACCACATCCACGTTTCTCTCTGACTTTGACCAACTGCTTGACCACTACTGCCTCTTACCTGGAAATCTCATCATTCTAGGTGACATCAATGTCCACTATGACAACACTCACCGTTATGACACAAGACATATCATCAACTCTCTGTCCAATCACAATATGACTCAACACATTTCTGAACCAACCCATCAAAAAGGTCACATTCTTGACTGGATCATTTCTCGTGATCACCACAATTCAGCTACTAACAACTGCTTAGTTCTTTCTACCCGTCTAACTTCAGCCCTTCCCTCTGACCACTCTGCAATTCTCTGTTCTCTTGACATTTCTCCTCCTTCCCGTACCACGCGCACAGTGACTCGACGCAATCTCAAATCTATCGACCTCTCCACATTTTCATCTGATGCCTCCCGTCTCCTTTCTGAAAAGTCACATAACCTTGCCGATGAATTCTATACTACTCTCCACCATCTTCTGGACACTCATGCTCCAGCCACAACCCGTCTTTTACCTGACCGCCCCCCTACCCCCTGGCTCACTCATGAGATTGCCTGTGCAAAACGTGCCCGCCGCAGAGCAGAGCGCCGCTGGCGCAAATCCAAACTCACTGTACACAGGCAACTTTTCCAAGCCTCTAAAACAAAAGTATCCACCCTCATTGCATCTGCAAAAACAAGCTATTTCCAAACCAAAATCCTGAATGCCTCTTCTTCAAAAGAACTCTTTACAACCATGAATCATCTCCTTGGCACACGAAAAGACTTACCTCTCCCAACAAAACATACAAATGAAGAACTCCCATCTGTATTCTCTAAGTATTTCACCACCAAAATACAAACTCTTCGTGACAGGCTTGACAGGACACCCTGTCAACCATGCCCACCTGACCCTTCCTTCTCTGGCACACCTCTCACTACTTTTACCCCAGTCTCACAAGAAGAAATTTTCAACACAATCAGATCCATGTCGTTCAAAACCTGCGAACTGGATCCTCTTCCAGGTTCTCTCTACTCCGATTGTCTCCCTACTCTCCTCCCATTCATCACTGACATCATCAACACTTCTTTTCAAACTGGAACTGTCCCAGATTCTTTCAAGTCTGCTATTGTTCACCCTCTCCTCAAGAAACACAATTTAGACCCAAATGAACTGAAAAATTACAGGCCTATCTCTAATCTCTCTTTCTTGTCAAAACTTCTTGAAAAAGTCGTCCTCAACCAGCTGAACTCTCACCTGTCTGCCAACAATCTCCTCAATCCTTTCCAGTCAGCCTACCGCCAGTGCCATAGCACTGAAACTGCCCTACTACACATTCTCAACAATCTCCTCCTTGCAACTGATACTGGCAAAGTCTCTCTCCTCACACTCCTTGATCTGTCTGCAGCTTTCGATACCATTGACCATGGTATTCTCCTTTCTAGACTTCATCATACTTTTGGCATCTCTGACATTGCTCTCTCCTTTTTCACTTCGTATTTATCAAACAGAAAACAAACTGTTCTCATCAATGGCACTTACTCTCAACCTGCATACCTGACCTGTGGTGTTCCACAAGGATCTGTCCTTGGCCCTGTTCTTTTCACTCTTTATACCTCCCCCCTGTCCACCATCATCAACTCCCACTCTATAAAACACCACTTCTATGCTGATGACACCCAACTTCAAGATAGTGACTCACCTGATAATATACAGCGCCTGTTGACTCGCACCACTGAGTGTTACTCGGACATTAAGAACTGGATGACACACAATAGACTTCAGCTTAATGACGACAAGACAGAAGCTATCCTCATTGGCACCCGTCAGAAACTTTCCCAGCTGCCTCCTCTTTCTCTCCCATTATGTAACACATCAGTCCCAATTTCTGATTCAGCAAAAAACCTTGGTGTCTGCATTGACTCTACCCTCTCCATGAACAACTTTGTTTCTCAAACTGCCAGATCTTGCTACTATCATCTCCATCGTATAAGCCTGATCAGGAAGTATCTCTCTGTCGAAACAACTGCAAAACTCGTTCTCTCCTTCATAATGTCTCGCATTGACTATTGCAATTCACTCCTGTCTGGTCTTCCTGCCTCCACCATTCACATCCTACAGCGCATTCAAAACAATGCTGTACGCCTTGTACTCAAAAAGAAAAAAGCTAACCACATATCTCCTCTCCTGGCACAACTTCACTGGCTCCCTGTATCAAAGCGCATACAGTACAAACTAGACACCATGTGCTACAAAAGCCTCAATAACGCAGCCCCCGATTACCTGTCAAGCCTACTTGAGATCTATGTTCCCTCACGTACCCTCCGCTCTGCCTCCGATCCTCTGACTTTTCGCTTTCCACGCACTAAGCTCAATACCTATGGTCCACGAGCCTTCTCTGTTTCTGGTCCACTCTCCTGGAACAAACTTCCTCTCTCAGTCCGTCAGCAACCTACTTTTGCCTCCTTCAAGTCCGCTCTCAAAACTCACCTTTTTTCCTCTGCATAAAATCCTAACCTCACTCAACCCCCCTCTGCAGCCTGTCTCCGCTCGGAGGGGAATCACTTTGTTTTAATATATAATTGTATATGATGTGCTCTCTGTGGTTTTCCATTGGTTTTATTCTTGCTTTTATTGCTTTTATTCTTTTCTCCCCATTTGTGGCCATGCGTGTGTGTGTGTGTGTGTGTGTGTGTGTGTGTGTGTGTGTGTGTGTGTGTGTGTGTGTGTGTGTGTGGTGTGTGTGTGTGTGTGTGTGTGTGTGCGTGCGTGCGTGCGTGTGTGCGTGTGTGTCTTTTCGGCGCTTGGATTTGATTTTGTCGAGACTTGCGCTATATAAATATTGTAATTATTATGTATGCATGTGCGTATGTATGTATGTATGTATGTATGTATGTATGTATGTATGTATGTATGTATGTATGTATGTATACGCTTAGATTTATGTATGTATGTGTGTATGCATGTATACGCTCAGCTTAGATTTATGTATGTAAGTATGTAAGCATGTATGTATGCATGTATACGCTCATATGTATGTAGGTATGTATGCATGTCTACGCTCAGCGCTTAGATTTGATTTTGTCAAGATTTTGCGCTATATAAATAAAATATATTATTATTATTATTATTATTATTATTATTTATGCGCAGGCTTATAGACCGTGTCATGATTACCAAAGAGATAAAAAACGAAGCAGGGAGAATTTTTGTGATATTAATCAAAGAACATAACTCTTGAGAGTCACGTAGGAATTATCCCCCATATTGCAGAACTTCTCAAATCCAACACAGTTTACGCTACCCATTCAGCTAGCATAGAAGCAGATAGAAAGCACAAAAACCGTAAGCTCAGAACACTCCTCTAATCGCGTCATGATTAGTTTGGATCCTTTCCCATGTCATGATATTTGCCGTGTTAGAACATAAGACAGTTTTCGAGCGCAATGACCCCATCTTAAATTAGGACAACAGAAACTGAAAATAACAACGGAGGCAGTAGTTAGCCTTCCTCACTGTCAACACCGGAAAAAACACCCTGCAGACGAAATACAAGGACATTTATGACACGTTTATTCTGACCATATAAAACAATACAAAACAATACTGCAAAGTAAGGAAACTCTTTATTTGGCGTCTGGAGGAAAAAGAAAGGAGGGAAACTGCTACTGCTGCGACTTCCCCAACGTTATGAACCATTATTTTTCCATCCCAGCACACGACATTAAAAATCTGACCTGTGTCTAATACCCAGCTTATTGTTCAGAGCCATACTTGGGCGATAACCATCTCAAACAAAACACACATATCTAAAGACATTAAAGACCCTGGGAAAAAAATGGACAAAAAATTTAAGTACACATCACTGAATTCACAAAAATAATCTAAAGATATACCCCTGGCGGTGGCCATTCCGCCGAATTTATCGCCAAAGAGGATTAACAAAAACAAAACAAAACAAAACAAAAAAATAACACAACATACGCATAAACATAATTGTGTACACAAAAACGTAGAAACTAGCCCATAGTGCCTGAAATTGCCACTAAGCAGCTTCGAGCTAAAAGTTATCAATCCTAATGGACAGAAAGTACTTAAGGATTTACGGAAAACTTATAGATGAATTGAACCAGAAAAGCAGAAAATGAGAAGGAAAGAGATGACAGATAGCAAAAGAGCTGACCTGTTCGCTGCCAATCTTCATGTTTCCATCATTCTCGCGGTGTCAGCTTACAGTTTCATAGGCTCCTTCTACCCCCCCCCCCCCCGCTTCCCCATTTCAAGACCTTGCCAACGCATAGCGTTTTGCGCAGACTCAGGGAGTCTGTCAGACGTTGCTGGCGGATTTGGGTGGAACGCACACCGAATTGTTTGAGCGCGACGAACCCCTCTTAAACAAACTCCAAACTCCAACCATGCTTCATCATCATCATCATCATCATCATCATCATCATCATCATCATCATCATCATCATGTGCCCTGCCGCATGGCGTTGGCGATCAGGGCTCTCCGTACGAATCTATCTCCTGTCACTGCAAGTAGGCTACATCTCCCACCCTCTCTGTCTCTCTGGTTCTGCGTGGTGTTGTCTTTCGCTCCGGCTTTCTTGTTGTGACCATGTGCTCTAATTCCCTTTTCCTCAGAAAGTGTCCTGTAAACGTTGCCTGTCTTTTCCGAATCTTCTTTGTTTATGATCTTGTATCTGCCTCCGGCAAGACTGTGTCGCTTGTTTTCTTTGCTGTCCATGGAACTCTCAACATTCTTCTTAGAAACCACATTTCGATTGCCTCAATTTTGTTCTGACTTTGCGTGTTGACTGTCCACGCCTCACAACCGTACAACAGTATCGGTTCTAGAACTCTCTTCCTGATATTAACTGGCAGGCATTTGTTGGTAAGAACGCTTTTCGTCTTCTTGAATGCTGTTTTAGCTTGGCCGATTCTGCTGGCTATTTCTGATGTGGTGAGATGACCGTTCCTAGATACTTAAACTTATCAACCTGTCTCAGAGTTGTGCCATTTGCTGTTGTTTTGCATGAGGGGATATCGTTTTTTTTATTTTAAAAACTTTTTTTTTTAACTGATTACCATGACTTCAGTCTTCTTGCTAGTTAGCTCCAGCCCTTTGTTTCTGCTTCATCATAGCCTTGTGAAAACTTGAAGCTTGGCCCAGACTTTGTGGCGAGGAGGATGGGTTACCGAACACACCAACATCAATAAAGCACTTGCCTAGAACGCCAAAAACCCGGGTTCGAATTACGGGTCAGACAAGGATACTTTCCTCCTCCACTTTATCTTAACCCTTTGACTCCCGCACCCTATCCACCACCTGCAAAAACTGAACCCTTTGACTCCCTCACCCATTCCACCAGATTCCTGCAGGAAGCTGGTTGATAGGGTAAAGGAGTTTAAAGGGTTAAGTTTTCGTTTTGTTATCATGGTCGACAATGCAGGATGCTGGTAGACTGCGGGAGTCAAAGGGTTAAATAGTGGCCTAAATGCTAGTCTTTCGGATGAGACAATAATCCAAAGTCCTCTGTGCATCGCATGTAAAAGATGCCAAAGCAATAAACGAGTTGTTCCTGGCAGAATTCTACAAAAAAATCAACTTTCTGAGGTAAATAGAAATGCGCGTAAACTGAAAAAAGAAGAAAAACGGAAAAAATGGGTGGCAGTGCAGTGTGGTTACGTGTTCTCCCCGGAAGAAGAACATCTTGGATTTCGCATGGTGAATCCATTGTGACAACATCAAAAACAACAACAACAACAAATAAATCCTTTGTGACAACATCAAAAACAACAACAACAACAAATAAATCCATTGTGACAACATCAAAAACAACAACAACAACAAATAAATCCATTGTGACAACATCAAAAACAACAACAACAACAAATAAATCCATCGTGACAACATCAAAAACAACAACAACAAATAAATCCTTTGTGACAACATCAAAAACAACAACAACAACAAATAAATCCATCGTGACAACATCAAAAACAACAACAACAAATAAATCCATTGTGACAACATCAAAAACAACAACAACAACAAATAAATCCATTGTGACAACATCAAAAACAACAACAACAAATAAATCCTTTGTGACAACATCAAAAACAACAACAACAACAAATAAATCCTTTGTGACAACATCAAAAACAACAACAACAACAAATAAATCCATTGTGACAACATCAAAAACAACAACAACAACAAATAAATCCATCGTGACAACATCAAAAACAACAACAAATAAATCCATTGTGACAACATCAAAAACAACAACAAATAAATCCATCGTGACAACATCAAAAACAACAACAAATAAATCCATTGTGACAACATCAAAAACAACAACAACAAATAAATCCATTGTGTCAACATCAAAAACAACAACAACAACAACAACAAATAAATCCATTGTGACAACATCAAAAACAACAACAAATAAATCCATTGTGACAACATCAAAAACAACAACAACAAATAAATCCATTGTGACAACATCAAAAACAACAACAACAAATAAATCCATTGTGACAACATCAAAAACAACAACAGCAAATAAATCCATGGTGACAACATCAAAAACAACAAATAAATCCATTGTGACAACATCAAAAACAACAACAACAAATAAATCCATCGTGACAACATCAAAAACAACAACAAATAAATCCATTGTGACAACATCAAAAACAACAACAACAACAAATAAA
>JAPXFY010000027.1:16083461-16093461 GCA_030674185.1 Monoplex corrugatus | reverse complement strand
CGTAAAACCCACCCGACTGGAGCGGGCAAGCCGTAGGGTATTCTCCCTTTAATAATAAGAATAACGGGGGAGAAAACCACGAAGAGAAAAAGGAAAAGAAGCAAAAGGAGGGGGGGGGGGCTCTCTCTCTCTCTCTCTCTTCTCTCTCTCTCTCTCTCTTGTTTATCTTTTTTTAATTTTCGTTTAGACGGGGATGTTGCGGGGATCAGCGGTGTGTGTGTGTGTGTGTGTGTGTGTGTGTTGTGTGTGGAGGGTGCAATATTTCGATTCAGACAGGTGTGTGGTTTTTGTGTGGTGTAAATCCAGAGGTAGGTTGGTAAAATAGTAGTAGTAGGCCTCCTTCGGTCATGACTGACCATGGACAAAGTACATCCGTTCTAATGTCTAGATGGGCTGTCTGCTTGGTCCAAGCAGCGTCGCCTGTGACTGTACAGACCAATGCGAGAGAGGCAGTCTCTGTCGCAGCGGTCGCATGTGTATGCTGATGCTGGTCTGTTGGCTGTCATCCCTTTTCTGCGAACTCGCTTTTCTGCTGCAGCAGCTGACAGTTTGTCCTCACCAATCCGCAGCTGTTTCTTGAGAGTAGTTCTCCAGCTGTTGCGGTCGTCTGCGAGGTCCTCCCAGGACTCAGTGTTGATCTCAAGCGCCTTCATGTCACGCTTGCAAACGTCTTTGTATCTCAGCTGTGGGCGGCCAATGTTTCTCTGCCCTGTGGCAAGCTCACCATAAAGGATGTCTTTTGGGATGCGACCATCTTCCATGCGGCGAACGTGACCCAACCAGCGCAGCCGACGCTGTCTCAGCATGGTATGCATGGTTGGGAGGCCAGCGCAGGTTAGGACTTCGGTGTTGGTCACCTTGTCTTGCCAGGAAATGCCAAGTATGCGCCGTAGGCTTCTCAGGTGGAAGGTATTGAGCCTTTTCTCCTGATGAGCATGCGTGGTCCACGCCTCGCTGCCATACAGCAAGGTGCTGAGGACACAGGCGTTGTATACAGCCATCTTTGTCTTTGTGGTCAGCTTGGGATTTGTCCACACCCTTTGTGTGAGGCGGGCTAGTGTTGTGGCTGCCTTCCCGATCCTCTTGTCGACCTCTGTGTCAAGGGAGAGGTTATCGGTGATGGTGGACCCAAGATATGTGAATTGATGGAGGGCTTCAAGCTCGTAGTCATCAATGGTGATGGCTGGTGGAGATGGCGTGTCTTGGCCCAGGACGTTTGTCTTCTTAAGACTGATGGTCAGACCAAAATCTTTGCAGGCCTGGGAGAAGCGGTCCGTTAGTGACTGCAAGTCCCACTGAGTATGGGTCACAACTGCGGCATCGTCGGCAAATAGTATGTCTCTGATGAGGGCTTCACGGACCTTTGTCCTTGCTCTGAGGCAGGCGAGGTTGAAGAGCCTGCCATCTGATCTGGTCCGCAGGTGGATCCCTTCTTGCGCTGTGCTGAACGCATGCCTCAGGAGGAGAGCGAAGAAGATTCCAAAGAGGGTTGGGGCCAGGACGCAGCCTTGTTTCACACCGCTGCGTATGTCAAAGGGCTTGGAGAGGTTTCCGTTGAACTGCACCATCCCTTTCATGTTTGAGTGGAAGGACTCAATTAAGCTGTGCAGTTTGGGGGGGGGGGGGGGGCAGCCGATTTTTCGGAGAGCCCTGAAAAGGCCATCTCTGCTGACTAGGTCAAAGGCTTTGGTGAGGTCAATGAATGCCACATACAGGGGCATCCGCTGCTCTCTGCACTTCTCCTGGATTTGGCGAAGGGAGAAGACCATGTCTACCGTGGATCTCTCTGCTCGAAAACCACACTGTGATTCCGGGTAGACGCGTTCAGCCAGTTTCTGCAGGCGGATTAGGAGGACCCGAGCATAGACTTTGCCAACAATGCTGAGGAGCGAGATACCTCTGTAGTTGTTGCAGTCGCTCCTTTCGCCCTTGTTTTTGTACAGGGTGACGATCTTGACGTCCCTCATGTCCTGTGGTACAGCTCCCTCATTCCAACACTGACAGAGAACTGCGTGCAAAGGGTGCAGAAGAGAAGTCTTGCAGTGCTTGATGAGGTCTGGGGGAATTCCGTAGTTGCCAGGTTCCTTCCCTGATGCCAGGCTATCAATGGCCTTGCTGAGTTCGTCCGCAGTTGGCTCTGCGTCAAGTTCTTCCATTACCGGCATGCACTTGATGGCATCGAGGGCTAAGGGGGACACCATGTTCTGTGTGGAGTAGAGGTCGGAGTAGTGTTCCGCCCATCTTTCCATCTGTTGGCTAGGATTGCTGATTACTTCCCCAGTGGAGGATTTGAGGGGGGCGATCTTGCTCTGTGTTGGTCCCAGTGCCTTCTTGATGCCATCATACATTCCTCGGATGTTGCCTCTTTCAGCAGCACTCTGTATCTCTTCGCTGAGCTCTGTCCAGTACTCGTTTGCGCAGCGCCTGGCGTTAAGCTGAACCTGACTTCTGGCAGCCCTGAGGATTTGCAGGTTCTTCTCACTGGGTGACCGCTTATACTTGGTGAGTGCGGCACGCTTGGCCTCAACAGTGGGAGTCATTTCTGATGATTTGGCCTCAAACCAGTCGTGGGACTTCACAGTTTTCTTCCCAAAGGTGGCCATAGCAATGCGGTGCATGGTGTCTCGTAGTGTTTCCCATCTCTCTGTGGCAGAGTCTCTGGGCTGCAATGCATCGTATTCTCTCTGAAAGGCCTCTGTGAACTGTTCTACAAGATCTGGCCGAGACATCTTGCTGACGTCAATGCGAGGGTTCCCTTGTTTCTTTGAGCAGTGGAACTTCTTTGGTTGTAGCCTGATCTTGCAACATACCAGAGAGTGGTCTGTGTCGCAGTCTGCGCTGTGATAAGAGCGAGTGTGGAGAACGTTTTTGATAGCGGCACGTCTTACTAGGATCAAATCCAGTTGGTGCCAATGTTTTGAGCGGGGATGCCTCCAGGAGACTTTGTGCTGAGGCTTCGTCTTGAAGAAGGAGTTGGCGATGCACAGTTCATGGCAGGCGCAAAACTCAAGCAGTCGTTGTCCATTCTCATTCATTTTCCCCATTCCAAAGGAACCGAGGCAGAAGGGCCATGAGTCATTGTCTGCATCCACTCTGGCGTTGAAGTCGCCCAGGAGAACAAGTTGTTCTGTCCTGGGGATGTTCCTTATGGTTGATGCAAGATTTTCGTAGAACTCATCCTTGGTGTCTGGAGAGGCGGACAGAGTTGGGGCATAAATGCTGATGAGAGTGACATAGCCTTCGGTGGTGTTGAGGCGGAGAGTCAAGAGTCGTTCTGAACCGCCGCTGCCTGGTTCAATCATGTTCAGCAGACTATTCCTTACTGCAAAGCCTACTCCGTGCTCTCTTGGGGCATCAGAACTCTTTCCTTGCCAGAAGAAGGTGTAGTCCCTTTCCTTTAGTGTTCCTGAGTCAGCCAGCCGTGTTTCCTGCAGAGTGGCAATGTCCACATTGAGCTTCTTTAGTTCGCTGTTTATGACGGCGGTTTTTCTGGCGTCGCTGATGTCTCGCAGATCTTGGGAGAGCCCAGGCATCATTGTTCGGACATTCCAACAGCCCAGTTTCACTGCTGATCCTTTTCCTGATCCGTTTCTTGAATTTGAATTTTTCTTTTTGTTTGGTGCGGTAATTAACGACCTGCTTGTCAGATTTTCTCCTAATCTTCATGCACCCAATGAAGAAGGCAGGTCGTGGCGGGACAGCACCTAACTGGCTGGGGGTTGCCCAGCTTAGGCGGACGGTAGCTGTCCAGTAAGACACGAAGGTCTCTCCCACCGTCAAAAGCAACCCCTGGCGTCAGCTCTACGCCAGTTGAACAATGACTTATCACCGGTATCTGTTGCTTCCCGTGTTGTGCCGACATTAGTGTTAGTAGCGAGGCTGGAGTGTCCTCTCCAGGTCGTAGGTGCAGAGTGTTTGTGGATGAATGGACGGATGTAAGCCTGGGCAGTGTAATATGGAAGACAGGCTGTTGCCAATGCAACTTGTCCCCCCTCTCCACCTCGCTGACAGATCCAAAGGAACAGCAGGGCTGTTACGTTTTGGTGCCAACGCGGCCGCAGAAGCTGCCGGAAAGTGACAAAGTTTGCCATCCAACCGCCTTAGGGGCCCCACACCGGATTTACTGTCAGGGTTTACTCCCTTAGCTAGATGGCCGCGGGTAGCTCTCCAGAGCTGGCACCCTTTGATGGATCTAATTTATTTCCACCAGGGTTTCTAGCCACCCTCCTCACCATCCTCCTGAGAGGACTGGTGGGGGTGCTGGTTTACTCGCCAGCAATTCGACCCTGTGACAGGTAGTACTGGGTTCCAGGTTACCAGTAGCGGATGCATCTATCCGACCTGACTAACGTTGGTAAAATACCAGTATAAAATATAGATAGGTAAAACAGTCTAGGTAGGGCCTCAGGACCTGGCCAGCTCATGGGTTTTTGTCCAGGCTTAAAGCTTGTGCTATAATCACCATACACATGGCAGCTGCGACGTTAATGCATAATTATGGAATTCGTTCCGAGCATGGAGACGTCATCTTGAGAAACTGAAACTTAAGCTGTGTGTGCAGATATATTTGATTGATTGATTTGGTTCAGGTTTTACGTCGACACCCATCTCAAGTGATATGTCCTACGGGGATAACCATCCCAGGGAAGTGAGGAAAGGGGGACCTATCTAATTCTACACTGACTCCACCAGAACAACAATGACGTTAAATTAAGATGTGACAGTTGGAAGGCCAGTTTTAAAATAACGCGAACCCACAACCAGACGAACTAGCCTGTAGTGAAAGCTTAGGGTTAATCAACGTACAACCCCTCAAATAGAAACAGGCCCTTACCGGTACTTCAGTGTGAAACATGAAG
The DNA here is from genome assembly GCA_030674185.1 of Monoplex corrugatus. Taxonomy (NCBI): domain Eukaryota; kingdom Metazoa; phylum Mollusca; class Gastropoda; order Littorinimorpha; family Ranellidae; genus Monoplex; species Monoplex corrugatus. Next base: position 16,088,602 of record JAPXFY010000027.1, on the reverse strand, counting down.
TGGACAAGGTCTGGCCAGCCAGACAAACTAGCCTCTCAACTGATGGCTTAGGATTAATTAACATCTGGCAGCACAGCCGATCTCACATTTATATTAGACTGTAAACGAGACAAGTAAACAATAGAGCCAGCTATAACGCAGCTCTGTTCGAGGATCGCCCCAGTGAAATAGGGGTCCATTGTTTCAGTGGACAGGTTCTGGCCTGTGCTTGTCCACGTCAACCCCTCCTTCATGCATTCTCAAGTAGAAGAACCTTTTCGAAAGTCGTCTTAAGATAGGTGGGGTCAGAGCCCCAACGTGTTCTGATCCATGCTCTATAAATGAAAAGGGAAAATAACACAGAGGGGGAATACAGACCCACAGAGGAAGAAGACAGACACAGAGAGTTGACGGTCCTATGGGAGACAGGCCACTCAACCTGGCAGAGGTGCTGAGCCTTTGCCAAAAACATGTAGTGAAGGTACGTTGATATTTATATTTCAGTGTAGAGTTTTAAGGCTGATAGGCAAAGAAGTAGGATTGCTTTACGACATAGGCAATTAAGAATAAGAGGATGAATGATTATGATTTCAGTTGAATATGTTTGATTAAAGAAACTATATTGACTTGTAATGCTATGTGTGGACTGGTTTTGAAAGTTATTACTAGTGTGCTTAGTGCGTTTCTACTTGTCTCTCTCCTTTCTCGTCATTGTGTGTGATCTCTATACAGAATGGCAATTCCACATAAACATCCCTCACATTCCAGAACATCACCCAAAATCCATCCGTGACAGATGGTGGAGAACAACCTCCTGTGACATATCTATCTATCTGTCTGTCTATCTCTCTCTCTCTCTCTCTCTCTCTCTCTCTCTCTCTATATATATATATATATATATATATATATATATGTAATATATATATATATACATGTATATATAATAATAACAATAATAATTACAATATTTATATAGCGCAAAATCTTGATAAAATCAAATCTAAGCGCTGAAGCAGACACACACGCACGCACGCACGCACGCCACGCACACACACGCACACACACACACACACACACACACACACGCATGGCTATAAATGGGGAGAAGAATAAAAGCAATAAAAGCAATAAAAGCAAGAATAAAAGCAATGGAAAATTATAGAGAACATAGCATATACAATTATATATTATAACCATGTGATTCCCCTCCGAGGGAGACAGGCTGCAGAGGGGGGAGGGGGGGTTGAGTGAGGTTAGGATTTTATGCAGAGGAGAAAAGGTGGGTTTTGAGAGCGGACTTGAAGGAGACAAAAGTAGGTTGCTGACGGACTGAGAGAGGAAGTTTGTTCCAGGAGAGTGGACCAGAAACAGAAGGCTCGTGGACCATGTGCTAGTGGTGAAAGCGAAAAGTCAGAGGATCGGAGGCAGAGCGGAGGGTACGTGAGGGAACATAGATCTCAAGTAGGCTTGACAGGTAATCGGGGCTGCTTTATTGAGGCTTTTGTAGCACATGGTGTCTAGTTTGTATTGTATGCGCTTTGATACAGGGAGCCAGTGAAGTTGTGCCAGGAGAGGAGATATGTGGTCAGCTTTTTTCTTTTTGAGTACAAGGCGTACAGCATTGTTTTGAATGCGCTGTAGGATGTGAATGGTGGAGGCAGGAAGACCAGACAGGAGTGAATTGCAATAGTCAATGCGAGACGTTATGAAGGAGAGAACGAGTTTTGCAGTTGTTTCGACAGAGAGATACTTCCTGATCAGCCTTATACGATGGAGATGATAGTAGCAAGATCTGGCAGTTTGAGAAACAAAGTTGTTCATGGAGAGGGTAGAGTCAATGCAGACACCAAGGTTTTTAGCTGAATCAGAAATTGGGACTGATGTGTTACATAATGGGAGAGAAAGAGGAGGCAGCTGAGAAAGTTTCTGACGGGTGCCAATGAGGATAGCTTCTGTCTTGTCGTCATTAAGCTGAAGTTTATTGTGTGTCATCCAGTTCTTATGTCCGAGTAACACTCAGTGGTGCGAGTCAACAGGCGCTGTATATTATCAGGTGAGTCACTGTCTTGAAGTTGGGTGTCATCAGCATAGAAGTGGTGTTTTATAGAGTGGGAGTTGATGATGGTGGACAGGGGGGAGGTGTAAAGAGTGAAAAGAACAGGGCCAAGGACAGATCCTTGTGGAACACCACAGGTCAGGTATGCAGGTTGAGAGTAAGTGCCATTGATGAGAACAGTTTGTTTTCTGTTTGACAGGTATGAAGTGAACCAGGAGAGAGCAATGTCAGAGATGCCAAAAGTATGATGAAGTCTAGAAAGGAGAATACCATGATCAATGGTGTCAAAGGCTGCAGACAGATCAAGGAGTGTGAGGAGAGAGACTTTGCCAGTATCAGTTACAAGGAGGAGATTGTTGAGAATGTGTAGTACGGCAGTTTCAGTGCTATGGCACTGGCGGTAGGCTGACTGGAAAGGATTGAGGAGATTGTTGGCAGACAGGTGAGAGTTCAGCTGGTTGAGGACGACTTTTTCAAGGAGTTTCGACAAGAAAGAGAGATTAGAGATAGGCCGATAATTTGTGTGTGTGTGTGTGTGTGTGTGTGTGTGTGTGTGTGTGTGTGTGTGTGTGTGTGTGTGTGTGTGTGTGTGTGTGTATGTGTGTGTGTATGTATGTATGCGTATATACATGTATGTATATATACATATGTATATGTATACATATATACACACGTGTGTGTGAGTGTATGTATGCATGTGTGTGTGTGCGTATGTGTGAGTGAGTGAGTGAGTGTGTGTGTGGTGTGTGTGGTGTGTGTGGTTGTGTAGTTTGTATGTATGTGTGTGTGCGTATGTGTGAGTGAGTGAGTGAGTGAGTGTGTGTGTGGTGTGTGTGTGTGTGTGTGTGTGTGTGTGTGTGTGTGTGTGTGTGTGTTGTGTGTGTGTGTGTGTGTGTGTGTGTTGTGTGTGTGATAGGGAAAAAAACCCACAAAACAAGAGAAAATCGGGGACAAGCAGAGTATGAGAGGTGGTGGTGGTGGTGTAATGTTCTTTCCTTATCATGCTTTTGAATAATTTTCCAGCTCTCACGGGGAAATTTGGATCTTTTGAATTGTTTTGCCGAATACTGTAGTGTAAAACAGGTAATACTTTGAATATCATATTTATCATAAGTCTTGAACGAGCACATGTTACTTAACTGCTCATTCATTCATTTGTTTAGTAGTTACATGTAGTTTGCTCATTCGTTTATCCATCAAGTCGCTCATCCATTCATTAATTCATTAATTTGTTTGGTTGATCGTTCATCCATTCGTCCTCTCTTTCTTTCGAGTGATTGTCAGTTTGTTTGTCTACCTATTCATATTTTGTTCAGGAGATAAATGATCGATCGGTTGATCTGTTGGTTGTTTGACTGATTGATAAGTCGATTGGCTGACTGATCGATGGATCAATTGATTGAGTGATTGATTAACTGGTTGGTTGATTGGTTGGATTTTTGGTAGATCGATTGACTGGTTGATCGATTGATATATTAATTGGGTTTTGATATCTGGGTGGCATGTTCTGATCAATTGATCCGCTATTTCATAGGTTAACAGAAGTGTGGTGAGATGACTTTACTGAAGGTTTTCTACAAAAATGGGTGGCACAACAACATCGTCCCTAAATTGTCAGGGACGTGGTGATCTGCAAAAGAGGCAGGATGTTTTTTTTTTCATTTCCTTACGAGAAAATGGCATGATATATATTGTTTACAAGATACTCGTTTTAGTCCAAAACTGGAAACATGTGACATTAGAATGGGGTTACAAACGCTTTTTCGCATCATACAAGTGTAAGGCAAGGGGAGTGGTAATATTATTCAATAACAACTTTGAATTCAAAGTTCACAAAGTAGAAAAAGATGAGACTGGTAACTTTATTATTAGATTCTTAAGTGCTATGGAAGAGGATATTGGTTATGTAAATATTTATAGCCTAAAAAAAGATAGCATTTCTTTTTACGACAAATGACAAAACAAACAAACAAACAAACAAACAAACAAAGAAAGAAAGAAAATCCAACAAAAAGCAAACACATTCTGCCCACCACATTCTTCCTCACTCTCCCTCCAGTCACCTTTTTCATTTCTCTAAATCATACGGCGCTCTGTGCTGTATATATGATATCTCATTGTTTCTGGCACCGAGAAAAGTTGAAGTCTCTACCACCTCATTCCCCTACGACTTCCGGATCATGGGACAAATTTGCCGTATACAATGTAACAATTCACTCACCAAGGTCAGTGATCCCCGATTGGCGTGGCGGTCAGCACGGGAGCTCCTACTGTCCACCGTGAGTGCAGACGATCGAGTCTATTTATCTTTTTGACTAAATGTGCCACAAAAAAACAGTCGGAAGGACGAGTTGCACTGGTTGCGAGCTATGGCCAAAGACTGAATAACAACTGTTAGGTCGTGTGCTATCAGTTAGCTTCCACCTCAAGTAATGCAGTGACCTTCTACTTACGATATTGATAACATTTTCAACCAGGAAGTTTCTCGTCTGCCTAAAAAAAAAAAAGATAACAAAGGTCAAGCTATTCTAATTATCTCCTTTTTATAGCGAACAGTTTTTATTTAATGGATGTGTTAAGTTAATAAATTCGTACGGACATGGAATCGTCAAGCCATATTGATACTTTTCCTTTTACGTCATCTGAATGAGACCAGAAAGTTTAAGGTGTCCTTGAAAATGATCTGGGTCAAGTAAACTTTAACACTTTATAGGAAGTTGTCATTTAACTGGACAGCCCAAAAGTGTTTCCATACTTTTGACAAATCTCGGAGTAATGGCACGATATGTGCATTTCAAGAGTTTTGCTGTTTAGTTCTGGAGGTTGTGCGAAAATCATCCACATTTCGGCAATCACACGTCTGACACGAGGTACTGCTACTGCTATAAAATCGATTAAGTTACCGTTAATCTGTAACGGTGACGATACTGTTAAATCGATTATGCTACCGTTAATCTGTAATGGTGACGCTACTGTTAAATCGATTAAGTTACCGTTAATCTGTAATGGTGACGTTACTGTTAATTCGATTATGTTACCGTCAATCTTTAATGGTGACGTTGCTGTTAAATCAATTATGTTGCTGTTAATCTGTAATGGTGACGCT
>JAPXFY010000027.1:16040961-16073461 GCA_030674185.1 Monoplex corrugatus | reverse complement strand
GAGTCTGTGTGTGTGAGGAAGAGAGAGCAAAACTTTGCACACACATAACAATTATATAGATGGACACACACACACACACACACACACACACACACACACACACACACACACACACACACACACACACACACACACACACACACACTCACACATACATACACACACACCACACGCATGCTAATAATGGGTCAACGACATTTCTGTTAAACAAATATTTTAACGGCACAGTCTGGCTTTTCCCTCTGTCCTACACTCATGTTCACAGTGCAAAACAATAGGCAGCTGAGTGCAGGAAGATCTCCAACATGGCGGCCACTTGGAGCTCGCGGCGGGGTCGTTTCGCCTCAGCGCTCACGACTCCCCGGGGTGCGCTACATTAACCCTTTGACTCCCTCACCCTGTCCTCCAGCATCCTGCATTGTCAACCATGCTAGCAAAGCAAAAACTTAACCCTTTGATTCCCTGACCCTGTCCACCAGCTTTCTTCAGCAAGCTGTTGGACAGGGTGAAGGAGTCAAAGGATTAAGTTTTTGCAGCTGGTGGATAGGTGCGGGTCGAAGGTTTAAAATTGGCCTCATCAACTGTCCATTTTGATGTCTTTATGTTTTAATGTTTGTATAAGTATAGGCCCTCTGTGAGGGCAATTACAGTGTCCTCAGGTTGAATCGGTGTAGATCTTCCATGGACTAAATACAAAAAGTCTGCTCATGTCACTACTGCTCTAGTTTAATTAACCTTTTGACTCCCGCACCCTGTCCACTAGCATCGTGCATCGGCAACCATGCTAGCGAAACAAAAACTTAACCCTTGGACTCCCTCACCCTATCCACCAGCTTCCTACAGGAAGCTGGTGGATAGGGTGAGGAGTGAAAAGGTGAAGTTTTTGCCGTTGGTAGATAGCGTGCGGGAGTCAAAGTGTTAACCCTTTGACTCCCGCAGCCTGTCTACCGGCATCCCTCATTGTCAACCACTCTAACAAAGCAAAACCTTAACCATTTGACTCCATCACCCTATCCACCAGCTCCCTGCAGGAAGCTGCTGGACAGGGTGAGTGAGTCAAACAGTTAAGATTTTGCATTTGGTGGATAGGGTGCGGGAGTCAAAGTGTTAAAAAAAAGTTCTAGCTCGCTGCCTAAAATATCGATGTGGTTTATCCATGGAATTTTCCAAGGTAAAAAAAACACCGTCGATCTCGCCCGCGGGTGATAACAACTGTTTGAAACGCAAGCGCATTCAGGAAGCTACTTTACTGCACACAGGGCCTTCATTGTGGCCTTCGCGAAGGCCATGCTTCAATGCACTGGAGTGTCATAGAACGCGTCTCACGGAAAGCGGGACAGAGGAGGGGGAGGGGGATGAAGAGAGGGTGGGGGTGGGGTGGGGTGGGGGATTTGTTCAAGAGGGAATTACGCACCCGGAAATTTTCCTATGCACTCCACCCGAATATGCCAGCAGTTTCTTGGCAGATTCCTTGAAAGTAGTTTCAGTTTCAGTTTCTCAACATGGCGTTTCCGCGCTCGGAGCGAATTCCATATGCTTACGTCACAGGAGCCATGAATATATATATATATATATATGATGATCATGGTACATGCCTTAAGCCTGCACATAAACCCATCAGCTGGCCAGGTCCTGAGGCCCTACCTAGACAATATTGTACCTAGTCTATATTTTATTCTGGTATTTTATCAACCTACCACTGGAATAATCTTGGTTACATGTAAATGACATGCGTATGTGTGTCTCTTACCTTCAAAAAAAGGAACATATATACAAAGTAAATAAATAAATAATTAAAGGTCTGAATCACAACACAACTAGCTATTCTGTATAAACTCGTCTCACATGACAGACCCCCCCCCCCCTCCCATTCTAGTCAATGCCCAAATGTCAGCCGTCTATCAACTAGGTGAAGCCAATTTTTTCTTCGAGAGTAGAAAACAGGCCTGTTGTGCTGTCTCAGTTTGAAATGGCAGTCCATATCATCATCAGTGTCATTTCTATTGTCATGACTGTAACATTGTGAAACATTGTCCCAGACACTGTGACCTTTCATGCCCTGACCTTACCGTGACCTCAGTGGGATTGGAGGTGTGTTAGAGAACTGAAATCAGCGGCGTGAGTGGTAGCGGTGATACAAAATCAGTGCAGGAGATTGGGGGATGGGGGGTGGGAGGGGGGCAGGTGAAAAGAGCGGACAGGTGCAAAATTTTAAGTCTTAATATTTAAAAAAGAAAAAAAAAAAAAAAGAGAAACAGTCGCCATGGTGTAGTGGTTAACGCAACGGACTACCAACTGGAAGGTTGAGGGTTCGAATCCCCATCAGTCCCTTCAAAATATATCATTGTGGGATTTTTCAGCTCTAACCTGCTCCTACCCAGAGTTAGGCGTGCTATGGACTCGTTGGGAAGACTGGGACCACTCAGACGAGTCTCATCCACTTCATGGATGCGTCATTGAGGGTGTTGCTCAAATCTTTTGACCAATACCTCAGGTGTCTGTATCTCTCGGGCCTGGCTGATGCTTGGATACATTATAATAGTGAGCGTAGAGTACAGCCCTGTCACGTAGTCTCAATCCGAGATGGAACTCCATAGCTTCATGATTATCATCCTCATCGACAACATCATCATCTCATTGTAAAGAAGAAGAAAAAAACTGCCCCAGCTTCTATGGCCATTAAAGTGGCGTAGGAAATGAGGGGGAAAAAGTGAGCACAAAGGTAACATCCCTGAGTGCGATGATCCTTACAAAAAATATTTAAAAAAAGAAAAAAAAAAAAAGAAAAGAAAAAAAAAAGAAAAAAGAAAACAGATGTAATGTGTTTAATATCTGATGTCCTGTCACAGTATTTCATTGCATGTGGGCCTACCATAGGCTTATTCGAACAGAGCATAGATCACAAGCTGTGAAATAAAAGAACAATCCAAGGATTATTTGGAACAGGTGCAGATACAATGGAACCGCCATATACTAATTTCATGTTTTCAACTTTCACACTCTGGACAAGCGAAAGGCTGAACCCCGAGAAAGAACGCGCGCATGCCGGGAATTTACTTCCCTGTACACACCAAGGGATTTGTACAATTTCCGCATTTCTCTTTCACAGCAGACTTCCAAGAAGAGGAGGAAAAAGAAACGTAGCAATCAAAAGATTTGTAAAAGCTACTGCTATCATATTATTATTATTTTATTGCTATTACTTTTTTTTCTTACATGTAAAGAGGTTATGTTCAGCCCCTGACAGTGCTGCTTGATTTCAAATTTGTCAATATAAAAGAAAAGGCATGTCTTGGTGATGATGATGGATAATAGTCAAAATACTATCACCACTACTACTACTACTACTACTACTACTATACTACTACCACCACCACCACCACCACGACTACTATTACTAACACCACCACCACCACCACCATCCTACAACTACTACTACAACTACTACTACTACTGCTGTTGTTGTTGTCGTTGTTCGTCCTTCGTTGTCGAAGAAGACCACGACTTCAGTTTTGACTGGAGGATTGGCAACTGTGGGTCCCAGGTTAACCCTTTGACCCCCGCACTACTACTACTACCACTATTACTATTACTGCTGCTGCTACTACTACTACAATTTGTGTTCAGGTTTGTGTTTATAAAACGCCTGGTGATCATTTGGACGGAATGGTCATCACCAGAGGCATATTCTTAGATTATGTGTGCGAATGCGTTGATGTGTGTATTTAATTTTCTTTTCCTCCCCCCTTCCCCCGCCATGTTGAAGTATTGTGTAAGTTTTCAAACGGTTATAGCCCTAATATGACAAAAACAACAGTATATAACAGTGCGTGTGTGTGTGTGTGTGTGTGTGTGTGTGTGTGTGGTGTGTGTTGTGTGTGTGTGTATGTTGTGTGTGTGTGTGTGTGTGTGTGGGGGTGTGTTAAGTGTTTGTGTATGAGAGAGTGAGTGTTAGTGTGTTTGTGAGTGAGTGTTGTGTGTGTGTGTGTGTGTGTGTGTGTGTGTGTGTGTGTGTGTGTGTGTGTGGTGTGTGTGTGTGTGTATGAGTGAGTGTTTGTGTGTGTGTGTGTGTGTGCGCGCGGTGTGTGTATGTGTGTGTTGATATGTTTACTTAAGATTCTTTTGCGTGTGTTTTTTTTTCAGGTTGGTGTTGTATCTTTTCAAATGGATATAGTCCTGATATGGCTCTGCAGCACAATCTGCTGGGCTAAAATGATAATGACTGAAAATAATAAAGGATGTTTGAAAGTTTCATGGTTTCAGGGTTACTGGATGTTTGTTGATTTGATGGTTTGGCAAGAAGCTGGTGGATAGGGTGAGGGGATCAAAGGGTTAAAATTTTGCTTTGCTGGCATGGTTGACAATGCAGGATGCTGGTGGACAGGGTAAGGGAGTCAAAGGGTTAAAATATCCCTATCAGTTGTGGTGTCTTACTTTCAAGATGGATTTCAATGCACGTGTGTGTGTGTGTTTTGTGTGTATATGTGTGTGTATGTATGTGTGTGCGCATGTGTGTGTATGTGTGTTTTTTTCATGCACTGTGCGCACACTGGCATGTGTGTGTTTGTATGTGTGTTTATTTGTGAGTGTTTTCACTCGTGTGTTTGTATAGGATAAGATTTGTATAGGAAATGAGTCTAATTGGATATTTTTTCTTTACTTATAAACTTTTTGTGCTTGTGGCACTATTACCTATTTCTGAGTTTATGTTAGTAATCTTTTATTGCTGTTAATGATGCAACACACACACACACACACACACACACACACACACACACAACACACACACACACACACAAACATATATACTATATATACATATATATATATATTATATATATATATATATATATTATATATATATGTATATGTTCATACTGCGTTTATATCTAGGTAAGCTGCGTTATTTCATGGACAGAGTAACTCCCTCCTCTCCTATTGATGTGTGAGTTTGTCTGTTTGTGTTTTTATATATATTATATTATATATATATATATATATATATATATATATATATATATATATGTATATATGTATATATGTACATATATATATATATATATACATACACACATATATATATATGTATATATATATACATATGTGTGTGTGTGTGTGTGTGTGTGTGTGTGTGTGTGTGTGTGTGTGTGTTGTGTGCGCGCGCGCGCGCGCACGAGCGCCCCTGCATGTGTTATGTTGTGTATTAAAGGTAGCATTTACCAGGTGATTGTTCATTTTTCTTCCTGATGTATTTCATATAGACAAATATCAGCAATACCTCTTTCTGGCTTCATAAAATGTTATGATCTATCGCTATTTTTGACGATGATCTGACAGTGTTTATGCTGCATGGTGTGTGCGTGTGTGTTTCCGACTGTGTTTACACTACAATAATGTATGGGCATGGCAACACCTCCCACAGTCTCCAAAACATTTTTTGTATGTTTGTTTCTGCTATGTAAAGTGCGACGAGATTGCTTTAAAATGGTTTGTGCTTTTCAAATAATAATAGTAGAAGTAGTAGTAATAATAACAATAACAATAAGTATAATCACAACAACAACAATAATATCAAGAATAATAATAATAATTATGATGATACTACTACTACTGTCGCTACTACCACAACTACTGCGACTACTACTACTACTTCTACTACTACTACTACTACTACTACGATCATACCAGCTGGGATTGATTTGTTCTGCTTTCAGTTTGTAGATATTTTGATAACTTGTTTAGGTGTAACGGCAGAAGTGCAGCCTACCCTGATTCAGCTCCTGGTATTTCTTGTGTCTGCTATACTATCGAGGGAACTTCAATACTTCAAACATCAAAACACATTATTACTCAAGGATAGTAGCATTAGGTCCCACTGAACCTTTCTTCCAGCTAGTCCTTCCTGCTCTACACATATGATACAAGAATGTCGAATAAAAGTAAAGAGAGTGATAAAAACAAACCAAGGGATTAGTGAAAAAACAAGTGCACCACAATATCAAACAAGCTGCAAAAATAAACTACAATAAATATCAATCTGTATGTCCATTGGACATAGGCTTCACAAAACCATGAGAGACAAAGGTAGACACATGCAAAGTAAACACGTCACCATCAACCCTCAATAATAATGATAACAATAACAACAAGAGCAAAACCAACAATAACAATAATAACAGCAACAGATATAATCGAGATGCTACTCCATAAATAAATATGGGGAAAACCCTTATTGTTTAAAAAAAAAATAGAAAGAAAGAAAGAAAGAAAATAAAATGACAAACGTGTACTAACAACCTTCCTGTTTTCTCTCATATGATAGATCTACTTTAACACGAAAGTTCAGTTCGTCCAAATTACACTAAATGAACCAAAATTTGCTCTTCAAATTTGACTCGAATTCATTTTACATTAGAATAGGTAGACCTATTTGCCCTAAAAAATAAAAAATAAAAAAATAAAAAAAGGAGCCCAAAAAGGAGCTGACTCATTATGTATAACTGAAAAAGTCATATAATGAAGAATACATTACATCACTTAACATAGAGTATAAAAATACCGAGGCATGCGTAGCGGTTTACGGTGGAAAAAATGGGAGGGGGGGGGGCATATCTAAAGCGGGCACATATGGCTATAACACCGCTTTGGATTTGTATTCAACAAGATGGCAGCTTTGTTCGGCAACGCTGGTACTCGCTCTCAGAGCAAATATCTAGTAGAATTTCGGGCTGGAAGGATGACGATGAGAGGCAAGATGGTTCACCCAGACAAGAGAAAGGGACTGATTTACGTTCACCGGTCGGACGATGCTCTGATGCATTTTTGTTGGAAGGATCGAACAAACGGAAAAGTGGAAGAGGCAAGTTTTGGTTGGGACTGATCAAATTTGCTTTGTCACTCGACTCACTGTGCTAAACAAATGACATTCGCTTACTGTTACTGTTAGGATTAGATTTTTTTTTCGACCAGGCCGTGGGTGGTAGACAGAAGTTTTACTTGCCGCCGGGCGAAACCGTCTGCCTATTAATTAACGACAAACTTAAAGGTATTGAATGAATGAAAAAATAAAAGAGGGACCGGCATCGGGCATGGTTTCGGATTAACAGTGAACAGGTTACATTGATTGAGACGAACAGTTGGTCTTTTTGGAAGTCAGTTGTCCATCCTCTTGCTCCCCTACTCCCCCTCCCAACCCACTTAAAAAATGCACACGAATACTTGTCAAACAATGATAATAATAATAATAATAATGGGTACTTTTTGAGCACACTATCCAGACAAACTGCTCAAGGTGCTTCACAAATCGATGCTAGATCTATACACAATTGTAGCACATTACGTGGACATAGACATGGCATTGTAGACAAAAAGAAACATGACATGAGCAATAACATACAAAATAGTATTGCATTACAAAATCGACACAAACACTCTAGTCATTAGACAACAGAGGGTAGCAAACCGATACAAAATACCGTGTTTAACATGCGCACATACGTCAGCATCCTATACACACAAGCACATAAAATACATTCCCACTTACTTACACACATTCTAAGTACGGTCACTAACAGACTAAGCAATGTCCAAGTTTTCCACTCACACAATATACATGCACGTGCACACAGCTACATTTATCCCCCCTCCTCCCCCCCACATACACACTGACATGCATGCACACACTCGCTTATGCACATGTGATAGTGACTCACAGACATGTCTTCTGTTAAGTCGTATCCGAGCTCTTCGAGAAGAGATGTGACTTTAGACCAGATTTGAAAGAGACGAGGGAGTCAGAGTGACGAAGGCTGCCAGGGAGTTTGTTCCATATTTTGGGACCTTGGAAAGAGAAGGACCTTTCACCATAAGTCTTAGTTCTTGCAGATGATTTTGAAACTGTCAGAATCATACCTCTATTACCTGACACTGACGAACATGCTTTGAATAAAAATCTCATTCATATACATGCGTACCTACCCACGCACATATGCTTAACCACAATCACAACGACACATTGAAATTTGATTTAAGGTCTGAATCAGTTATTTTCGGTGGCAGTATTGGTCTGCTGAAGCCTGTGAAGACATCTATAGGTCTAATCAGCACACACTCACACAGTCACAGTGACATACATAGCCAAATCTAACTCACATTAGGTCTTTATTTACTTCATTATCCAATAAAAAAAATATAAAAAATCAGTAACGTAATTACACATAGGCGTACGTTTCAACATAGAGGTGTGACATACACACACATGCAGTATGATGCACAAATTATACAAACTATAAGTATAACATACATGTACGTACACTCCTGCATTTCAGATGTTTCATGAACTAGTTTGTTCTTATGGTAGAGTTGTGGACTGGAGATCAGATGTCTTAAGTTCAGTCCCAGCTCACAACAATAATTGGCCTGTTCACCGCCCATCTTAATGCCTCAGTCATGGTAATGTCAGTAGACTGTAGTATTTCATAAGGACCCTCCCCATTTCAAGACAACCAAAGCACCAGCACCTAAGGTTTCGCACAGGCTGAAAGAGTCTGCTGGGTAACTACTGGCCAATTTAGATAATGAATAACTGCTCAAGTTCGACGAGTCTTGTCTTGAACAAAGTCCAGCATCAAGATGAAACGCTGTAAGTCTGAGCCCGTCTCACCTCACACCCCATGTCAACCCTGTCACGTACACTTTTTTAATGTGAGTAAAAATTCTGGATGTCTAATGGTCCACAACTACTACTACTACTGTACTAGTGTTGGTCTACATCAGCCAGGCAAATACAGAACAATAACAAAGATAAAAGTCGTAATAACTGATCGTCTGTGTTTGCATGTGCATTGTTTGTTCTATCCCTGCTAAAAGCAATGAGCTTGTTTTTGCCAGGGACTGTTTGTACTATAAGTGAAGTTCTTATTATTATTGTTGTTGTTATTGTTATTTACAACGATAAATTCTTTTATTGATCAGGGAAATTTGGTTTCATATCTTGTTAAGAATCTTGACATATCCAGTTGTGTTGGTGGAGCTGTGAAATTTTTGTTGTTTGTGAAGACTAAATACAGCCGCACTCGCCTAAACGAAACACGCTTAAGCAAAAAACTTGGATATATGAAACCAAAACCAATTCCCCACCAGACCCCCCTCTTTGTAAGACTATTTCTAATTCGGATAAGCCAAACTCTGTTAAAAAATAGCTAACTCAAACACGGACATCTCAAACATGATTTTGACAGATAAGCCAAACTCTAAACACTGTCGGAGAGTCATTTTTTAAATATTTTTGCTTGAAAAGCACGTCGGGAAGATAAACATATTTCGTCACGGCTATAATTATCCTACGGAAACGAACACGTCACCTGTTTTTTGAGTATGCGGGAAACTGATGACGCGTGCCACATGTTTTGCAGGCGCCAGTGTTTGGACAGTAAGAGTGGTAAGTTTGCGTGCGTGAATAAGGTGGTGGGTTCAGGGTTAGAGATGGGATGGCCGAGGGAGGGGCACAGGGGAGGGGCAGGTCGAAAGGTAACCTTGGGAGATTTGCGATTGGCGTGGTTTATGGGCTAGTCGAAAGGATATGAGGTCGGGCTTAGTTTTGTGCGTGCACGATTGTTTCTTTTGGCGTGTGTAGGGGAGGGAGTGTGTAACGTGCAGTCTCCCAGTGTGTGTGTGTGTGTGTGTGTGTGTGTGTGTGTGTGTGTGTGTGTGTGTGAGAATGCTTGTGTGTGTGTGTGAATGCTTGTGTGTGTGTGAAGGGGAGGGGGGCGGGGGGGGGGGGGGGGAGATGGACCGTGCATTGGCTTGTGCGTATAGAAGCGCGCATATTTGTGTGTGTGTGTGTGTGTGTGTGTGTGTGTGAGGGTGGAGGGGAGGGGGTGCGGGTGGAGGGCAGGAACGAAGTGGAGCGTGCATTGATTTGTGCGTACAGTAATGTGTGTGTGTTTTCAGATATCGAAGCCGAATCAGAAATGTCAAAAGAAACCGAAAACGCGAACCCTCACGCTAAAACAAAAGATCGACATCATCAGTGAGGTTGAATCAAACCCGACAAAGAAAAAGACCATAATTGCCGAAGAGCACATGATTCCCAAAAGCACTCTGTTGGGTATCATGAGAGATAGGGAGAAGTATAAACGGCTCTTTTTCTCTGGAAAAGTGTCTGGTCAACAGAGACGACAACGGAAATGCCAGAAGGAAAGCGTTGACACGGCATTTCTGGAATGGTTTTCAGTTGCTCGCGCGGCATATGTCCCAATCACTGGCAATATCTTGATGGAAAGGCCTCAGAAATAGCAAGAAAACTAGGACATGCAAACTGGAAATGCAACGAAGGTTGGCTGCATCGCTTTAAACGAAGACACGATATCATGTGCAAAACGATGTCCGGTGAAAGAAAAGCTGTCGATGAAAGCGTCACCGACGCATGGGTAGAGGAGATTCTCAAACCCAAAATCGCTTCATACCACCCAAAAGACGTGTTCAATGTTGACGAAAGCGGGTTGTTCTGGAAGCTACTCCCAGAGAGAACTCTTGCCTTCAAAACCGAAAAATGCTTTGGGGGCAACAAATCGAAAGAAAGATTGACATTCCTCGTGGCAACAAATATGGATGGAACAGAGAAACTGCCAGTTTTCACAATCGGCCATTCGAAAAACCCAAGATGCTTCAAGGGCATGAAGTCGCCACCAGTGAAATACACCGGCAACGCAAAAGCATGGATGACAGCAGAGCTCTTCACCGAATGGCTCATCGACTTTGACAATTCCATGCACGCACAAAACCGTAAAGTCTTGCTTGTGCTGGATAATTGTTCTGCTCATGACAGAAATGTGCAAGCTCGACTGAAAGCAACAGCACTTTTATTTCTAGCCCCGAATGCTACAAGTAAACTTCAGCCCTTAGATCAGGGCATCATCAAGAACATAAAAGTTCACTATCGAACAGCGATGGTGGTGGAATTGATCGCGCACATTGATTCTGGACTACCAAGTGGAGACTTCCAAATCACTCTTCTTGATGCCTTGACTACTCTGAAGCAAGCATGGGGACATGTTACAACAAGAACCATCGCCAACTGCTTTCGAAAGGCAAATTTCGATCCAGTGACTCCAAGTCACGACAGTTCGTTCAACTCGGATGATGACAGCGCGATTCCCCAGTCACTTAGAGACAGATTTTTGGCAGAGTTTGACATAGACGTTGAAGAGTATGTCAATGTGGATGAGGATGTCCAGAAGTCTGACATGTCCTGGTCCGTGGGTGAAGAAACAACCGAGCAGAACAGTGACGACGAGGCAGACCCCACACCCATCATCAGCCGGAAAGACTTGCTGGATTCCCTCCAAAAAGTTGATCTCTACTGCATGCAAGTGTTTGTGCCGGGGCATCCTGTCTCACAGGCATTGACATCATTCACTGAAACCTTACACAAGCATCTCATTAATTTGGGGACTCAGACAACTATCCTGCAATTCTTCCAGAAAACTGAACAGAAAGACTTGCCGGATGAAACCCAACAAGACCGAGATGATGGGCGCTGTTGTGATGATACAGGTAAAGAAGAGGGTGAGTTCGATGAGACACCATGCGACAGAGACACGACAAAACATGCAAGTATGTCTGACGCAGATGGTGAGTGTTCTGAGAAGGAGTACAGCGCACCAGGAAGTAAAGAAACTGAAGTAGAACAAGACAGCTGCCTGGGAGACGCTTGGGCAAAAGATGACAATTGCATGTCTGACACGGAGGAATACAGCTTCACAACTGAGAAGGAAGAATTCGAAGATATGGGAGGAACAGGAATGGAGAATGACAGCTACACAACTGAGAGGGAGGAATACGGCTATGAAACTGAAGTGGATGAAGAAAGCTTTCTAACTGATTCGGCTGAAGAAGAGACTGATGAGGTGCAGATCACTTTCCAAGAAGCGGCTACGAGAGAGGCATTTGTGCCAACAAACCATGCCTGGCGACAGGAACAGTCGAGACTCCATGGTCTTCCGTTGTTGTGTGATCTACCTGAAAGATATTGCTCTGAGCTGCTTACAGACCCCCTTCAGGTAGACACAATAGAGGGGACGTGAATTGTTTTTATCGTGCACTTAGTCTGGAAGTGTGTGGCACACAGGACCTCCACAAAGAAATTCGTGCCAAACTCATCGACTTCATGCTGCAGAACGAGAAACCATTCTCAGGCTATGTGGGCACCAGTATTGGCAATTATCTTCTTGCCAACACCCTCAGACCTAACTCTTGGGGGTCTGACGTTGAAATCCATGCGGCTGCCACCATGTTCCAAACAACTGTTGCAGTGTTCACAAAGAAGTGGCTCTCATACAAACCTCTTTTTCCAATCGAAGGAAGAGATCTTTGTGAAGAGCAAATCTACCTGAGGAATGTATGTGCTCATTTTGAGCGAGTGGTGAAGATCAAACCACAATAAACATGCAGCGAAAGAAAACATTTGCCTACAATATATGTTTACGGAGATTTGATCTTGATTTATGACCACAGAGACAAATTGTCTAATTTTGTTTCTTTTCTTTCTTTAAGGAAGACGGTTTCATTAAACATTACATTTAATTACACATACTATACCGTGGCTCACAAATGCAATAAGCGGCAGCGGTTTGCCAATTCTGCCTCGTAACAATAAAGTCCGAAGGGACAGTAACTCTGAGAGTGTCTACGTCTTGCGCATGCGCAGGTGCTCTTCCTCTTTTCTCGGCAGCCATCTTCCAGCTCGCCTCGTACGCTCTGAGCAGCTAAGTATTTTCCGATTTCGCTACGCGATCGATCGATTGTCGTTGTTGTTTTTGTGTCTTGCCTATGTTTTCGTTTAAGGGAGAAACTTATGTGAAGCGATTGGGTGGCAAAGCGAGGGTTAAGAAGATTTCGTCCGCCGAATTCTCAAACCCACAAAGGGGTGGTTCCACCGGTGCACAAACCGCTCTCTCTTCAACTTCGTCTCTCCCTTTTACGTCTTCTCTCTTTCACACTATCGACAAGTCATCGCAACCCAGCTACGGTTCGGTTGCGGTGACCACGAGCCCTCAACTCAGCTCCGGCTCAGTTGAATTTTCGTCATTTTACGGCCCTCACACTGCCCGGCACGGTGATCGACTCAACTCCGGTTCTGTCGATTCTGTGCTCGCCCCCTTCGTACAGCTTAACTCCGGTTCTGCTGGTACTGTTTCAGCCTCCATGGCTGATGGGCGCATTGGGCATGGGTCTCCTTCGGGAGGCAAGATGGACCGTAATGTGAGCGGAACCGGCTCACCCCCTGGTTCGCCAGGCGGGACACCCCCTGGTTCGCCAGGTGGGCCAAGGGAGACAACCCCACCCTTACGGGCGTCAGATCGTCGATCCGCCCCGGTTGTCTCCCTTCCTCCCCCACAGCCTGCTGCTGCACCCGCCACAACCTCTCTGTCCCATTCCGGACAGAGCACTTGGGCGCCTTGGCAACTACCAAGCGACCCATGGCGGGCTGCCACATCTCTGTCCCATTCCGGACAGAGCACTTGGGCGCCTTGGCACATGCCTAGCCGCCCCCAGCAGGCTGGCCCTTTGGGCACTGGGGACCGGGCCAGGCCCTACCCTTCATGGGGTCAGGGTCCTGATGCCCCTTGGGCTCAGCCCATGCCGCATCCCATGGCACCGCACATGGTACCGTGGCACCCATCCTTGGGATTTCCCCCGGCCTCGGCCACGGGATGCACGTGGTGGCCCGGCTTTATGCCCGGCGCCCCACCAGCGCAGGACTCACCCTGCCCAGCCCCCCCCGGCACCACCCGTGTTGGACACAACACCGGGGCTGCCTCCTGGGGGCTCTGACCCGGGTCCCACAACCGTGGCACCCCGGTCAGACTCTCCGCAGACTCTCGCCCCCTCCATAGGCAGGCCAGAGGACTCGGACTCGGCCTCAGAGGATGAGGCCCCTGCCCACATGGCATTCTGCTTCCAGGATGCCATGGACCGGCTGGCACAACTCACACCGGAGGCGGTGTCCACTGTGCCAGAGCCCAAGGCTCCCAAGCTTGGCTCGGCCGAGCGCCTTTTCAGCGCTCACCCTACCTCAGCCCCACGGGCCTCCTTGCTAAAACAGTCCGACATGGTGGCTGACTGCCTCAGGCAAGCCCAGGACACCGCCAGGGGGAAAGAGGCACAAGATTTCGTTCCAGGATCTGTGCCTGACTTCCCTGGAGCCTTGCCCTTCAGGAAATTCCTGAAGCCGGCACCGCTCCCCTTCCAGCGGAAGCCCTTCATGGCCCATGGGCCTATCCCTGACGCTCCCCTCTCGCTCACACAGGAGAACCTCCTCCTTGTGAACGATCGCTCTCGGGCCCAGCCGCAGCATATCTCCATCACGGAGAAATGCTTGACGGAATGGGAGGAGAACGCGAGACGGGGGCTGGCGGCAACCTCCGCCCTGGACTCATTCTTGGGCGGCCTAGGGGAAGCCCTGAAGGACCCCAACCAGCAGTCCTTCACGCTCCGCCAGGCGCCTGACCAGGCAACCATCGTGGCCTTTATCCAGGCCATGGCGCAGGGGCTCAGATCCGTGGCCGAATCGCAAGCACGCACGTATCTGAACGCCGTCATGGCGAGGCGGGATGCCATTCTCGCGGCATCCTCGGTTGCCACCTCACCGTCGGCAAGGGCCTCCTTGCGCGCGGTGCCCGTCCAGCCGGGCTCCCTCTTCGGGAACCATTCAGGCCGTCCTGAAGCACCAGGCGGACATAAAAAGGGACCTCGCCCTCCATTCGAGGCCCTCTCGCCCTGCCGTGAAGCGCCCGGCTCCAGCGGCCTACCGCCCAAACAGGCCCACCCACACCAAGTTTCGGGCCGATCCCAGGCCCCAAGGGCACAGGAGACCGCAACAGCATTCGGGCAGGCCGGTGGCCCGGCCTAAGGCCCGCAGGCCGGCTCCCTCTCAGCCGGCCAACCCCCAATGACTCACCCCCGGCCTGAGGCCATCACCCCCCACGGGCGATCCTGTGGGCAGTCTCTCCAGACACATCGACGCGTGGGAGAGGCTGCCCGCCAGCCCGTGGGCCCTGCGGGTGATCAGGTCGGGGTTCCGCCTTCCTTGGGGCCCAAGGAAGGCTCCTCTCACGCTCTCTCCCCCTGCTTTCGCACTTCCTCAAGATCGCTCGGCCTCGCAGGCCCTGGATCAGGAGGTTCTTTCGATGTTAGCCAAGGGGGCTACGGAGGAAGTTTCCTTCGCTGCGTCCCCGGGATTCTATGGACGCATCTTTGTGGTCCCCAAAACTTCGGGGGGCTGGAGGCCCGTCCTGGACCTCTCCTCCCTAAACCGGTTCCTCCGCGTCCTCCATTTCCGTATGGAGACCCCTATGTCCATCCGCGAGGCCTTGCACCCGGGCGACTGGGGGATATCCATCGACCTCAAGGATGCATACTTCCATCTCCTCATTCACCCAGGGACAGGAAGTACCTCAGATTCGTCTGGAGGAACCGGATCTTCCAATTCAGGGCACTGCCCTTCGGTCTGGCACCCGCCCCTTGGCTCTTCACGAAGGTGGCGAGGGAACTCTGCATGCATGTTCGGGAGAAGGGCATCCGCCTCAAGGCCTATCTAGACGATTGGCTTCTACTCGCCTCCTCCAAAGAACAGTGTGCGCAACAAGCATCCCAGGTCCTGCAACTCTGTCACAACCTGGGCTTTGTCTGCAACGAGGAGAAGTCGGACCTAACTCCCTCCAAACAATTCCAGTTCCTGGGCATGTCCTTCGACACCTCCAAGTGGAGGGTCACCCCGTCTCCCCAGCGCTTACTGCGCCTTCAGGGCCTCTTAGCCCAACTGCTCCCCCAACTCCAAGCGCCAGCAAGGAAGCTGGCCTCCCTACTGGGCCTTATGGAGTCGCTGGCACCCCTAGTGCCACTGGGTCGTCTTCTCAAGCGGCAATTCCAACGCGGCTTCAGGAAGCGTTGGTCACAGTCGCTTCAGCCATGGGACCTCCCGGTCCACCTGGGCCCTTGGTTCATATCAGCAGTGACCAAATGGCGCTCCCAGTCACGCCTGGCCCAGGGAGTCCCCATCACACTGCCCCCTCCTCAGGAGCACTTGTTCACGGACGCGTCCACCT
Source organism: Monoplex corrugatus (assembly GCA_030674185.1). NCBI lineage: Eukaryota > Metazoa > Mollusca > Gastropoda > Littorinimorpha > Ranellidae > Monoplex > Monoplex corrugatus. The sequence continues at coordinate 16,057,352 of JAPXFY010000027.1, read as the reverse complement.
CCGGGTGGGGAGCCCATGTCGGCACGCTGACAGCCGCAGGTCGGTGGTCGACCGACCTCATGCCCTGCCACATAAACATGTTGGAACTGGAGGCAGTTTGCCTGGCACTCGGGGAGTTTCTCCCCTTTCTGAAGGGAAAACATGTCCGCATCAACACGGACAACACCACAGTAGCTTGTTACATCAACAAGCAAGGGGGCGCCCGCTCCCACTCCTTGTCTCGGAGAGCGGAACAGCTCCTCATCTGGTGCGAGGAACACTCGATTCAGCTCTCAGCAAAGCATGTCCCGGGGAAGATCAACATACTTGCGGACTCTCTCAGCAGATCCCACATGATTCTTCCATCGGAATGGACACTGGTCCATGCAGTCCTGGAGCCAGTATGGGCAGCATGGTTCAAACCACACGTGGACCTCTTTGCCACCAGGTTCAATCACCGCCTCCCTTTGTACGTCTCTCCAGTTCCGGACCCAGCGGCCTGGGCTGTAGATGCCCTATCCATTCCATGGTCGAACCTCATCGGCTATGCCTTTCCCCCGTTCCCCATTATGGGGAAAGTGCTGAGGAAAGCCAGGGAGGACGCAGCGACATTAATCCTTGTCGCACCCAAATGGCCAGCACAGGCATGGTACCCAGAACTTCTGCACCTGTCCCATGTGCCGCCGCTAAAACTCGCGGTATCGAGCCGCTCCATCCTCCAACCCAGGTCAGGCATTCCGCACGGCAATCCAGACGTTCTAAACCTTCACGCCTGGATGCTGTGCGGGACTCGATGTCTTCATTAGGCCTGTCCCCGGCCGTAATCGGCCTTGTGCAGCAAGCTCACAGGCCGGGCACACAGGGGGTGTACAATGCCCACTGGAATGGCTGGGTCTCTTGGTGCACCTCAAATGAGGTGTCACCCCATTCACCCTCTCGCTTGCAGTTGGCCAACTACCTCGGCTTTCTGTCCACAGAGAAAAAGCTTTCCGCATCCTCAGTGAAGGTCCACAGGGCGGCCATCTGCACCACCATCCGTCAGTTGGGTGGTCCGTCCTTTGAGCACGATCCTCTATTGCGGAATCTCGTCAGAGGGGCTTCTCTCCAGGAAGCCAGGAACCCCCGCCGAACCCCGGCGTGGGATCTCTTTCTCGTCCTCTCATCCCTTAGACTCCCCCCTTACGAACCCATCAGGGAGTGTTCCCTGAAGTTCCTCTCTTTCAAGACGGCCTTTCTCGTCTCTCTCGCATCGGGGAGGCGCTGCAGCGAAGTGCACGCCCTTAGTGGTCTCCCCGGAGATGTTGCTCTCGAACCTGATGGCTCGATGTCTCTCCGCCTACTCCCGGAATTCTTGGCCAAGAACCAGTCTCCAGGTTCTCCTTCGCCGGCCATCCACATCCATCCCTCACGTCTATCCTCGCTCCGGACGACGAGGATCGCACTCTCTGCCCGGTTCGCGCACTGCGAGCGTACAGAAAGCGGACGAAATCTTCTCGCCAGCAGCGGCGCCACCTTTTTCTCTCTTACAACGAAAACTATAGAAAGGACATTAGACGCACGTCCATCTCTCGATGGCTGAGGGAAGTCATCAAGGCTGCGTATGCCAGGTCGAGCGCCGAGCTAGCTGTCTTCTCCCCAAGGCCCCATGAGATCAGAGCATGGGCTTCTTCGCTGGCAGTCATCCACAATGCCAGCATCCAAAACGTCCTAGACGCCGCGTACTGGCGTTCCCCGGGCACTTTCATCCAGTTCTACCTGCGCGACGTCTCCCGTCTGCGCGAAGATGGGTCCAGGGGTATCGCTTCCGCTGTGGTGGCCCAACACCCCATCTCAGCCACACGCCCTGACTCCTGCCATTCCTCCAGGCGTTAACCAGGTAAGCCCTCCATCCGGGTAGTGCTATTCTGCATTTGTGAGCCACGGTATAGTATGTGTAATTAAAAGGAAATTTTCCTTCTAAAATTACGTTTAATCTAACATACTTACCGTGGCTCACGCAGAGTCCCTCCCGACCTCCCCGCCTTCCTGGTTCCTTCTAGCCACAGTCAGGGTCAAGGTCAAGGTCTCCTCGAAAAGAGGAAGAGCACCTGCGCATGCGCAAGACGTAGACACTCTCAGAGTTACTGTCCCTTCGGACTTTATTGTTACGAGGCAGAATTGGCAAACCGCTGCCGCTTATTGCATTTGTGAGCCACGGTAAGTATGTTAGATTAAACGTAATTTTAGAAGGAAAATTTCCTTTTATTATGATTTACTTGGAATCCTTTTAACAAAAGCCTAGATGCTTGTGGAATCTTTGGTTTTGTTTCTGAGATGTGTCACTGTTTTCACCATTTATTTTTACAGTTGGCTTTGAGGTATTAATAAAGCCCCACTGAAGAAAGCACTTGTAACTTGTCACTGTTTTGATCATATTCATTTAAACACACACACACACACACACATACACACACACACACACACACACACACACACACACACACACACACACACACACACACACACACACACACACACACACACACACACACACACACACACACACACACACACACCACCGCACACACAGAGAGAGAGAGAGAGAGAGAGAGAGAGAGAGAGAGAGAGAGAGTTTTGTCTGTGTTACTAGTCTCAGGAGTGAATAAGCTCGACCCGTGTCTCTCATTTTTTGAGTATATCTCAAAATTTGCCTATGTTTCAGGAAGTACAGCCAGTTTTAAATTTTAAGTTCTGGTCAATATACTAATACAAGTGCTAGTGTCTCGTAGCTTTCAGGAAAATAACACCAGTTATTGGTTTTAAATTTCGAGCTTTGTTCTGTTTTTACCGGGTGAACGAAATGGAGTGAAATCGATAGAAAAGCAGCATACACGTCTACAAACTTTCGCAAAATTATCAATTCAATGTTTCAGTTGCAAAGAGAAGCAAAGATATTCTCTTTAAAAAAAACTTTTTACAAACATTCCAAGTGATTTTACAACTTATTCTGAAAAAACTCGTTTAAGCCGAACTGCAGGGTAATTTCTCGGGAAAGGTTTGGCTTATCCGAACTCGGATATGCACAAACTCGGATAAGCGAAACGATTTTTCATTCCCCGGGCGAGTTCGGCTTAAGCGTGTTTGACTGTATTATGTAATCCTAAACTGCACTTGGAGCATTGTATAATTTATCAATAGTTCCAAAAACAATATTCATCAGTTCATTTGATGTGCCTGCTTTCTGATCAAACAGATCAAATTAGTTAAATTAATCTGTTAAATTTTACCAGAAGATGATGTGGTGATGCTGGTTAGGTTTCTCTTGCTCTTGGAAATTCTGTGCATAAATAAATGGCCACTCTTTATTACTTTTGACCCCACAGATCTTACCCTCACTGTAACCCTAATTCCACTCTGAAGCCTCACCTTTAGGGTTGATAATCTATTTATGGAGAAAAACTTCCTGCCTGAGAGAGGACTTAGGATTGGGCTAGTGGATGACTAGGACTGATCGCTTTGTATCCTTGTGCAAAATCCATTGAGAAAATGGAACTGCATCAGTACTGAAAATCAACCGAAACGGAAATGAGCACCATAACTGCATCAATACTGAAAGTCAACCAAAACGGAAACAAGCACCATAAAAATAATTGGTTGGCTGTGGACTGTCTTGTCAGCTTTTTACTTTGGTCTGTTTTGGGTTTGTAGCTCTATTGGTGACAGTCAAGGAATCTTTTGCTGATGACAAACCAAAAACGAAGTTCCTTGTCATGAAGTTCTTTTGTTTTGATGACACCGACATTTTCATTTTCCATTTTGTCAGTGATTGACCAGAAATATTTAACTTGGGTGGTCAGCCGTATTATCGTATACACAGAACTGATGTCTGTCATAAATAACAACGATGCAGAACAAAAAGTCGACTAATCGACCAACCATATAAGATGAATTACTTTCAAAAAAAAGTTCTACAAAACTAAAAGGGATTGCCAGCATTCAAGCAGAGGACCCAGAAACACAGAAAAATAGAATGAGAGCATGACTTTGATACAAAAACTCTGAAAAAGCCAAACATGTGCCTGTTTTGTTTTTTGTTTTAACATCATGTTCTCATTTTATTCTTGTGTATTTCAAATTGACCCTGACTGAAGTCAGTTGTTTGTGGAGCCTTCCACGTATTGACCTGCACTGAGGTCCCTCTCCTGGGATGATTGTTGGGTATATACAACCCTTCCTAGACTGAGCAGGCGGTGGCCACACTCTGTAACAGTGTAAGAATCTGCCCACAGACAGTAGGAAGCCCGAATCCAGTGTCTGCAAAGTTACAGACAACTCTCCATGACCTTCAGTGCCCCCCCCCCCCCCCCCCCCCGGAACATACATTTTCTTGAATTTTGGGCCTCAGAGGCCAGAAGAAAGGGTGGTAGAATAAAACTGTGAAAGCATCTAAAAAAAAAAGTTATCATATAGTGACTGTTGCTGTTATATTTTGTTATTACAGGATCTGATTATCTTCCCTGATGATGTGGAGTACAAACATGTCCCACAGTGCACCACAGGCCGTGTGTATGTGCTCAAATTCAAGTCTTCCCAACGAAAATTGTTCTTCTGGATGCAGGTGAGTAAATGAAGAACTGGTACAAAATATACCTAGACTGATACTATTGTAATAAAAATAACTGGACATCATGTATATGATACCACCTTTTATCAAGGAAAAAACGATTTACAATTTAAGACTTTTTATTATCATACAGATGTACATGCACATACACACATGCGTGATAATGGTGATATTGATGATAGGTGTACTTAATTTCTCTTCCAGTTTTTATTCTGGATCATTGATTTGTTGAGATGTGTGTGTGTTTTGTTTGAGATAGTTGTAGTTATTGTTCTGATATGGCTCTAAGCAGTCGGCTGGGCTGTAAAACTGATAACGAGGATTATAACTTTATGGTCATTGGTCCGTTGTGCTAAACACTGCACCATGGTATAAATACAAGATTGATGCATTATAATTAATATAAATGTGATTTATTGTCTTTATAATTATCATGTATTTGATGAATAAAGACAAATATTCACCAAGAAAAAACAGAAGCTGATTCTGGTGGATAACTGTTAGTTATAACGGAGTAATCAAAATCATTATCATCATCGTTGTTATCATCAGTCATACACTATATAGACTGTACAATACCCTTGTTTGGAAGTATTGAAAAGACAGTAGCTATGAATATGATATTAACTGCTGTATACCAGTTGCAGTGGTGTAGTGGTTAGCGCAGTGGACTGCCGACTGGAAGGTTGTGGGTTCAAATCCCCATCATTCTCTTAAAAGATCATTTTGGGATTTTTCAGCTCTAACCAGCTCCTTGTCCTACCCAGAGTTGGGCATTCTATGGGCTGATTAGGAAGACTGGGACCACACAGTCGAGTCTCATCCACTTCACGGATGCGTCATTGAGGGCGTTGCTCAAATCTTCATACCAGCACTGCAGGTGTCTGTATCTCTCTGGCCTGGTTGACGCCAGGATATATTATGATAGGAAGTGTAGAGTGCAGCCCAGTCTCAATCCTAGATGGAATTCTATGCATCATGATTATCATCCTCATTGACATCATCATCATCATTGGAAAAAACTGTGCCAGCTTCTGTGGCCATTGAGGTAGCGTAGAAAATGAGATGAAAGAAAGGAAAAGTGAACACAAAAGTAATCTCCCTGAATGCGATGATGCTAAAAATATATGTATAAAAAGATATTTACTACTGTATAGATGTTAGTGATCGTAGTGGCATCTTGGTGGGGGAAAAAAAAGAAACCTGAACCCAAACACCATTTCATTGCTATGCGCAGGAGCCTAAGAGTGACAAGGATGAAGAATATTGCAAGAAAGTCAACGACAACCTGAACAACCCACCCTCCCCCGGCTCCACACGGAGTGGTCGTCTTGGTGCTTCTGCTGACTTTGGTATGATTCATTATGTCTCTGCATGCTGTGGGCAAGTACTAGACTGACTGGTATGATTCATTATGTCTCTTCATTCTGTGGGCAAGTACTAGACTGACCAGTATGATTCATTATGTCTCTGCATGCTGTGGGCAAGTACTAACTGACCGGTATGATTCATTATGACGTAATGATAATTTATGTCTCTCCATGTTGTGCGCAAGTACTAGACTGACTGGTATTATTCATTATCTCTCCATGCTGTGGGCAAGTACTAGACTGACTGGTATGATTCATTATGTCTCTCCATGCTGTGGGCAAGTACTAGACTGACTGGTATGATTCATTATGTCTCTTCATGCTGTGGGCAAGTACTAGACTGACTGGTATGATTCATTATGTCTCTCCATGCTGTGGGCAAGTACTAGACTGGTATGATTCATTATGTCTTTCCATGCTGTGGGCAAGTACTATACTGACTGGTATGATTCATTACGTCTCTCCATGCTGTGGGCAAGTACTAGACTGACTGGTATGATTCATTATGTCTCTCCATGCTGTGTGCAAGCACTTAACTGACTGGTATGATTCATTATGTCTCTGCATGCTGTGGGCAAGTACTAGATTGGTATGATTTATTATGTCTCTCCATGCTGTGGGCAAGTACTAACTGACCGGTATGATTCATTATGTCTCTCCATTCTGTGGGCAAGTACTAGACTGACCGGTATAATTCATTATGTCTCTCCATGCTGTGGGCAAGTACTAGACTGACTGGTATGATTCATGTCTCTCCATGCTGTGTGCAAGTACTAGACTAACTGGTATGATTCAATGTCTCTCCATGCTGTGTGCAAGTACTAGACTAACTGGTATGATTCATGTCTCTCCATGCTGTGTGCAAGTACTAGACTAACTGGTATAATTCATTATGTCTCTCCATGCTGTGGCAAGTACTAGACTGACTGGTATGATTCATGTCTCTCCATGCTGTGGGCAAGTACTAGACTAACTGGTATGATTCATTATGTCTCTCCATGCTGTGTGCAAGTACTAGACTAACTGGTATGATTCATGTCTCTCCATGCTGTGTGCAAGTACTAGACTAACTGGTATAATTCATTATGTCTCTCCATGCTGTGGGACAAGTACTAGACTGACTGGTATGATTCATGTCTCTCCATGCTGTGGGCAAGTACTGAACTAACTGGTATGATTCATTATGTCTCTCATGCTGTGTGCAAGTACTAGACTAACTGGTATGATTCATTATGTCTCTCCATGCTGTGGGCAAGTACTAGACTGACTGTATGATTCATTATGTCTCTCCATGCTGTGGGCAAGTACTAGACTAACTGGTATGATATTATGTCTCTCCATGCTGTGGGCAAGTACTAGACTGACTGGTATGATTCTTTATGGCTGTCCATGCTGTGGGCAAGTACTAGACTGGTATGATTTATTATGTCTCTCCATGCTGTGGGCAAGTACTAGACTGATAGTATGATTCTTTATGTCTCTCCATGCTGTGGGCAAGTATTGAACTGACTGGTATGATTCAGTATGTCTCTCCATGCTGTGGGCAAGTAATAGACTAACGGGTATAATTCATGATGTCTCCATGGTATGTGCATGCAGTGGACTAACTGGTATGATTCATTATAGCTCTCTATTCTGTGTGCAAGTACTAAACTGACTGGTATGAATCATTATGTCTCTCCATGCCATGGGCAGGCACTGGACTAACTGGTATGGTTCATTATAGCTCTTTATGCTGTGGGCAAGTATTAGACTAACTGGTACGATTCATTATGTTTCTCCACACTGTGGGCAAGTACTAGATTGACTGGTATGATTCATTGTTCTCCATGTTGTGGAAAGTACGGACTAACTGGCATGATCATTATGTCTCTCCATGCTGTGGGCAAGTTTTAGGCAGTAGGCTGTTAGTGTTAGTTTACTTGTGGGTGTATGATAACGTCTTTCTGTGCTATTGACAAGTTGTAGGCAGTGGACTGTTTTCTGTGTGTAGATCAGAAAGACTTTGGTTTGGAAGAGAGGGACATTGTCGGCTGAAGGTGTTTTCGGTTTTTAGATCAGAAAGACTTTGGTGTGGAAGAGAGGGGAAGCTGTTGGCTGAAGGTATTGTGTCTGTAAAATGCAACAACAATGGGCATTTAAAGAGTGGTTGGTGGGGGAAATGACTCCTTTTTGTCAATCTTTTACATTTGCAGACTCCTTGAGCCTGTGTAAAACTGTGCGCAGGAAAGTCTTAAAACAGAGAACAGAACCTGTGAAACAACTACGCGGAAACCACCATGATGATTACGATGTTAAGATGAGCAGCTCAAGGGTCGGATGTTATGTAAGGGGCTGGGAGTGAACTTGAGGTATCAAATCCTGAATCCATGATTTTGTCAACAGAAGCATCCAGGCTGCAGTTAACATGTTCTGAATGAACAAAAACGGTTGGATTAACTGCCACTGTTGATTATATGGTAGGGATGGTGTGAAATTAGAGCTGTTGATCTGTACAGTGTAAGAGTTGGGTTGAAGAAGGGCTGTTGAACTGTGAGTTTTGTCTTTGGCAAGGAGCTGGTGGGCGAGGCCAGGATGGTCAAGCGATGGATCGTCTGCTGACTAACCTTATAGATGGCAAGTACATGGTAGTGTACCGTGTAGGCCTGTGTTCTCTGTTTGTTTGTTTTTTATTCTTGACAACTGCCTTACTTTTGGTTATGTTTCTGTTCCTTTACCAGCTTCTGTCATTGTTCATTTTTATTGAGATGCTGTTGAGAAGAGTTACTAGGGTTTTGTTTTGTACCCTTTCATCTTGGAGATTGTTTATGATTTGGAAAATTCATTGATTTTATTATTTGAATGGAGTTTGCCTGTCGTGATTGAGTCGTTATATTGCTGTTATCAGTCTTTATCCAGTTTCCCCAGAACTATGCCAAGTCAGTGCAGTCATGAGTTTGAACTGTTTGAAGAATTTTAAACCTTTTAAACCTCAGTCAAGTCAGTTTTAAACCTCAGTCAAGTCAGTTTTAAACCTCAATCAAGTCAATTCTGAACCTCAGTCGAATCAGTTTTAAACCTCAGTCAAGTCAATTTTAAACCACAGTCAAGTCAATTTTAAACTACGGTCTAGTCAGTTTTAAACCTCAATCAAGTCAATTCTGAACCTCAGTCAAGTTAATTTTAAACCTTAGTCAAATCAGCTTTAAACCTCAGTCAAGTCAATTCTAAACCTCTGTCAAGTCAATTTTAAACCTCAGTCAAGTCAGTTTTAAACCTGTCAATTTTAATTCTCAGTCAAGTCAATTTTCTTAAACCCCGATCAAGTCAGTTTTAAACCTCAGTCAAGTCAGTTTTAAACCTCAGTCAAGTCAATTCTAAGCCTCAGCCAAGTCAGTTTTAAACTTCAGTTAAGTCAGTTTTAAACCTTATCCACATCAGTTTTAAACCTCAGTCAAAGTTTTAAACCTCAGTCAAGTCAATTCTAAACCTCAGTCAAGTCAATTTTAAACCTCTGTCAAGTTACAACCTGCTTAGCTCCCCTCTTCTCCCCTCTTCTTGAAAAAGGAATTAGTGCCAAAACTACTCAGGTGAATTAATACTAATAATAGGCTGGATTTTTCCACTGGTTTATGATGTTGAACAGCAAAGGTGTTGTTGGCTTGCAATGTTTTTGGAGGAGAATTCTGTATTGTCACATTGCTATGTTTTTCTGGCAGGCATGACTTCATTTGATTAAGTGGTAGAGTCTCTTGTCTGTTGTTTAGATGCAGCTTGTTAAATCTTGTCTCTTTAGTCTGTCTCATATTGATGCAGCTTGTTTAGTATTTGTCTCACTGTTGCATTGATGCACAAGCATGCGCATCCTTGCAATCTTGCATGTAGGCATTGATAGATTTTTACGTTAAGCGCTCACACACGCACACCACACACACACACACACACACACACACACACACACACACACACACACACACACACACACACACACACACACACACACACACACACACACACACACACACACACACACACACACATACACACACACACACACACGCACATAAACATAAACACATACACATACACATACACAATACACACAGAGACAGAATGTGTATACTTCAAATTCTGTGCTTGTTTTAAGGTGTTGATATAAAACAGATGAATGTTTTTCATTTTATTCTGGAGTTCAGTTTTGCATAACATTAACACACACTCTTTTTTGTGCATGCTGCTAAAGTATTGCGTTTGTTTATTTTGATTACTGTGTTTGGTTGATCTCTATTATTGTTTTGTATTTTTACTATTTCATTTGGCTGTATTGTTGTAAGGACTACTATCATCATTTGTTGATTTATTTGTTGTTGTAAAAGTTTAGGGTATTTTGTTTTATTTGTTAACAGAATAACACAAGTTGGCATTAAATATGTTTGTATCATATTTGATAGGTTAAATGCTCATGAGCTTTTCAAATTTGTTATCCACAAAACAAAGGGTTATATCAGTAGATTTTTTTCAGCTTTGCATGTTGCATTGCATACAAGATTTTCAGATTTAAATTAGAATTAATTGCAGACTGTCCAGTGCATTGCATATGAGGTTTTTAGATTTAGAATTATTTGTTTATAGAATGTCCTGTTGTTTTATTTCTCAATCTTCCTTTTTAAGAGTCATATTGTTGGGAGAGAGGTGTGTGTGTGTCTGTATGTGTGTGTGTGTGTGTGTGTGTGTTGTGTGTGTGTGTGTGTGTGTGTGTGTCTGTATGTGTGTGGTGTCTGTGTGTGTGTGTGTGTCTGTATGTGTGTGTGTGTGTGTGTATGTGTGTGTGTGTGTGTGTGTGTGTGTGTATGTGTGTGTGTGTTTGTGTGTGTGTCTGTATGTGTGTGTGTGTGTGTATGTCTGTATGTGTATGTGTGTGTGTGTGTGTGTGTGTGTCTGTGTGGTGTGTGTCTGTGTGTGTGTGTGTGTCTGTATGTGTGTGTGTGTCTGTGCGCGTGCGTGTGTGTGTGTGTGTGTATGTGTGTGTGTGTGTGTGTGTGTGTGAGAGAGAGAGAGAGAGAGTGTTGTGTGTGTGTGTGTGTATGCGTGTGCATGCTTGTGTGTTTGTGTGGTGTGTCAAAAATGTGTTAGCAAGATTTTTCAGCTGTTATTGGATAGATCTTTACCAAATTTGTGACAAGAATATACATTGTTAAGAGTTGGGAATGTGTAAGCATGGAAGTCATGCCCCAAGGTCAAGATCACATGGACCTCTTAAAGTGTCTAAAATCAGTACTTTTGGAGAAGGTATGTGATCAGCATTTTCTCAAGAGTTTCTGACAGTATTTTCATTCTGTTTTCACGGTTGTGACAGTCTACCCTTGTCCTCACTTCACATCAAGTTTTATTCTGTTTGATTCTTCTTTACGGTCATAATTACCTCAAGAAGTACAAAATCCAGATTTTCTGTAATTTTGTGTGAGAAGGGATATTTTTAGAATAGCTTGACCATGGTGTTTTGTTTATAAATTCATGTTCAGATTGTTCTGGTCTGATGTATTATAAATCATAGATTGTTGGCGCTATGTTCTGTTTAAGTTTAGTTACAGTTTGATTATTTTAATAATCCTTTGACTCCCACACCATGTCCACCAGCATCCTGCATTGTCAGCCATGCTAGCTGAGCAAAAAACAACACTGTGATTCCCTCACCCTATCCTAGTCAAAGGGTTAAAGTTTTTGCAGTTGGCAGATAGGGTGCGGGAGTCAAAGGGTTAGAATAGCATGTTCTGATGGTAGAACTACTGTATGTTTGGAAGTACTTACCAATCCTTGATGTGTTTTTCTATCAGTGATGTTTACAAAGAGTAAAGAGTGCATGATTAATCTGTAGACTTGGGGGAACTACATGGAAAACGCTGAATTATTAGGATGGTAAAGAAAGATGGCATGATTTGATGTTGCCTTTTCACGGGATACTGATCAATCATCAGTTCATTGATATTGCAGGTTTTATGTGGTGTGCGCATACTCTACGTCATGATAATTCTCTGGAGACTGGTAGATCTTTGTTTTTTAAACTATGTATAAAAGAATTGTTTTAGTTCCAGCTTGGCTGAAACAGATAGTCTGGATTTCTGGATAAAGCATGCAGTGTGTAGCAAGTTCTTGTACTGTGTTGTGTTTTCCTGTAACCAGTATTCCTAGTTGAGCAGAAGTATTGAACTGAACCTGTGTGGAAGGATGGAGTGTGTTGTGGTAGTGATGTACAGATTGTGTCAGGAATTTTTTTTCTTGGTCATTGTTTTTTGTTCTGTGCATATCATTTTGGATTATTTATGACAAGAAAGTGGTCAAGAATATACACTTCAAGTTGAATTAAATATAAAGATGTTATTTCTTGTATATTCCAGTGGTGTTTGTTTCATATCTGTGCTGTTCGTGCTTGACTTTTGGTGATTTTCTACACCCGAGTCAAAACTGTGCCATTATATTGAGGGAAAAGTTGTGCCCTTTTGACAGTATTTCATGAGCCGAATTATGAAACCAGGGCTTGTTACAGCAGACAGTAACCGGCACAGTATGCTGAACGTATCTGTGTGTGTATATATTACTATAATATTATATATATATATATATATATATATATATATATATATATATATATATATATATGTGTGTGTGTGCACGTACTATGGATGTTTTATTGTCCTGCGCTTGTATTAGGAGATCCAAAACGGTCCTCTTCTCCCACTGGACAAAGCAGCAGGGAAGTTACAATCTTTTTCTCCTAATTTATGTAATTGGTGTTGTGTTTGTTAGTGATCTTGCATTCATGTTTGACAAAGGCCAGTTGACCGAAAATTTGCGCCTGTCTTGTCTAGTTGTATTGAATAGGTGTTCTGATTCTATTTTCGTGTTTTTCTGGTTCTTGTTTTAGGAGACTCTGACCTGCAGTCTGTGCTGGGTGGAATGAATCAACAACAGTTGATACAGCTTCTAGGTATGTTGATGTCTGTTTCTTAACCTGCTGTATGTGCAGTGGCATCTCCGTGTGGTGTGTGAGTGTATGTTTTGCAGTATCATCTCTTGTGTGTGTTCATGTTGCAAAGGCGTCTCTGCGTGTGTTTATGTGTGCACGATGATCTTTCTGTTTCTGTGTGTCTTGAATCTTCTCTCTTTCGTGGACAGTCACATTGGGTGAGTTAGAATGTGACAGGCCACTCTTTTCTCAGGGCTTAAAACGTTCCGCGTCTGGGCGGAATTCCGCGATTTCAGTTAAAAAAAAAAAAAAAAAAAAATGAAAGGAGCAAGGTATCCGTGATCGGCTTGCAGGCGTTCATAGCAACGGCGCGCAAGTTATGGCCCCTGATTTTTCTTGGAAGAAGTTTTCGGTCGGACTTCTTGGAAAAAACAAAATGGCGGAGCGCGCAGACATTGTTCAAGCGGGTCAGACTTTTGACGACTCTTTAGTTAAAAACAAGTGGAAATGGGAGTGGACGAAGAGGTCATTGGAGACTTTCTTTGCAAAGTCACTGGTGAACACCTGTAAAACACTCATGTTAAAGGGTGAGTGTTCATTTTATTATTATGTTTTTAAGAATTAACCCCTTCTCCCCTTTTCCCAAATATATCTTCCTGTTTACAGCAATTTTTATGCACTAAATATCTCTTGAAATTATGTCCAGAAAGAGCGAAATGGCATATATTTATACTTGGTTTTTAAACAATTTTCCTGGGGGAGCATGCCCCCGGATCCCCCTACTTTCAGTGGTTTTTTCCTCCTCCTGTTTTTAAGCCCTGTTTTCTTCATGGTTAGGTGACCAGATTTATGCCCCAGTCCACACATCGGGAAAATAGTACATGCACTTCTATTGTTAGGGAAGGTAAATCAGTACAACTTTGTAGAAGAGATGGTCACCATACTGGTCCTGAGAGAAGTTGACATCTTGCAACACATCACTCCCCAGCAACCTCTCATGTCACAGGATGACCTTGACCTTTTTAACTGCCATTTTTAAGTTGATTTGTCAGACAACCAGATGTTTGGAACTCTGTTTCATACAAATAATGAAAATGGTGGTGGCATGATAAATAGCGCCTGCAGTCTTTTCTTGATGTCAACGCATCAGTTTTTATGTTCAGGCTGACGAATTTATTGGTTAGAAAGATCAAGACATCACATTTTGGGCCTTCAACAAATTTTAGCAAGGGAGCTTCATTATATAAAGCCATGGATTCATATCCAGGCCTTGAATTCAATCCCAGCATAAAAGTAGGTCCTGTTAGTTGTCAGCCGTAAGGTTCCAGTTATTATGATGGTGTGGGCTTGATTTTTTTGTAGATCCCCTCTCCTCCCCATCCCCATTTCAAGACTTACATCCAAGGTTTGCACAGGCTCAAGGTGTCTGTTGAAATCAGATGGCAGGTTTGGGTGGAGTGCATGTAGAATTTTCCAAGTGCAGTGAATCCCTCTTGACCAAACTACAAACTAATAAACCATTATGTATTTTACTTTGTTCCATTCATCAGTGTGATAATGATTTTGTGTGTGTGTTGTGTGTGTTTGACCAGGTGGTGTGGGTGGACCAGGGGGTTTGTCTGCAATGCTGGGTCGACCTGCTAGTGCTCAGTCTACTGCTTCTGAACCGTAAGCATCTTCCACATTTGTCTGTGTGCATTGGTGGGCTGGTGGGAGGGTTAATATTAGAGAGAGTGTGTGTGTGTGTGTGTGTGATGCCTGGTCGACCTGCTAGTGCTCAGTCTACTGCCTGTAAGGCATGAATATCTTCCACATTTGCCTGTGTGCATTGTCAGGTTGGTGGGAGGGTTAATATTAGAGAGAAGAGATAGAAAGAAGAAGAGAGAGAGAGTGTGTGTGTGTGTGTGTGTGTGTGTGTGTGTGTGTGTGTGTGTGTGTTTTGTGTGTGTGTGTGTGTAAAATGATGGTTGACCTGCTAATGCTCAGTCTGCTGCCTCTGAGCTGTGACTGTCTTCCACATTTGTCTGTGTACATTGTCAGGTTGGTTGGAGGGTTAGTATTAGAGAGAGAGAGAGAGTGTGTGTGTAATGTGTGTGTGTGAGCACATGTGTGTGTGTGTGTAATGATGGGTCGACCTGCTAGTGCTCAGTCTGCTGCCTCTGAGCTGTGACTGTCTTCCACATTTGTCTGTGTACATTGTCAGGTTGGTTGAGGGTTAGTATTAGAGAGAGAGAGAGAGAGAGGTGTGTGTGTGTGTGTGTGTGTGTGTGTGTGTGTGTGTGTGTGTGTGTGTGTGTGTGTGTGTAATGATGGGTCGACCTGCTTGTGCTCAGTCTACTGCCTGTGAACTGTACCTTCCACTTTCGTCTGTGTGCACTGGCGGGCTGGTGGGAGGGTATTAGAGAGAGAGAGTGTGTGTGCGCTTAGATTTGATTTTATCAAGATTTTGCGCTATATAAATATTGTAATTATTATTATTATTATTATGTGTGTGTGTGTATGTGTGTGTGTGTATGGTGTGTGTGTGTGTGTGTGTGTGTGTGTGTGTGTGTGTGTGTAGGTGTGTGTATGTGTGGTATGTGTGTGTGTGTGTGTTGTTGTGTGTGTGTGTGTGTTGTGTGTGTGTGTGTATGTATGTGTGTGTGTGTGTGTGCACATGTGTGTTTGTGTGCATGTGTTTGTATGTGTGGTGTGTGTCATGATGGGTCGACCTGCTTGTGCTCAGTCTACTGCCTCTGAACTGGACTTTCCACTTTCGTCTGTGTGCATTGGCAGGCTGGTGGGAGGGTATTAGAGAGAGAGAGTGTGTGTGTGTGTGTGTGTGTGTGTGTGTGTGTGTGGTGTGTGTGTGTGTGATGCCAGGTCAACCTACTTGTGCTCAGTTTGTAAAGTCAAGTACATTCTTTGTTTGTCAGTGTATATTGCGGGAGGATGTCTGTGTATGTTGGGGGGGGGGGATGTTAGTGTATGTGAGGCGTTGTGTGCGTGCGTGTGTACTGTGTGTGTGGTACGTGTGTGTGTGTGTGGTGTGTGTGGTGTGTGTGTGTGTGTCAGTGCACAGATTATTGTTAGTGAACATGAATATCTTCCTTGTTGACATGGGCAAGCTTAAACAGTATCAATTGAATTGAGTGCAATCTTCCTTGTATACGTGTCTGTGTATAGTTGTGTCATATGTGTTGCATGTATTAGTCAGCAGCAGGGGTCTTGTTTGTGTAGAATGGAACACCCCCCCCCCCCCCCCAGGGAATGGTTTTCACTGTGAAAATCTGTCCTTTCAGCTGTTTTTTTTTTTTTTTTAACATATTTTTTGTTATACCCAGAGTGCATGGTATATACCTTTGATGATTTTTTTCTTTCAATCTTTTTACAGTGTGCATGATAGCCAAGTGGGTAAGATGTCAGACTTCTAATTGGAGGGTCTAGGGTTCGATCCTGGATGGGTACTTTTGCCTGGTGGGTAAAGGATGGAGATTTTCTCTACCACCCAGACCAA
>JAPXFY010000027.1:16000961-16033461 GCA_030674185.1 Monoplex corrugatus | reverse complement strand
AGGGAGTGTGTTTGGGTCTGTGTGTGTGTGTGTGTGTGTGTGTGTGTGTGTGTGTGTGTGTGTGTGTGTGTGTGTGTGTGTGTGTGAAGAGAAAGAGAGAGAAAATATTTTTGTATGATTGTCACTATTTTTAGTAATATTTGAATTTACTATGTTAATATGTCTTGTTGAACGTAAATTTTATGTTTTATGTTATATAGTGTTAGTAGCGGTATGTTTAAATTTTATGTTGGTGTATCTATTTGTATTTAGTTATATACTGATTTTATGTGAAGCGCTTTGTGCTCTGGAAAGCGCTATATAAATTGCCTTTATTATTATTATTATTATTATGTGTGTGTGTGTGTGTGTGTGTGTGTGTGTGTGTGTGAGGGGGGAGAGTTGGGGTCGGGAGATGGATATGTGTTGCTGACAGATATGACCAGAGACATCATGGTGTGTGTGTATATAAAGTGTGTGTGTGTGTGTGTTTGTGGAGGGGGGAGGGGACTTGGTTAGAGAGATGGATAGCATGGTGCTGACCAAAAGAAAAGATGAACAATGTAGTCATGGTGTGTGTATAGGGGAGGGAGACTGGGGTAGGGAGATGGATATCATGATACTGACCAGTAAAAATCATGACCAGAGCAATCATGGTGTGTCCAGGCACTGACCTCCTTCAGTCAAGCGTTACAGTCGGGACAGTTGGGTCCCCTCATGGGTCAGTTTGGACTGGGGGATGACGTCACAAACGCCGCAGTTCAGGGAGGTGAGTGATGACTCGCTTTTGTCTTTCCTTCCTCTTCTGTAATAGATGATATTGATACTTTATTTTCCAATGGAAGAAATCATCATTGGCTTAACCTTCTGACTCCTGTACCCTGTCCATCAGTATCCTGCATTCTTATCCATACTGGCAAAGCAAAAACTTAATCCTTTGACTCCGTCATCCTGTCCACCAGCTTCCTACAGGAAGCTGGTATATAGGGTTAGGGAGTCGAAGGGTTAAGTTTTTGCAGTTGGTGGATAGGCTGCAGGAGTCAAAGGGTTTAAGCCTTTTTTGAAACTTGCAGTCGCTTACATGCTGGGTCTTTTCATGTTTCCATTAGCCATCCACTGACATGACTGACAGGTTCTTTAGCGTACATATTTGACATTCTGTATGCCTATACACACAAAATAGCAAGTGGGGGGGAGAGGGGGGATAGTCTGCACACATGTTGACATGGGAGATTGGAAAAATCTCCGCCCTTCATCCATCATGACCTTCTGATTGAAAGTTTCATTGTTGACCCGTTTGACCCATCAGTGTGAGGATAATGTGTGTGTCGGGGGTGGGGGGGGACTCTTTCTCAACTTTGTGGATTTCTGTGAAACCAAAATCTTATTTCCTGGCTTTCTTCATTTGCTTCTTGGGGGTGGGGGTCTGAGGAAACCCAAAAAAATCAGTAATGTGCAGGGGCTTCCATGGAAAACGATTTTTATCTGCGAATCATTCCATCTGCAAACTGTTCATTTCTCCTAGTATCAAATGAACATTTTGGGAACAAAATTGCGGCAATGTGATCGGACATCATTGAGCTTGGACAGACTTGAGTCAAAAGAAGTGAAAAATTCTTCGAGGTGGGATTGGACAGAAAAAGTTGAAGGAGAAAAGACTTGGTTGATT
The DNA here is from genome assembly GCA_030674185.1 of Monoplex corrugatus. Classification (NCBI taxonomy): domain Eukaryota; kingdom Metazoa; phylum Mollusca; class Gastropoda; order Littorinimorpha; family Ranellidae; genus Monoplex; species Monoplex corrugatus. The sequence goes on along the minus strand of JAPXFY010000027.1, from coordinate 16,031,813 downwards.
CATAAGAAAAGTTAAAACTTTTGGTCTTTCTTATTGCTTCCTCTCTTGCCAGGAAATGAAGTTAACAAGCAGAGGAAGAGTTGTACTTGAAGATCAGTTTCTCAAGATGATTTCTTCGCACTCGGAATGAATTCCATATGCACTAATGTCACAGGTGCCATGTGATGGAGAAGATCCAGAATGATCATGGCACAAGCATTATGCCAGCACATAAACCCACGAGCTGGCCAGGTCCTGAGGTCCTACCTAGATAGTTCCATAAATCTGGGGTCGTAGGGGAGTGAGGTGGTAGAAACCTCAACTTTTCCAGGTGCCAGCACCACGAAGGAGGCGTCCATCCCCTCTTCCTCACTTCAGATTTACATTCGTATTCACTTTTTTTTTTTTTAAACCAAGACTTCAGAAAGGCAAGAAGATTAATTGTTCTTCAAGGAGCAGGACCTGTGAAATCAACCTGCCTCTCCAATGTTTTATACCAAGGCAGCCGGGCGATGCTCTGCTCGTCATGCTTTTCAACCACTGTGGGATCTTTATTGTGCACAGCCAGAAGGCACATGATCATATGCATTCAATGAAACACACAACTTTGGTGAAATTTCACAAGAAAATTTCAGTGCTTGAAGGTGTGTTTTTTTCTTGTTTTCATTCACAAAGTGTAAATGTATGACTTCAAGCAAAGAAAAAAAGTAGTGACAGTTGATAAGTTGTAATTGTGGGATTACAGAATTACGCATGGTTGTATGACTCAAAATGCACCAGATTTGAAGATTTTCAGTTATGGTTTCACAAAAAATATCTGGACCCCCCCTGGATTTCCTCTTTTTTGTGTGTGTTAGCTCAGTCCCATCCTTGGTGTGTGCAAGACTAGAGTATGTGTGAGAAATGAGACTGACTCAGGGTATGTGTGAGACTGACTGGGTGACTCAGGGTATGTGTGTGACTGACTCAAGAGTATGTGTGTGTGACAAAATGACTGACCCAGGATGTATGTGTGACAGACTGACTCAATTCAAAATGGAACTCCATAGCTTCATGATTATCACCCCTGTTATTGTCATTGTAGCATTGTTAAACGCTGTCCCAGATCATAGCTCTTCATGTCTTGCACTCATGCTGATCTTCAGTTTTGATGGGTTTGGAGGCAAGTTGGAGAGCTGAACTGAAATGAGCGTATGGGAGTAGTGACACAGGAGCCAAATAGAAGACAGGGCAGCAGAAAAGTGACAATAATCACAGTATTCGGTATTCTTGATAATTCAAATCAAAGCCCACTCATTCACCAGACATATGCATGCGATCAATGCAGGTTACACAAACAGGCGGAAAGGGGTAGTTGTAGAATTCATTGTTGGGGAAAAAGGGTGGGTTTTTCAGTTGGATTTAATAGCAGAAAGGGTAGGTGTTAAGCAAAGAGAGAGTGGAAGTCTGTTCCAGGCAGATGGCCCTGAAACTGCAGAAGAACACTGACCAACAGTTGATGATTTAGAAACCTGAAGGGAAAGAGTATGTGAAACTAAGCGCAAGGTGCAAGACAGCATATATATATCAGGCATGGGAATTCTCCTCGGATCCGCTATTTTCAGCGGAAATCAACCTAGCGTCCTCGGGAAAAAAAATTGAGCTTCTCGGATTCTTGAGAAAGGCAAAAAAAAAAAAAAACATTCATAACCGTGCCGATCCAGAATTTTATAGTGCGCGATTCCGGTGTAGTGTTCAATCTTTGCAGCCGCCCGCTAATGCTGCTAGCAGCGTCTGCGCTTTCTATAGGTAGTTGCATCGCCGGGCACATCCGCTTTTGCGAGTGAGTCAGCAGCTTTGAACGCAGCAATACTATCCCTTCAGCGGCCATTTTTCTTTTTGAAGCATTCGAGGCAGTGAGCGGTTGCATGATTTAAAAACAGTCAAACATTCCAGTGAACGATTGAAGATGTCATCAGTGGCAAGAATTGTTAATCGAACGGACGCACTTGACGAAGAGGGCATATTAACCTTATAAAAGTGCCAAATTTGAATAATTTTACGATGGAAATATGCCTGAAAGTGATGCCCAGATATGCCCAGATTGCGCAGATTTTAATGTAGCAGAAAACAAATTTCCGGGGGGGCATGCCCCCGGACCCCCCTAGTTTCAGAGGATTCTCCTTATACCAATTCCCATGCCTGATATATTGATGTTATCACAAAGATAGGATGAAAGACGATGGTGAATAGATTTGGTGTCCAGCTTGCATTGACACAAAATAAACCATATTTAAAGTCACTGTATTACTGTGTCACTGTATTACTGTATGTGTCACTGTATTACTCTGTGTGTTACTGTATTACTGTGTGTGTTGTGTTGCCCAGACCTGGAAGCGTTTGTGACTGCCATGGAGGCAGCCATGAAAAAGAAAGAGGAGGACAAGGGAGACGACCAAATGGACACAAAGTGACAGCAAGCCCCACTCAGATTCAGCATGAAAGTTGTGTTTCCTTTCTCAAATATGTCACAAAATTCTTCTTTTTTTTCAGTTTGTATCTTTTGAAATATGTCACATGATTCTGTAGTTTAATAATAATAATAATAATTACAATATTTATATAGCGCAAAATCTTGATAAAATCAAATCTAAGCGCTGAAGCAGACACACACGCACGCACGCACGCACGCACGCACGCACACACACGCACGCACGCACACGCACACACACGCACGCACGCACGCACACGCACACACACACACACACACACACACACACACACACACACACACACACACACACACACACGCATGGCTATAAATGGGGAGAAAGAATATTGTAAAACACACACACACTTTTGCTGCCTGCTGGCGCGACATCATCACTCACAGACCACAGGCCACAGTTTTCACTATTTCTCTTTCATTTGTATGTTCTGACTTTAAGCTGATAAATACCTGCTCCTTTTTTTCTTTTCTTTTTTTTTAAAGTATTTCTTCCCTCTATTTTCCTTTAGGGTTTCAGGTTGTGTGTACAGTGACCAAAATTATAGAAATTCAAACCAAAGTGACTGCCAGGGTTTAAGCAGTTAGGAAGCAGAAACACACAAAAATAGAATCAGAATATGTATTTAACTAGCAAAACAAGACAGAGGCAAATTTGTAGGAAAATTGGTTTTTCTCAATCACATACAACAACAAAAGACAGCAAGGAAAACATGCTTAGAATTTAGTGAAAAACAAAATGGTTGACATCTTCTCTGATGTTGCACTGAGCGGAAGAAAACAGCAACTATGAATTATGGCACTGAGTCCTGTGCGTTCATTCTTTGTTGTTATTTTTTTTGTACATAATGCTTCATAAAGACCATTCGGTTTTGGCTGAAAATTTGTGTCTTTCTTTGTTTTGTTATACATGTTCTGATTCTGATTCTGAGATTGTGTTTCTGGTTAAGGTTATAGAGTAAGAACCAGGGACTGAATGGTTTCTTTCTTCCTTTCATACCAGCAAGGTGTAAATTCAGCCAGTAGTGTAGAATCTTATAGATAGTTAGCTGATGTCTCTATTCAGTCAGCCAGTATTGTGAGTTTTGTAGGAAGTTTGCTGATGTTTCTGTTCAGTCAACCAATACTGTGAGTTTTGTAGGAAGTTTGCTGATGTTTCTGTTCATTCAACCAGTATTGTGAGTTTTGTAGGAAGTTTGCTGATGTTTCTATTCAGTCAACCAATACTGTGAGTCGTATAAATAGTTTGCTGATGTCTCTATTCAGTCAGCCAGTATTGTGAGTTTTGTAGGAAGTTTGCTGATGTTTCTATTCAATCAGCCAATAGTGTGAGTTGTATAAATAGTTTGCTGATGTTTCTATTCAATCAGCCAATAGTGTGAGTCGTATAAATAGTTTGCTGATGTCTCTATTCAGTCAACCAATACTGAGAGTTGTATAAATAGTTTGCTGATGTTTCTATTCAATCAGCCAATAGTGTGAGTCGTATAAATAGTTTGCTGATGTCTCTATTCAGTCAGCCAATAGTGTGAGTTGTATAAATAGTTTGCTGATGTCTCTATTCAGTCAACCAATAGTGTGAGTTGTATAAATAGTTTGCTGATGTTTCTATTCAATCAGCCAATAGTGTGAGTCGTATAAATAGTTTGCTGATGTCTCTATTCAGTCAGCCAATAGTGTGAGTTGTATAAATAGTTTGCTGATGTTTCTATTCAGTCAGCCAATAGTGTGAGTTGTATAAATAGTTTGCTGATGTCTCTATTCAGTCAGCCAATAGTGTGAGTCGTATAAATAGTTTGCTGATGTTTCTATTCAATCAGCCAATAGTGTGAGTGGTATAAATAGTTTGCTGATATCTCTATTCAGTCAACCAATACTGTGAGTTGTATAAATAGTTTGCTGATGTTTCTATTCAGTCAGCCAATAGTGTGAGTTGTATAAATAGTTTGCTGATGTCTCTATTCAGTCAGCCAATAGTGTGAGTTGTATAAATAGTTTGCTGATGTCTCTATTCAGTCAGCCAATAGTGTGAGTTGTATAAATAGTTTGCTGATGTCTCTATTCAATCAGCCAGTGGTGTGAGTTTTGTAGGGAGTTTGCTGATATCTCTATTCCGTTCAGCCAGTATTGTGAGTCATATGAATAGTTTGCTGATATCTCTATTCCGTTCAGCCAGTATTGTGAGTCATATGAATAGTTTGCTGATATCTCTATTCCGTTCAGCCAGTATTGTGAGTCATATGAATAGTTTGCTGATATCTCTATTCCGTTCAGCCAGTATTGTGAGTCATATGAATAGTTTGCTGATATCCCTATCTATTCAGCGAGTAGTATGTTGATATCTGTATTCACAACATCTCACTGTCTGAACACCAGTGTAAACAGTTACTAGAAGGAATGTTGTTGGGAAAATTATTGGAATGACTGTTGTGGAGACATATATTTAGTGGGATGACTGTTGTGAAAACATGTCCATTATGAAAAGGACTTTTGGAGAGACGTGGTTTATTCAGTGTAATTCTGTTAGTTTGGAGAGACGTGGTTTATTCAGTGTAATTTTGTCAGTTTGGAGAGACGTGGTTTTTCAGTGTAATTCTGTCAGTGTCAGTTATTTCACTTATCATTTTCATTATCTGAATCAAACTGACTTTCAGCATGAAAGCGGGTAGAAACCAGAATTGATTGAAAACAGAATGAACGTGTGCATCTAATTCTTTTGTTAGGTAAGTAACGTTCTCATTCTGTTTTTGATGTGGTTTGTTTTCATTGATCTAGTTCAGAGTGTGGAGTTTCCCCTTAATTACGTTTATTTGAGTATATGCAATTTTTGTTTGTTTGTGATGCGTGTGTGGATGCGTGGCAAGATGGACTTTACAGAAATATTAAAAGTTGTGTGCAGTTACATGTATGTGAAGTGTTTTTACATGTGTGTGTGTTACATCTGTGTATGTGCATTTGTATGTATTTTACATGTGTGTTTGTGTGTTATCTCAATGGAGACTAACATTCTGAAGTTGGCTACCATCCTCAAATCTTATGATTTTGCCACATTTCTAAACAAAAAGTAAAAGAATTAATTGTTGAAGATTCAAGCACAAAACAGTCTTACAAACATTGTGATGTATGTTATGTGTGTGTGTGTGTGTGTTATCTCAATGGAGACTAATGTTCTGAAGTTGGCAACCATCCTCAAATCTGGCAATTTTGCCACATTTCTAAAAAAAAAAAAAGTAAAACATTAATGTTGAAGATTCAAGCACTAAACAGTTTTACAAACAGAAAAATGTGCACTATGATAGAAGTCTTACACCAAAGTTCACAGTTGACACTGTTTCTGATGCCAAGTAATCCAATGGTATCGAAGGAGTGATTAAAAATGTCTGTTTTTCACTTCTATTCAAAATATTGCCATACAGTGTGACCACTAGATGTCTCACCTGTCGGCGTCACCAGGATCGTTGTTGGCCGCTGCACGTCGGGATGCCACCATCTCCCTCCAAGCCGCTCTGTCTTAACTTTAGTGGACAATTTCTTGAATATTTAGGCCACTGATGTTGGTTATGTTCTCCATGTGTGAGATTAGAGGTCTGCCTTTCTTTTTGCCACTGTTTTTCCTTGAAAAATAGTTGCCATGAGGTCTGTGTTCTTGTTGCGTGACACAAGGCCAATGTATTGTAGTCTTCTCATGTTGATGTCTGCTAGTAGTTTTCTGGTAGTATCAAGTTCTTCCAGGACACTTTCATTAGTTCTTCTGTCTGCCCATTTGACATGTAGTAGTCTCCTATAAAACCACATCTCTGCTGCCTCGATTCTTCAGGAATCGGTTTTTCTCAGAGTCAGGCTTTGCAGCCATAAATCATGACTGGCCAGATCAAACATTTTAGAAGTCTAACTTTCAGGCAATTTGGTCTGCCTCTGTCTTTTTGAGTTTTTGAGTTGGACCATTTTTTTGCTTTGCCTTCCAGTTCTTATTTTGATGTCTTTCGAGCAGGTTCCACCATCATCGTGAACACTAGTGTAGGGCAAACAATAAGTACAACTTGATGACTTTCATTTTTATGTCAAAGTTTCCTCCCATTTGCCTTTGGACGGACACATGGTAATTGTACAATTGTGCTATAAAATTTTACCAGAAACTGATGATTGTGTCTGCAAATGGAATCCTGAGCCAGATGGATACACAATTGCCTAATTTCAGTGATGGGACCAGTTATTTGGCCAGGGTTAGCTACATCTCACTGCTGACGAGGTTGTCATTTAATCCAGGTCTTTATCTTCATTCAGTGTCACAATTCAACAGTAGATTATGACACTAATTTGGGGGAGACGCAAAAAAAAACATAAAAAAAAAAAAAGATTATTGTAGGAGGCTGCAAACTCTGCCCTAATGTCAAGATTTCTGATGACCAGCCCTCTGTCAGATTTCATTCCACTCTGGATGTAGTGGCGGATGAGTTGTCGGTAGCCCACACATGTAGGTTGAGCTGTTGAGAATGAGATCTTCTGTCTCATGATGTTGCAGCCCTAAGTTTTGGTTTTTTCATCAAACACAAGAGCCTTTCCAAAATCAACGTACACCAACCCATGCCGGATCTATATAGCACGGTTTGTGTGAAATACAAGAAAGTTTTTCTCTGATGGCATGTGCGCAGAGTTGAGCTTGCTGCAAATTATTGGGAAGACTGGGACATAACAGCCAAGTCTAATAGTCTTCAGAGGTATGTTATTCAGGGTGTTACTCGAATTTCTTTCTCAACTCTGCAGTATGTACATCTTTGAGCTTGCTTGATATATTATGAAAGGAGACATAGATTCCAACCCTATCACATTGCCACAATCTGAAATAGAGTTTCATTGCACCATGACTATCATCTTCATTCTCATCATCGTGGCATTGTCAAGAATTGTCTCAGTTCCACATGGGGATGCTGGGGGCTTTTTCAGTATAAACAGTATCCCCACCTTCTGGAATTTCTGTCCTAGAAATTTCCTCATTTTTGTCACTCTCTTTGTTTCTGCCTTGTTCCCTTTGCTTTCTGTCATTTCTTCCTATCATTTTCTGCCTTGCTGGTCCATTCATCTGTATGTTTCAATAAATCCTTTGATACTTTGTCTTAGGATTGATAATTGGGTACATATGTTAACTACATGTTTGGCGGCTCTAAGGAAATGAGTTGTACAGGATAATTTTAGGTAATGTAGGTCATTTATTATGTATGCTTTAGTGTCCATAGTTATGTTCACAATAGTACTCAGGTGTGTTTTTTGAAATCCTTAGGTGAAAAATTGGACGGAATGGTCAATGTCAGGGGCATATCCTTAGATTATGTAGGCTACACATGCACTGATATATGTACTTGATTTTATTTTCCTTTTTTGAAGTACTCTGTGTGTGTGTGTGTGTGTGTGTGTGTGTGTGTGGTTTGAAATGGTTATAGCCCTGATATGGATGTACGCAGTCGGCTGTGCTCTAAGCAACACTAAGAATAAGAATTGTCCCATGTATCTGTGGCCCCTCATGCTCTGCTGGCAAAGTGACTTTCAGTTTCACTGAGTTTGGAGGTGTGTTGGAGAGCTAAGTCAGCAGAGTTGGGGTTCAGTGACAAAAATGTCAGAAATGGGACAGCCGAAAAAAAAAAATAATAATAATAATAATAATAAAATCACATTTATGTAGCGCTATTCTCCCACACATAGGTAAGGACTCACTGGCTTTACATTAATTAATTCATATACACACATAAACACACACATACACAAATATAACAAACAAACAAACACACCACACCACACACACACGCGCATACACACAAAGATGCTGAGGTAGGGTACACTCAGTAAAAAACAAAAAATGAAAAGATCACACCCACATTCCAAAACACACATACACATGCACACACATACATAAATACAGACACACAATAAAAGTGAATACATCTTGGTTTATTTCATAATACTTGAGATTGTTCACAATCGTTTATAATTATAACCCTAGATCAGAACAGAAAATGGAGGTCTTAAAAACATGAAGGGGAGATAATCCAACCTATTGATCATCTTTCTTTAAAAAACGCCAGGGATGGGAGATAATCCAACCCTATTGATCATCTGACATGTTACACTTTTTCACTCATAATGAAGTTGAGCAGAATGTGCGTATGATTCTTTGAGGTTTAACGTAGGGCCACCTTTAAAATATGTTCTAAATCAATGAGGAACCAAACAAAAAACAACATGAAAACAGAATCAGAACACATATTTAATATAACCAAGATCAATGATCCATCATTCATACAGTTCTATATGAGCTCTGCTCCAGTTTGCAGCAGTTATCGACATACTGAGTCTACACGAAACCCTGTGTGCTAGCAAAGTCTTGAAAAGGGAGAGAGTAAAGACAGTAGCAAGATGCTGAAAAGGCAGGTGGGGGTGGTAGCAAGGTTTAGAGAGAAGAAGGGGGTGGGCAAGATGATACTGCACTCAATGTCATATGTCAATTTGACACCCATCAGGATCATCATCGTGTTCTCTGCTGCATGACATTGGTGATCAGGGCTCTCCACATGAATCTATCCCCTGTCGCTGCAATTACATCTCCCACCCTCTCTGTCCTCTGCCACCCTGTAAGTCCGTCTATTTTTCTCCCCTGCTCTACTGGTGTTCTCTTCCCTCCAGCTTTCAACAGAAATGTGCACTAAGAAGTCTATACCAAGTTCACAGTTTACTGCTCTGATTTCCCATCTCATAAAATGGCCTATAAATGTTGCTTGTCTTTTCCTAATCTTTATTAATGATCTTCTTGTGTCTGCCTCCTTCTAGACTGTCTCGTTTATTTTCTTGCTGTCCATGGAATTCTCAACATTCTTCTTCGAAACCACATTTCAGTTGCCTCAATCTTGTTCTGACTTTACGTGTTGACTGTCCACGCCTCACAACCGTACAACAGTATCAGTTCTATATGACATTCAAGAACTCTCTTCCTGATGTTAGTTGATAGGCATTTGTTGGTCAGAATGCTTGTCATCTTCTTGAATGCTGTTTGGCTTGGCCGATTCTGCTGGCTATTTCTGATGTGCATCTGCCGTCTGGTGAGATGACCGTTCCCAGATATTAATTTACCCTTTGACTCTGCACTCTCTCCACCAACTGCAAAACTTAACCTTTGACTCCTCACCCATCCACCACTTCCTGCAGGAAGCTGGTGGATAGGGTGAGGGAATCAAAGGTTAAGTTTTGCTTTGCTAGCATGGTCGACAATGCAGAATGTTGGTGGACAGGGTGCAGAAGTCAAAGGGTTAAAGCTTATCAACCTGACATCCATCAGGATGAAATGGCACAAAAGAAGAGGGTGGTCAGAAGGATACCACATTCTGTGTCACAGGCCAACCTGACACCATCCTGATGAATGGTTCATAGAGATGGTCAACAATCAACTTTCTTTACTGAAGCTGGGAGTCAAACTGGAGAGAGAATCAGATTTCAAATCCACAGCTTTGGAGACCCGAGACTCTGGACAGGTCTTTCATGACACATGATGGATACATAAATATTTAGGAGGCCTTTAAAAACGTGGGATGAGTGTGTTGCTGGCTACAGGAAGGTCCATTCAAGTCTTAACACATTCTTGACTACCCACTGAAATTATAGACATAACTGTTTAATTTGGACTAACACATTTGACCACACACACACGTGTGCACATGTACACATACACATACTCACGCACGAAAAAAAAAGTCTCCCTAACTCTTTGACTCCCGCACCCTGTCCACCAGCATCCTGCATTATCAACCATGCTAGCAAAGCAAAAACAACCCATTGACTCCCATATTTATCCATCAGTTTCCTGAAGGAAGCTGGTGGATAGGATGAGGGAGTCAAAGGGTTAAGTTTTAGCAGTTGGCGTGGATAGGGTGCGGGAGTCAAAGCGTTCATTTTGACTGACACGTTTTGACCACACACACACACGTGTGTGCACATGTACACTACACGTACGCACACACGCACGAGCGCTAAAAAAAAAAAAAAAAATACTCCTAAATCAAATCGGTCTGATTCAATTTCCCTTCTAGCGGAAATGTGCAGAAACATTCAAGGGAGACAAACTGTTGTCGTGTCAGACGATGGACTTGCCACTACTGACATTGCGGCCACAGGCCAGTAGGCAACAACCCAGGACGACAAAGAGCTGACCGGACAGGGACCAGCTGAACCCTCCTCCAGTGTAGTCCGTCTGTCCAATGTCACGCGGCGCTTTGTTTTTCACTTCTGCCGCGAAGACCAGCATGCCGAAAAACCCCACCACCGCTGTTGTGAAAAAAAACAAAAACACATAGCATTGCACTTTACTGGTAATTACTACTCCTGTGTGAATTACTACACACTCGCTCACTCACACACACACACCCCACACACACACACACACACACACACACACACACACTCACACAAACACGCTCACACACACACACACACACGCATATACACACGCACACGCGCACACACACATGCGCGCACACACACTCACACATACACAAGCATATCTGTATTACGTGCCTTACAGCCTTTTGATGCAGACACAAGACCTGATTTGATTACAGAGGCAAATCATCTAATACATCGTTTAAGGATAAAAGGTACAGATATCAGTTTATAATTATACTGGGTGCCTTCTCGCGTTGGTCTTCACGGCAACGAAATAGTTGACAGAGCAGCTTAAGTAAGGTGCACACAATTCTGATAATTCTATAGAATTACACATTAATTCTTCCGTGAAAGAAGCTTGCAACTTGCTGGAATCAGCCTCATGGATTCGATTTCATGAACATTTAAATGAAAAGTTTGTTTCACAACAAATGATAAAACTTGAATTTCAAAATGTATGTAAAAATTTGCAGTATTCTTCCAGATATCATTTGAGATCGATCGTTGCTGTTCATTTTCGTATTCAGCTAAACGCATTGAAAACTAAATATTGAAAAAAATGTCAAGTGTATTTGAGGCGAACGATTCACACTGTTTCACTTGTTTATTTTACTGCAAAATATTACGTGTGTGTGTGTGTGTGTGTGTGTGTGTGTGTGTGTGTGTGTGTGTGTGTGTGTGTGTGTTGTGTGTGTGTGTGTGTGTGTGTGTGTGTGTGTGTTACGAAAAATGCTTACAAAAGAAAACTATTCTGAAACTCATTTTAATTAAAGAAGTAGCATCAGATTAATCTTTCTTAATTAAAATTTCAGAATCTTTGGTTCAGAGTCCTGTTAATGCATTACTTTAATTTTATGAAGTTTGTATTTTAGTGTCATTTTTTTCCCATTCACATTGTTGATGTTAATTGTTAGTGTTAAGTGTTTGTTTCCTTTTTCTATTCTCCCACCTACTTATGTCTCTTACTCTGTCTCCCCTCTGCCCCCAATCCAACCCGCCCAACTCACTTTCTCTGTGTGTATGTGTGTGTGCGTGCACGCGCGTGCGTGTGTGTGTGTGTATGCTTGTGTGCGTGTGTGTATGTGTGTGAGCGTGTGCGTATGTTCGTTCTTTGATTTAATGTCTTTTCACTATGAGTGATATTAGACGGGAAAAAAATGTGACCTTGAGAAAACTTGTGACGTCGAGCGTGGCTCCTACCGCCGATCCCGGCGAGGGAGAGAGGTGAGGTGAGGTGAGACTTGGATCTTTTGGGCTATACCTTCATGAACAACACTGCGGCTTGAAGAATTAATCTGTTGATTTTGTACAGATTGTTTTCTTATCCATTTCCCATGGATGGTTATGCTACATATTACTTCTTGTCACTGTCTCTTGGGTAATAAGATAAGCTTTTCACTGTCACTTTAGAAAAGAAGAAGAAGAAAAAAAAGGAAAAAAAAAAAAAAAAAAAGAAAAGAAAGAAAAAGAAAACAATTTGACCTACCAGCAAGAGCAATGACATACTCCACAATGTGGTTGTCAAAGATGATTCTCAGCTTATTTCGGAGGCCAAATGGGCAGCAACTGAAATGTCACTTTAGAAAAAAAAAAAAAAACAGAAAAGAAAAGAAAAAGAAAACAATTTGACCTACCAGCAAGAGCAATGACATACTCCACAATGTGGTTGTCAAAGATGATTCTCAGCTTATTTCGGAGGCCAAATGGACAGCAACTGAAAAGAATGATAAATAACATATACACATAGGCAGGGAAATCAATAAATATATACATGATAAATGAATGATATAGACACCAAGAAGAATGTGACGAGTTCCATGGACAGCTAGGAAAACAAATGAGACAGTCTTGAAAGAGGCCAGGCACGAAAAGAACATTAATGAAGAAGATTAGGAAAAGATAAGCAACATTTATAGAACATTTTATGAGGCAAGAAACATTTGAGCACCTAGTCATAACGGGACAGCTGAACGAAAAAAAAAGAGCATTAGGTAGATCCAGGGAGAAAATATTGGAAGATTTTGCGGAGTGGATGAGGACAGAAAGGGTAGGAGATATACTGGCAGTGACAAAAGATAATTTCATATTGCCAACGCCATGTGGCAAGGCACATGATGATGATACTCATACTCTAGAGAAACAACTCCCTCCAGTCCCGAAGAACTATGGAAATACGCTACAGGATAGATGTGTCCAGGACATTATCTTGGCCATAGCGTTGTAAGGAGAACCAGCTGTTCAGATACATACAGGCAGATAGTTGTCTCCGGGGCATTATCCTGGCCATAGTGTTATAAGGAAAACGAGCTGATCAGAGACAGGAAGATAGTTGTCTACTGGGCATTATATTGGCCATATTGTTATAAGGAGAATTAGCTATTTAGAGACAGGAAGATAGATGTCTCCAGGGCATTATATTGGCCATATTGTTATAAGGAGAATTAGCTATTTAGAGACAGGAAGATAGATGTCTCCAGGGCATTATCCTAGCCATAGAGTTATAAGGAGAACCAGCCTTTCAGGAACAGGAAGATAGTCTCCGGTGCATTATCCTAGCCATATTGTTATAAGGAGAACTAGCTATTTTGAGACATGAAGATAGATGTCTCCAGGGCATTATCTTGGCCATATTGTTATAAGGAGAACCAGTTATTTAGAGACAGGAAGATAGATGTTTCTAGGGCATTATTCTGGCCATATTACTATAAGGAGAACCAGCTATTCAGATAGATATAGGAAGATAGATGTCTCCGGGGGCAGTATCCTGGCCACAGTGTTATAAGGAGAACCAGCTATTCAGATAGATACAGGAAGATAGATGTGTCCAGGGCATTATTCTGGCCATAGTGCTATAAAGAGAACTAGCTATTCAGATAGATATAGGAAGATAGATACGTCCAGGGCATTATTCTGGCCATAGTACTATAAAGAGAACCAGCTATTCAGATAGATACAGGAAGATAGATACGTCCAGGGCATTATTCTGGCCATAGTGCTATAAAGAGAACTAGCTATTCAGATAGATACAGGAAGATAGATACGTCCAGGGCATTATTCTGGCCATAGTGCTATAAAGAGAACTAGCTATTCAGATAGATACAGGAAGATAGATACGTCCAGGGCATTATTCTGGCCATAGTGCTATAAAGAGAACTAGCTATTCAGATAGATACAGGAAGATAGATACGTCCAGGGCATTATTCTGGCCATAGTACTATAAAGAGAACTAGCTATTCAGATAGATACAGGAAGATAGATACGTCCAGGGCATTATTCTGGCCATAGTACTATAAAGAGAACCAGCTATTCAGATAGATACAGGAAGATAGATACGTCCAGGGCATTATTCTGGCCATAGTGCTATAAAGAGAACTAGCTATTCAGATAGATACAGGAAGATAGATACGTCCAGGGCATTATTCTGGCCATAGTGCTATAAAGAGAACTAGCTATTCAGATAGATATAGGAAGATAGATACGTCCAGGGCATTATTCTGGCCATAGTGCTATAAAGAGAACTAGCTATTCAGATAGATATAGGAAGATAGATACGTCCAGGGCATTATTCTGGCCATAGTGCTATAAAGAGAACTAGCTATTCAGATAGATATAGGAAGATAGATACGTCCAGGGCATTATTCTGGCCATAGTGCTATAAAGAGAACTAGCTATTCAGATAGATACAGGAAGATAGATACGTCCAGGGCATTATTCTGGCCATAGTGCTATAAAGAGAACTAGCTATTCAGATAGATATAGGAAGATAGATACGTCCAGGGCATTATTCTGGCCATAGTGCTATAAAGAGAACTAGCTATTCAGATAGATACAGGAAGATAGATACGTCCAGGGCATTATTCTGGCCATAGTGCTATAAAGAGAACTAGCTATTCAGATAGATACAGGAAGATAGATACGTCCAGGGCATTATTCTGGCCATAGTACTATAAAGAGAACCAGCTATTCAGATAGATATAGGAAGATAGATACGTCCAGGGCATTATTCTGGACATAGTACTATAAAGAGAACCAGCTATTCAGATAGATACAGGAAGATAGATACGTCCAGGGCATTATTCTGGCCATAGTGCTATAAAGAGAACTAGCTATTCAGATAGATACAGGAAGATAGATACGTCCAGGGCATTATTCTGGCCATAGTGCTATAAAGAGAACTAGCTATTCAGATAGATACAGGAAGATAGATACGTCCAGGGCATTATTCTGGCCATAGTACTATAAAGAGAACCAGCTATTCAGATAGATATAGGAAGATAGATACGTCCAGGGCATTATTCTGGCCATAGTACTATAAAGAGAACCAGCTATTCAGATAGATACAGGAAGATAGATACGTCCAGGGCATTATTCTGGCCATAGTGCTATAAAGAGAACTAGCTATTCAGATAGATACAGGAAGATAGATACGTCCAGGGCATTATTCTGGCCATAGTGCTATAAAGAGAACTAGCTATTCAGATAGATACAGGAAGATAGATACGTCCAGGGCATTATTCTGGCCATAGTACTATAAAGAGAACTAGCTGATGAGATAGATATATATATATATATACAGGAAAAAGACGTCTCCAGGGATGTTGAGATAAATACAGGAAGATAGATAAATGTCTGGAGAACTAACTGTTGAGATAGACAGAGGAAGATAGAGAAATGTCTTCAGGGCACTATCCTGGCCATAGTGATATATGGAGAACTAAGTGTTGAGATAAATAAAAGAAATTGACAAATGTCTGGAGATCTAACTGTTGAGATAGATAAAGGAAACTGACAAATGTCTGGAGAACTAACTGTTGAGATAGATAAAGGAAACTGACAAATGTCTTGAGAACTAAGTGTTGAGATAAATAAAGGAAACTGACAAATGTCTGGAGAACTAAGTGTTGAGATAAATAAAGGAAACTGACAAATGTCTGGAGAACTAACTGTTGAGATAAATAAAGAAATTGACAAATGTCTGGAGAACTAACTGTTGAGTAAATAAAGGAAACTGACAAATGTCTGGAGAACTAATGTTGGGTAAATAAAGGAAACTGACAAATGTCTGGAGAACTAACTGTTGAAATAAATAAAGGAAATTGACAAATGCCTGGAGAACTAAGTGTTGAGATAAATAAAGGAAAACTGACAAATGCCTGGAGAACTAATGTTGAGGTAAATAAAAGAACTGACAAATGCTGGAGAACTAACTGTTGAGGTAAATAAAAGAGACTGACAAATGTCTGGAGAACTAACTGTTGAGGTAAATAAAAGAATTGACAAATGCTGGAGAACTAATGTTAGATAAATAAAGGAAATTGACAAATGCCTGGAGAACTAAGTGTTTAGATAAAAAAGGAAAATGACAAATGTCTGGAGAATAACTTTTGAGATAAATAAAGGAAACTGACAAATGTCTGGAGATACTAACTTTTGAGATAAATAAAGGAAACTGACAAATGTCTGGAGACTAACTTTGAGATAAATAAAGGAAACTGACAAATGTCTGGAGACTAATGTTGAGATAAATAAAGGAAATTGACAAATGTCTGGAGAATTAACTTTTGAGATAATAAAGGAAACTGACAAATGTCTGGAGAACTAACGTTTGAGATAAATAAAGGAAACTGACAAATGTCTGGAGAACTAATGTTGAGATAAATAAAGGAAACTGACAAATGCCTGGAGAACTAACTGTTGAGATAAATAAAGGAAATTGACAAATGCCTGGAGAACTAACTGTTGAGATAAATAAAGGAAATTGACAAATGCCTGGAGAACTAACGTGTTGAGATAGATAAAGGAAATTGACAAATGTCCTGGAGAACTAAGTGTTGAGATAAACAAAAGAAGACTGACAAATGTCTGGAGAACTAACTGTTGAGATAAGATAAAGGAAATTGACAAATGTCTGGAGAACTAAGTGTTGAGATAAACAAAGGAAGACAGACAAATGCCTGGAGAACTAAGTGTTGAGATAAACAAAAGAAGACAGACAAATGTCTGGAGAACTAAGTGTTGAGATAAACAAAAGAAGACAGACAAATGCCTGGAGAACTAAGTGTTGAGATAAACAAAAGAAGACAGACAAATGCCTGGAGAACTAAGTGTTGAGATAAACAAAAGAAGACAGACAAATGTCTCCAGTGCACTATCCTGGCCATAGCGATATAAAAAGGACAAACTGTGGATATAAAGGAAGATTGATGTCTTCAGGACACAATCTTAGCCAGAATAATACATACACAACCAGCTGATGAGACAGAAACAACAACAACAACAACAACAACAAAACAGAAAACAATAAGGTGAAAAAATATATATAGACCATCGTATTCAAAGTGTTAGCATCCACATGAACAATGAGAACCCGAAACAACATACAACAGATGACGACACCAACTTTACTTTTTCTGTTTGTGCTGGGAGGTGTTGCAGGTAACATGAAGCTGTCCATCTGCAGCTAGACAGGAAGCTTAGTGTAGAGCTGTACATGTGGAGCGTGTCTGCCACTCCAACTATTCAGTGCTGCCATGGTCTTCCTCTGGCTCTGAAGCCTGGGCATCTGGTGTTGTAGGGTGAAAGGTTGGCTGGTTGACTGGTGTCCTGATCAGGTGGCGAAACCACTTCATCAGCTGTTGTGTGTTGTAAAGGTTGTTAGATGTTGTTCCATCTCTCGTCATCAGCTGTTACATGTTGTTCCATCTCTCTTCATCAGCTGGTGTTTGTGTTGTAGTGTTGTTCCATCTCTCTTCATCAGCTGTTGTGTGTTTGTTCCAGATTTCCTCTCTCTTCATCAGCTGTTGTGTTTTAAATTTCAGATGTTGTTCCATCTCTCTCATCACTGTTGTGTTTGTTTCAGATGTTGTTCCATCTCTCTTCATCAGCTGTTGTGTTGAAAGGTTGTCAGATGTTGTTCCATCTCTCTTCATCAGCTGTGTGTGTTGTTCCATCTTCTTCATCAGCTGTTATGTGTTGTTCCATCTCTCTTCATCAGCTGTTAAGTGTTGTTCCATCTCTCTTCATCAGTGTGTAGTGTTGTTCCATCTCTCTTCATCAGTGTTAGTGTGTTGTTCCATCTCTCTTCATCAGTGTTGTTAAGTGTTGTTCCATCTCTCTTCATCAGTGTGTGTACATGTTGTTCCATCTCTCTTCATCAGCTTGTTAGATGTTGTTCCATCTCTCTTCATCAGCTGTTACATGTTGTTCCATCTCTCTTCATCAGGTTTGTTACAGATGTTGTTCCATCTCTCTTCATCAGCTGTATGTGTGTTGTGTTGTTCAGATGTTGTTATGTGTCCATCTTCTTCATCACTGTTGTGTTGTTATCTTTACAGTTGTTCATGTTTGTTCCATCTCTCTTCATCAGCTGTTAATGTTGTTGTGTTTCATTTTCATCATCTGCTTCATCAGCTGTTGTGTGTTGTTGTCATATGTTGTTCCATCTCTCTTCATCAGCTGTATGTTGTTTATAAGGTTGTCAATGTTGTTCCATCTCTCTTCATCTAGCTGTTGTGTTTTGTTCAGCTGTCAGATGTTGTTCATCTCTCTTCATCAGCTGTTGTGTGTTGTTTTTCAAGTGTTTCAATGTTGTTCATCTCTCTTCATCAGCTGTTTGTTGTTGCATCCTCTTCATCATGTTACATGTTGTTCCATTCTCTTCATCAGCTGTTGGTGTGTTCTATCTCTCTTCATCAGCTGTACATGTTGTTCATCTCTCTTCATCAGCTGTTACATGTTGTTCTTCTCTTCACAGTGTTCATGTTGTTCCATCTCTCTTCATCAGTTGTTACTGTTGTTCATTCTCTTCATCAGTTGTTACATGTTGTTCTATCTCTCTTCATCAGCTGTTGTGTGTTGTTCTATCTCTCTTCATCAGCTGTTACATGTTGTTCTATCTCTCTTCATCAGCTGTTGTGTGTTGTAAAGGTTGTCAGATGTTGTTCCATCTCTCTTCATCAGCTGTTGTGTGTTGTAAAGGTTGTCAGATGTTGTTCCATCTCTCTTCATCAGCTGTTGTGTGTTGTTGTTGTTAGATGTTGTTCCATCTGTCTTCATCAGCTGTTGTGTGTTGTAAAGGTTGTCAGATGTTGTTCCATCTGTCTTCATCATGTTACATGTTGTTCCATCTGTCCTTCATCAGCTGATGTGTGTTGTAAAGGTTGTCAGATGTTGTTCCATCTCTCTTCATCAGCTGTTGTGTGTTGTGTTGTTAGATGTTGTTCCATCTGTCTTCATCAGCTGTTGTGTGTTGTAAAGGTTAGTCAGATGTTGTTCCATCTGTCTTCATCAGCTGTTGTGTGTTTGTGTTGTTAGATGTTGTTCCATCTGTCTTCATCAGCTGATGTGTGTTGTAAAGGTTGTCAGATGTTGTTCCATCTCTCTTCATCAGCTGTAGATGTTGTTCCATCTGTCTTCATCAGCTGATGTGTGTTGTAAAGGTTGTCAGATGTTTCATCTCTCTTCATCAGCTGTCAATGTTGTTCCATCTCTCTTCATCAGCTGATTGTGTGTTGTAAAGGTTGTCAGATGTTGTTCCATCTCTCTTCATCAGCTGATGTGTGTTGTAAAGGTAGTCAGATGTTGTTCCATCTCTTGGATCTCATCATTTCGACTAATGGTTCCTTTAGCCTTGCCTGCTGCCAATCTGACACATCTCACAGGTTGTGATAGTTCTCTGAAATGTTTCGTTTAGCGCCCATGTGTGGTACTGGTAAGTCAGTGTGGGTACAAAGATTGTTCTAAAAAGCCAGGCTTTCCCCCCATAGACGTAACAAGCCGTCAGCGAATAAACAGTTGCTGAGGAAAATGAAAGGAAAATAAAATTAAAACGTTTTTTTTTTTAATGAACAAAGCATGACAGGTAACAGGAACTCTGTACTGTTATTGTTGTTGTCGGTTTTTAGAACCTGGAATCGTTGTGTTGTTATTATTGTTTCTTTTCATTGTGTGAGTGTGTGTGGTGTGTGTGGTGTGTGTGTGTGTGTGTGTGTGTGTGTGTGTGTGTGTGTGTGTGTGTGTGTGTGTGTGTGTGTGTGTGACTGCGTGTGTATGTATGTGACTCTGTGTGTGTGTGTGTGTGTGTGTGGTGTGTGTGTGTGTGTGTGTGGTGTGTATGTGTGTGTGTGTATGTGTGGTGTGACTCTGTGTGTGTGTGTATGTGTGTGTGTGTGGAGAGAGAGAGAGAGAGAGAAAGAGAGAGAGAGAGAGAGTGAGCGTGTGTTTTGTGTGTGTGTGTGTGTGTGTGTGTGTGTGTGTGTGTGGTTGTGTGTGTGTGTGTGTGTGTGTGTGTGTGTGTGTGTGTGTGTTGTGTGTGTTTGGGACTGTGCCAGTCTTACATCCTCCATTACGTAGGTCTTCATAATCAGTGTGTATGTGATTCTTATTGACTTAAACATCTGTCATTACTCTGATTCTCTGTTGGGGCCTGCAGTAATACAATACTTGGACTCTTTCAACAAGAGGACGGAAAAGACGATCACTGCTGTCAGTAAGGACTTGGCACTTTCAGTATATTCAGTCAGGAAAGAAATTGCTGAAGTCCATGGAAGTGATCAGGCAGCGATGCAAGGCAATGCAGGGCCTCCTGTACATGTAGTATGTAGCCTCATGATGGTTTGGCAGCTTCTGGGAATTTCGTGGGATTGGAGTTATAATGGAATGAATTTGAATTAAATGCTGTCTTAATGGAACTGATACGAGTGGAGTATGGTTAATGATGGGATAGCCTTGAGTTTGTGGACCTGATAAAAGTGGCGTGCGGTTTATGATGAGACAAACCTGAGTTAGATTCCGTATTAATGGATCTGTTATAAATGATATGCGGTTACAATGGGACAGACTTTGAATTAGTTGCTGTATCAATGGACAAAATCAGCGCATCAACAGCAAAGATGGTTCCACTTTAACCAGGACAAAAGATATTCTCACAAGATGACATGAATACGGTAGAAACTTATTCAATAACACCCAAGCAGTAAATCCACAAGGTACTCCTTGTCTCGATTTTTGCCATTCCATACCAGAATCTCTTTTAGTGGAATGAATGTGAGTTATGCACTGTGTGTGTGTGTGTGTGTGTGTGTGTGTGTGTGTGTGTGTGTGTGTGTGTGTGTGTGTGTGTATGTGTTGTGTGTGTGTGTGTGTGTGTGTGTGTGTGTGTGTGTGTGTGTGTGTGTGTGTGTGTGTGTGTGTGTGTGTGTGTTTTAAGTTAGGTGCTGTGCTAACTCCATTATATGATGATGTGGGCATTATATTGGGACGAACCTGAATTAAGTGCTGTATTCATGGAGCTGGTATGAGCGGTATGGATGTTACACCATTAAAGGCACAGCAGATATTGATAACAATTTGTGTCTAACGAGATATACAGGAGCCTCACCTGATGAGTTCAAAGGCAGTGCAGATGTTGACAACAATTTGTGTCTAACGAGATATACAGGAGCCTCACCTGATGAGTTCAATGGCAGTGCAGATGTTGATAACAATTTGTGTCTAACGAGATATACAGGAGCCTCACCTGATGAGTTCAAAGGCAGTGCAGAAGACGTAGAACAGAATGGCCAGAGTGATCAAAGCCTGGGATCCTCGTGCACCGTTCT
Organism: Monoplex corrugatus; assembly: GCA_030674185.1. Lineage (NCBI taxonomy): Eukaryota > Metazoa > Mollusca > Gastropoda > Littorinimorpha > Ranellidae > Monoplex > Monoplex corrugatus. The sequence continues at coordinate 16,010,327 of JAPXFY010000027.1, read as the reverse complement.
CTGTACACAAACATGTCACGATGAGGCATGACATTTTTTTATGATTTGCTATGTCACGATGAGGCATGACATTTTTTTTATGATTTGCTATGTCACGATGAGTCATGCCATTTTTATGATTTGCTATGTCACGATGAGGCATGACATTTTTTATGATTATTTTTTTTGGTGCTATGTCACTATGAGTCATGCCATTTTTATGATTTGCCATGTCACGATGAGTCATGGCAATTTTTATGATTTGCCATGTCACGATGAGTCATGGCATTTTTATGATTTGCCATGTCACGATGAGTCATGGCAATTTTTTTTATTATTTGCCATGTCACGATGAGTCATGGCAATTTTTATGATTTGCCATGTCACGATGAGTCATGGCATTTTTATGATTTGCCATGTCACGATGAGTCATGGCATTTTTATTATTTGCCATGTCACGATGAGTCATGGCAATTTTTATTATTTGCCATGTCACGATGAGTCATGGCATTTTTATGATTTGCCATGTCACGATGAGTCATGGCAATTTTTTTTTATTATTTGCCATGTCACGATGAGTCATGGCATTTTTATGATTTGCCATGTCACGATGAGTCATGGCATTTTTATGATTTGCCATGTCACGATGAGTCATGGCAATTTTTATTATTTGCCATGTCACGATGAGTCATGGCATTTTTATGATTTGCCATGTCACGATGAGTCATGGCAATTTTTATTATTTGCCATGTCACGATGAGTCATGGCATTTTTATGATTTGCCATGTCACGATGAGTCATGGCAATTTTTATTATTTGCCATGTCACGATGAGTCATGGCATTTTTATGATTTGCCATGTCACGATGAGTCATGGCAATTTTTATTATTTGCCATGTCACGATGAGTCATGGCATTTTTATGATTTGCCATGTCACGATGAGTCATGGCATTTTTATGATTTGCCATGTCACGATGAGTCATGGCATTTTTATGATTTGCCATGTCACGATGAGTCATGGCATTTTTATGATTTGCCATGTCACGATGAGTCATGGCATTTTTATGATTTGCTGTCACGATAAGTCATGACATTTTTTATGATTATTATTTTTTTTGCTATGTCACGATGAGTCATGGCATTTTTATGACTTGCTATGTCACGATGAGTCATGGCATTTTAATTAACGATTTGCTGTCAGAATTATTTTCAGCTAAACTAACTGTGGAAAGCCCACTGAAGCCCTGTGATTTTTTTTTTTTTAGGATCATTGCACTTAGGGAAGTTACCTTCGTGCTCACCTATTTTTTTCGTCCCATTTTCTACCCCATCTTAATGGCCACAGAAGCTGGCACAGTTTGTTTGTTTGCTTGTTTTTTCTATTTTTTTTTTTCTTCTTTCTTTCTTTTTCTTTCTTTCTTTATTTTTTCAACAATGCGATGACGATGGTGTCGATGCGGATGATAATCATGATGCTATGGAGTTCCATCTAGGATTGAGACTGCGTGACAGGGCTGCACTCTACGCGTACTATCATCCTATATCCCGGCGTCAACAAGGCCCGAGAGATACAGACACCTGCGGTGCTTGGTCAGAAGATTTGAGCAACACCCTCAGTGACGCATCCGTGAAGTGGATGAGACTCTACTGTATGGTCCCAGTCTTCCCAATGAGCCCATAGCATGCCCAACTTTGGATAGGAGCCGGTTAGAGCCGAAAAAAAAACCCACAATGATTTTTTTGAAGGAACTGATGGGGATTCGAACCCACAACCTTCCAGTCGGTAGTCCTTCTGTTAACCACTACACCATGGCAACTGGTTGAGATTTTTTTCTTAAGAAAAGGTGATTGTTTCATACTGAATGGAGACAAATGTGAGTGTGTGTATGTGGGTCTGTGAGTAAAATGCGTTTAACAACATTTTCTCGGCTGTTTATGGGTGGATCTTTACAAGATGAAGACGGAGGATGTCCATCGTTCAGAAATCGTAAATGTATAAGTTTGAAAGTCATGGCACAAAATGATCAAGGTCACACGGACTAATCATTGCCAACAATTAATACTTTTTGACGGAAGACGTGTGAAGAGGACTTTCTCCAAGGAGCAACATTTCAATTCTGTTTTAGTCAGTTTATTCTTTTTCTCACACTGAACGGAGCAGCAGGGAAGTTTCGCTCCTTTTGTCCTAATTTTTGCATCTGGAGTTTGTTTGTGTGTGATCTTACGCTCGACAAAGTCCAGCTGGCCGAAAATGTGCGCCTGTTTTGTCTTGCTGTATTAAATACACGTTTGTTTTGTTTGTTTGTTTGTTTGTTTGTTTTTACGGATTTTTTAATCATGATGCAGGAGTTCCATTTTAGGATTTTTATACTTTGGCGTGACAGGGCTGTACTGTGTACCGTCGTACTATCATTCTATATCTTCTGTGTACAAGGCCACCAAGTATAGAACCTGCTGTTGCATGTCAAAGATTTGTGGATCGTGACTGTGACTGTCTATCCATTGTGGATTACTTTATGTATGTGTCCAGTCTCCATTGTGGCCCTAGTCTGTAACTTTGGACTATGAGTCGGTTATGAGCCTGAAAAGAATACCCACTGATGATTTTTTTTGAAGGAACTACGATGGTGGATTCGGAACTTGATCACCTTCCAGTCGTGATCCTTTTGTTACCACTTACCATGCACATGTTGGATTTTTTTCTTTGAAGTACATTGTTGGATTGTTTCATACTGAATGGAGATCAAACATGTGAGTGTTGTATGTGGGTCTGTCAGTAAAGTTGATTGTTTTAACAAGCATTTTCTCCGGGCTGTTTGTACTGGGTGACATCTTACAATGTTGGAATATGGTTGATGTTCGCAGTTTCCATGAATCGATTCTGTTATAGTTTGAAGTCTAGCACAAGTGGATACGTTGAATCGACAGACTAATCCATTGCAACAATTAAGTACTTTTGAGCAAACCTTGTGGGTGAACTTTTCCAAGTACAACATTTCTTATTCTGTTGTTTAAGTTCCATGTTATTCTTTTTACTCGTTGCAGCACAGGATGTTATTCCTTTTGTACCTAATTGATTGCACCATGTGATTTGTTTAGTACGTTTGATCCATTTAAGTATCGAACAAGTGCATCTGTGTCCGAAATGTGGATCCTGTTTGTCTTGGCGTATCAAATACAGTTTTGTTTAGTTTGTTGGGTTTGTTTGTTTTGAGTTTTTACTGGTTCCTGTTTGCTTGTCGAGGCATACTCATTGTTTGGATTCTGTTTGTACTGTTTGCAGTCTAACCATTGTTGGATTCTGGTTGTACTTTTGGACAGTCTACATTGTTGGATTTTGTTTGTACTGTTGGCAGTCTACCATTGTTGGATTCTGTTTGTACTGTTTGGCAGTCTACCATTGTTGGATTCTGTTTGTACTGTTTGCAGTCTACCATTGTTGGATTCTGTTTGTACTGTTTGGCAGTCTACCATTGTTGGATTCTGTTTGTACTGTTTGGCAGTCAACCATTGTTGGATTCTGTTTGTACTCTTTGACAGTATACCATTGTTGGATTCTGTTTGTACTGTTTGGCAGTCTACCATTGTTGGATTCTGTTTGTACTGTTTGGTAGTCTACATTGTTGGATTCTGTTTGTACTGTTGGCAGTCTACCATTGTTGGATTCTGTTTGTACTGTTTGGCAGTCTACCATTGTTGGATTCTGTTTGTACTGTTTGACAGTCTACCATTGTTGGATTCTGTTTGTACTGTTTGGCAGTCAACCTTTGTTGGATTCTGTTTGTACTGTTTGGCAGTCTACCATTGTTGGATTCTGTTTGTAACTGTTGACAGTCTACCATTGTTGGATTATGTTTGTACTCTTTGAAGTCTTCCATTGTTGGATTCTGTTTGCATTCTTTGACAGTCTACCATTGTTGGATTCTGTTTGAACTCTTTGACAGTCTTCCATTGTTGGATTCTGTTTGTACTGTTGGAAGTCTTCCATTGTTGGATTCTGTTTGTACTGTTTGAAGTCTTCCATTCTTGGATTCTGTACTGTTTGACAGTCTACCATTGTTGGATTCTGTTTGTACTGTTTTGCAGTCAACCTTGTTGTTTGGATTCTGTTTGAGTACCTTGGGTTGTTGCGTACATACCATTGTTGGATTCTGTTTAGTACTGTTTGACAGTCTACCATTGTTGGATTATGTTTGTATTCTTTGACAGTCTACTATTGTTGGATTCTGTTTGTACTCTGACAGTCTTCCACTGTTGGATTCTGTTTGTACTGTTGGACAGTCTTCCATTGTTGGATTCTGTTTGTACTGTTTGACAGTCTTCCATTCTTGGATTCTGTTTGTATTATTTGACAGCCTATTATTGTTGGATTCTGTTTGTAGTGTTCGGCAGTCTACCATTGTTGGATTCTGTTTGTACTGTTTTGCAGTCTACCATTGTTGGATTCTGTTTGTACTGTTTGGCATGCAGTCTACTATTGTTGGATTCTGTTTGTACTGCTTGGCAGTCTACCATTGTTGGATTCTGTTTGTACTGTTTGCAGTCTACCATTGTTGGATTCTGTTTGTACTTTTGGCAGTCTACCATTGTTGGATTCTGTTTGTACTGTTTGGCAGTCTACCATTGTTGGATTCTGTTTGTACTGTTGGCAGTCACCATTGTTGGATTCTGTTTGTACTGTTTGGCAGTCTAACCATTGTTGGATTCTGTTTGTACGTTTGGCAGTCTACCATTGTTGGATTCTGTTTGTACGTTTGGCAGTCTACTATTGTTGGATTCTGTTTGTACTGCTTGGCAGTCTACATTGTTGGATTCTGTTTGTACTGTTGGCAGTCAACCATTGTTGGATTCTGTTTGTACTGTTTGGCAGTCTACCATTGTTGGATTCTGTTTGTACTGTTTGGCAGTCTACCATTGTTGGATTCTGTTTGTACTGTTTGGCAGTCTATCATTGTTGGATTCTGTTTGTAATGTTCGGCAGTCTACCATTGTTGGATTCTGTTTGTACTCTTTGAAGTCTTCCATTGTTGGATTCTGTTTGCATTCTTTGACAGTCCCACCATTGTTGGATTCTGTTTGAACTCTTTGACAGTCTTCCATTGTTGGATTCTGTTTGTACTGTTGGAAGTCTTCCATTGTTGGATTCTGTTTGTACTGTTTGAAGTCTTCCATTCTTGGATTCTGTACTGTTTGACAGTCTACCATTGTTGGATTCTGTTTGTACTGTTTTGCAGTCAACCTTTGTTGGATTCTGTTTGTACTGTTTGGCAGTCTACCATTGTTGGATTCTGTTTGTACTGTTTGACAGTCTACCATTATTGGATTATGTTTGTACTCTTTGAAGTCTTCCATTGTTGGATTCTGTTTGTATTCTTTGACAGTCTACTATTGTTGGATTCTGTTTGTACTCTTTGACAGTCTTCCACTGTTGGATTCTGTTTGTACTGTTGGACAGTCTTCCATTGTTGGATTCTGTTTGTACTGTTTGACAGTCTTCCATTCTTGGATTCTGTTTGTATTATTTGACAGCCTATTATTGTTGGATTCTGTTTGTAGTGTTCGGCAGTCTACCATTGTTGGATTCTGTTTGTACTGTTTGGCAGTCTACCATTGTTGGATTCTGTTTGTACTGTTTGGCATGCAGTCTACTATTGTTGGATTCTGTTTGTACTTTTGGCAGTCTACCATTGTTTTGGGTTCTGTTTGTACTGTTTGACAGTCAACCATTGTTGGATTCTGTTTGTACTATTTGGCAGTCTACCATTGTTGGATTCTGTTTGTACTGTTTGGCAGTCTACCATTGTTGGATTCTGTTTGTACTGCTTGGCAGTCTACCATTGTTGGATTCTGTTTGTACTGTTTGGCAGTCAACCATTGTTGGATTCTGTTTGTACTGTTTGGCAGTCTACCATTGTTGGATTCTGTTTGTACCGTTTGGCAGTCTACCATTGTTGGATTCTGTTTGTACTGTTTGGCAGTCTACCATTGTTGGATTCTTTTGTACTGTTTGGCAGTCTACCATTGTTGGATTCTGTTTGTACTGTTTGGCAGTCTACATTGCTGGATTCTGTTTGTACTGTTCGGCAGTCTACCATTGTTGGATTCTGTTTGTACTGTTTGGCAGTCTACCATTGTTGGATTCTGTTTGTACTGTTTGGCAGTCTACCATTGTTGGATTCTGTTTGTACTGTTTGGCAGTCTACCATTGTTGAATTCTGTTTGTACTGTTTGCAGTCTACCATTGTTGGATTCTGTTTGTACTCTTTGACAGTCTACCATTGTTGGATTCTGTTTGTACTTTGGTCTTCATTGTTGGATTCTGTTTGTATCTTGCAGTCTACCATTGTTGGATTCTGTTTGTACTCTTTGACAGTCTTCCATTGTTGGATTCTGTTTGTACTGTTTGGCAGTCTACCATTGTTGGATTCTATTTGTATTGTTTGACAGTCTACCATTGTTGGATTCTGTTTGTACTGTTTGACAGTCTACCATTGTTGGATTCTGTTTGTACTGTTTGGCAGTCTACCATTGTTGGATTCTGTCTGTACTCTTTGACAGTCTACCATTGTTGGATTCTGTCTGTACTCTTTGACAGTCTACCATTGTTGGATTCTGTTTGTACTGTTTGGCAGTCTACCATTGTCCTCCCTTTGTGTCAAGTTTCATTACTTTTATCTGAACACTCTCCAAGGTCACTGTGACCTTGACAAGCACAAAATCTGGATTTTTCCTTTTTGTGTGTGTGTAAAACAAGAGGTTATACGTAGGAATGATTTGACCATTTTAAAATTTTAGTTAATTAATTGATTTTAATTATTTAATTCAGTTTGATTATTAATTAATTAATTAATTAATCATTTGCATTTCTGAATGATTTTAGGTATAGTCTGATAGACATGGTGACCGATAGATATATCAACAATCCTCAACTACTGTGATAGTGTTTTCACGCACACTCACTCACACACACACACAACACACACACACATACACACACACACACACACAGCACACACACACACACACACACACGCACACACACACACACACACACACACACACACACAACACACACACACACACACACACACACGCACGCACACACACACACACACACACACACACAACACATGCACACGCAAACACACACAAATACGCACACACAAACACACACACAAGCACACACACACAAACCACAACATACGCACACTACACAAACAAACCCAGTCATACAAACACACACACAACACACACACAACACACACACACACACACACACGACACACACACAACCACCACACACACACACACACACGCACACGCAAACACACACACACACACACACACACACACACACACACACACATACACACACCACACACACACACACACACACACCACACACACACACACACACACACAACACACACACACACACACAGTACTGACCCACTTCAGGCAAGGCATCAAAGAGATGCTGACAGAGGTCAAAGGAGGAAGGGCTGCACGCGGTCCATAACCCATAATGCTCCACAGTGTCCCTGGTGGAGAGCTTCCCCCCTCCCTGTACACCCAGGATTGGGAGAAGAAACCCTGACCACACACAAAGACATGGTAACATTATAGTCATCATTCATAACGTCTTTGTACCACACACAAAGGCATTGTAAAATTATAATCATAATTCATAACGTCTTTATACCACACACAAAGACAATTGTAAAATTATAGTCATTATTTCATAACGTCTTTGTACCACACACAAAGAAAAATTGTAAACATTATAATCATTATTCATAACGTCTTTGTACCACACACAAAGACTGAAAATTATAGTCATTATTCATAACATCTTTGTACCACACACAAAGACATGGTAACATTATAGTCATATTCATAACGTCTTTGTACCACACACAAAGACATGGCAACATTATAGTCATTATTCATAACATCTTGTACCACACACAAAGACATGGTAAATTATAGTCATTATTCATAACATCTTCGTACCACACACAAAGACATGGTAAAATTATAGTCATTATTCATAACGTCTTTGTACCACACAAAGGCATTGTAACATTATAGTCATTATTCATAACGTCTTTGGACCACACACAAAGGCATTATAACACTACAGTCATTATTCATAACGTCTTTGTACCACACACAAAGGCATTGTAACACTACAGTCATTATTCATAACGTCTTTGTACCACACACAAAGGCATTGTAACACTACAGTCATTATTTATAACGTCTTTGTACCACACACAAAGACATGGTAAAATTATAGTCATTACACATTATGTCTTTGGACTACACACAAAGGCAGACATGTGCATTATACGACAGTCATCCGATCATCATCGTCATCATGTGCCCTGCCGCATGGCTTTGGCGATCATGGCCCTCCATTAGCATCTATCCCTTGTCGCTGCAAGCACATTTTCCACCATCTGTGTCCTCAGCCACCCTGCAAGTCCGTCCAATATTTTCTCCCTGGGTCCACCTGGTGCTCTCTTTCAGTATAAATAGTATCCCCACCTGGAAATTATGTGCTTGTTGTTCCATTGATCTGTATTTGTTTGATAAAGTCTTACATACTTTCTCTTAGGGTTGATCATTGGGTGTATGTGTTAAGTGCATATTTGGCTGTGAGGAAATGAGATATACAGAAGCAATTTTAGGTAATTTAGGCCCGTTTTTATATGTTGTAGAGTTCCTAGTTATGTTTGAACCTGTATTCAGGTATGTACTTTTTAACTCCCCTGTGTGATAAATTGGACTGAGCGATCAACTCCAGGGGCATCTCCTTGGATTAAGTGCGCGAATGCATTGATATGTGTACTTAATTTCTTTTCCTTTTTTTTTCCTGTTGAAGTATTGAGTATGTTTTTAAGCGGATATAACCCTGATATGGCTCTACGCAGTCGGCTGGACTTTAAACAGCAATAACAGTAACAGTGTCTTCATTGAATGACCAATTCCCCTCTGTTGGGAAGGTCTGAAATGCCTGTTGCTAGGCAACCGGAGTTAATACGTTGTACCTGCTTGGCTACCTCCATTTCCAGGTCATCTTGATTATAAGAAGCTGGAGTGACCTCTCCAGGACGGAAGCACAGAGAGCTGGGAAGACACAGCAGCCTACCGCAATAGATAGCGCAGTGTGCTCCAGAAACAACTCAGGGTTGGGGAAAAGAAGATCCAGACCTTAGCTGAGGAAAAGAGAGTCAGGCGGAAAGCGAACTCGTGTGAAGACAACCCCATGGCCAGCATCCAGTGTCGCAGAGACTTCCTTTCCCATATCGGCCTTACCAGCCACAGCCGACGCTACTCCATAGGCGTCGACTCGACTCGACTCGACTCGACACGACACTAGGG
>JAPXFY010000027.1:15913461-15993461 GCA_030674185.1 Monoplex corrugatus | reverse complement strand
AATACAATGATAAAGAGATGATGGTATTGTCATGATGATAATACATGATAAGAGATGAATGGTGTTGTCCCGATGTAATACAATGATAAAGAGGTGATGGTGTTGTCCACGATGATAATACAATGATAAAGAGGATGATGGTGTTGTCCACGATGATAATACAATATAAATGATGATGGTGTTGTCCACGATGATAATACAATGATAAGAGGATAATGGTATTGTCCACAATGATAATACAATGATAAGAGGATAATGGTATTGTCCACAATGATAATACAATGATAAGAGGATGATGGGTTGTCCACGATGATAATACAATGATAAGAGGATGATGGTGTTGTCCACGATGATAATACAATGATAAAGAGGATGATGGTATTGTCCACGATGATAATACAATGATAGGGATGATGTATTGTCCACGATGATAATACATGATAAAGAGGATGATGGTGTTGTCACGATGATAATACAATGATAAAGAGGATGATGGTGTTGTCCACGATGATAATACAATGATAAAGAGGATGATGGTATTGTCCACGATGATAATACAATGATAAAGAGGATGATGGTGTTGTCCACGATGATAATACAATGATAAGAGGATGATGGTGTTGTCCACGATGATAATACAATGATAAAGATGATGGTGTTGTCCACGATGATAATACAATGATAAAGAGGATGATGATGTTGTCCACGATGATAATACAATGATAAGAGGATGATGGTGTTGTCCACGATGATAATACAATGATAAAGAGGATGATGATTGTTGTCCACGATGATAATACAATGATAAGAGGATGATGTGTTGTCACGATGATAATTACAATGATAAAAGGATGATGGTATTGTCCACGATGATAATACAATGATAAAGAGGATGATGTATTGTCCACGATGATAATACAATGATAAGAGGATGATGGTGTGTACACGATAATAATACAATGATAGATGATGATGGTGTGTCCACAATGATAATACAATGTAAGATGATGATGGTATTGTCCACGATGATAATACAATGATAAAGAGGGTGATGTGTTGTCCACAATGATGATATACAATAATAAGAGGATGATGGTGTTGTACACGATGATATACAATGATAAGAGGATGAGTTGGGTCCACGACGATAATACAATGATAAAGAGGATGATGTTGTTGTACACGATGATAATACAATGATAAAGATGAGTATTGCCACGATGATAAAGAAAGGGATATGGTATTGTCCCATGATAATCATAAAGGAGATGTTTTCACGATGATATCAATAAAGAGATGAGTGTTGTCAATGAAATCAATATAAAGAGGAGATGATTGTCACGAATAATACATGAAGAGGTGATGATTTCACGATATACAATAATAAGAATATGTATTGTCCCGAGATAATACATGAAGAGTGATGGTGTGTCCACGATATAATACATGTAAAGGGATGATGGTATTGTCCACGTGAATCAAGAAGATATGTATTGTCAGATGATCAAGATAAGATGATGAGGTTGTCCCGATAATACAATATAAGAGGTGTTGTCCACGATGAAATACAATGATAGTGATGATGTGTTGTCACGATGATACATGAAAGAGAGATGTTGTCCATGATATCATGTAGGATGTGTGTTGTCACGATAATACATGAAAGGGAGAGGTGTGTCCGATGATATACAATGATAAAGGATATGTTGTGTCCGATGATAATGCAATGATAAGAATATGTTGTCCACGATGTAATACAATTAAAGAGATGATGATTGTCCACGTATATACAATGTAAAGAGATGGTGTGTCCACGATGATATACAATGATAAATAGTATTGTCACGATGATAATACAATATAAGAGATGATGTAGTCCACGATGAATACAAGTAATGTTTGTCCACGATATAATACATGATAAAATGAGTATTGCACGATGATAATATAAAGTGATGGTATTTCCACGTATACATATAAGGGAATTTTCACGATAAATACAATATAAAGAGATATGGTTCTCACGATGATAAACAAGATAGAGATGGTATTGCCAGATAACAATGAAAGAGTGATGGTTTCCACGATGATATACAATGAAAAGAGTGAGTGTTGCCCGATGATATACAATGAAAGAGGATGTGTGTGTCCGATGATAATACATATAGTATGTGTGTGTCACGATGATATACAATGAAGATGATGACGGTGTTGTCACGAGATAAACAATGATGAGTGTTGTCCACGATGATATCAAGATAAATGATGATGGTGTTGTCCACGATGATAATACAATGATAAAGATGATGATGGTGTTGTCCACGATGATAATACAATGATAAGAGGATGATGGTGTTGTCCACGATGATAATACAATGATAAGAGGATGATGTATTTTCCACGTGATAATACAATGATAAAGAGGATGATGGTGTTGTCCACGATGATAATACAATGATAAGATGATGATGGTATTGTCCACGATGATAATACAATGATAAGAGGATGATGGTTTGTCCACGATGATAATACAATGATAAGAGGATGATGGTATTGTCCACGATGATAATACAATGATAAGAGGATGATGGTGTTGTCCACGATGATAATACAATAGATAAAGAGGATGATGGTGTTGTCCACGATGATAATACAATGATAAGAGATGATGGTGTTGTCCACGATGATAATACAATAGATAAGAGATGATGGTGTTGTCCACGATGATAATACAATGATAAAGATGATGATGGTGTTGTCCACGATGATAATACAATGATAAAGGATGATGGTGTTGTCCACGATGATAATACAATGATAAGAGGATGATGGTGTTGTCCACGAGATTCGATATATATTACCAATGATAATACAATGATAAAGATGATGGTGTTGTCCACGATGATAATACAATGATAAAGAGATGATGGTATTGTCCACGATGATAATACAATGATAAGAGGATGATGGTGTTGTCCACGATGATAATACAATGATAAGAGGATGATGGTATGTCCACGATGATAATACAATGATAAGAGGATGATGGTGTTGTCCACGATGATAATACAATGATAAAGGATGATGGTGTTGTCCACGATGATAATACAATGATAAAGAGGATGATGTGTTGTCCACGATGATAATACAATGATAAAGAGGATGATGGTGATTGTCCACGATGATAATACAATGATAAGAGATGATGATGGTTTGTCCACGATGATAATACAATGATAAAGAGATGATGGTGTTGTCCACGATGATAATACAATGATAAAGAGATGATGGTATTGTCCACGATGATAATACAATGATAAAGATGATGATGTGTTGTCCACGATGATAATACAATGATAAAGATGATGATGGTTTGTCCACGATGATAATACAATGATAAAGATGATGGTATTGTCCACGATGATAATACAATGATAAAGATGATGATGGTTTGTCCACGATGATAATACAATGATAAAGAGGATGATGGTTTGTCCACGATGATAATACAATGATAAAGAGGATGATGGTGTGTCCACGATGATAATACAATGATAAGAGGATGATGGTGTTTGTCCACGATGATAATACAATGATAAAGATGATGATGGTGTTGTCCACGATGATAATACAATGATAAGAGATGATGGTGTTGTCCACGATGATAATACAATGATAAGAGATGATGGTATTGTCCACGATGATAATACAATGATAAAGGATGATGGTGTTGTCCACGATGATAATACAATGATAAAGATGATGATGGTGTTGTCCACGATGATAATACAATGATAAGAGGATGATGGTGTTGTCCACGATGATAATACAATGATAAGAGGATGATGGTATTGTCCACGTTGATAATACAATGATAAAGAGGATGATGGTGTTGTCCACGATGATAATACAATGATAAAGAGGATGATGGTGTTGTCCACGATGATAATACAATGATAAAGATGATGATGGTGTTGTTTACGATGATAATACAATGATAAAGATGATGATGGTGTTGTCCACGTTGATAATACAATGATAAAGATGATGGTGTTGTCCACGATGATTATACAATGATAAAGATGATGCTGTTGTCCACGATGATAATACAATGATAAAGATGATGGTGTTGTCCACGACGATAATACAATGATAAAGATGATGGTGTTGTCCACGATGATAATACAATGATAAAGATGATGGTGTTGTCCACGATGATAATACAATGATAAAGATGATGATGGTATTGTCCACGATGATAATACAATGATAAGAGGATGATGGTGTTGTCCACGATGATAATACAATGATGAAGATGATGATGGTATTGTCCACGATGATAATACAATGATAAAGATGATGGTGTTGTCCACGATGATAATACAATGATAAAGATGATGGTGTTGTCCACGATGATAATACAATGATAAGAGGATGATGGTGTTGTCCACGATGATAATACAATGATAAAGAGGATGATGGTATTGTCCACGATGATAATACAATGATAAAGATGATGATGGTATTGTCCACGATGATAATACAATGATAAAGATGATGATGGTGTTGTCCACGATGATAATACAATGATAAAGATGATGATGGTATTGTCCACGATGATAATACAATGATAAAGATGATGGTGTTGTCCACGATGATAATACAATGATAAAGATGATGATGGTATTGTCCACGATGATAATACAATGATAAAGATGATGGTATTGTCCACGATGATAATACAATGATAAGAGGATGATGGTGTTGTCCACGATGATAATACAATGATAAAGATGATGATGGTATTGTCCACGATGATAATACAATGATAAAGATGATGGTGTTGTCCACGATGATAATACAATGATAAAGATGATGATGCTGGTCACACAAACATTACACAAATTCAAAGTTCAGGATGCATCAAGCATATGAAGAGCAACTTAAGAACCGTCCAGATTCAGGAACTGCACGCAAAACTGTGTTATCTGTGGAAGTTTGAAATGTTCAGATTTCGTACAAGGATAAAGAACAGCACAAAAATTGATGTTGGGTAGGGCCTTGTTCATTGTTATTGTTGTTTAAAGCCCAGCCGACTGCGTAGAGCCATATCAGGGCTATAACCACTTAAAAACATACAAAATCTCAACAGACAAAAAGCAAAAACAAAACAAAACAAACAAACAAAAATCAAGTACACAGATCAATGCATTCACACACCAATCCTTGGACATGCCCCCGGCGTTGACCACTCCGTCCAATTTATTGCACAGGGGATTTAAAAAAAAACACAGCTGAATACAAATTTAAGCATACTTAAGGATACCAAAACATACATAAAAACGGGTATAAATTACCTAAAATTGCTTCCGCATATCTCACCTCCCCAGAGCCAAAAAAATGCACTTAATACATGTACCTAATTATCAACCCTAGGAAAAAGCACATAAGACTTTATTGAACACATACAGATGACTAGACCAGCAAGGCAGAAAATGATAGGAAGAAATGACAGAAAGCAAAGGAAGAAGGCAGAAACAGAATGACAGACAAGAAGACATTCTAGCACAGAATTTCCAGAAGGTGGGGATACTATTTATACTGAAAGAGCCCCCGGCATCCCCACGGGGTGGGGGGTGGGGGGTGGGGGTACAACCTCAAGAACCTCATGACATTGTCAGCATGTAGGATTTATATGCAGGCTTCTGGAATATGCCATGTCTGGAACGATCTGCCTTTTTCTTTCCGCTGTTCATCATCTCTCTCTTCTTTCAAGGCAGGCTGCAAAACTAATCTTTTTGATAAATACTACCAGTACGAAACATTTTTGATCTTTCTGATTTACTAATGTATATAATTTGTAGTACTTGCTTGTAACAGATGTGTTAGTGTGTGTGTTGGGGGGGGGGGGGGACTAGGAGTGGGAGTTAGTATAATACTACCAGTAATGAAACATGATTTTTGATCTTTCTGATTTAGTAATGTATATATTAGCACTTGCTTGCAACAGATGTGCTAGTGTGTGTGTTGGGGGGGGGGGATTAGGAGTGGGAGTTAGTATAATTGACCACTAGGCATAGGGCTGATTGGGAAAAATGAACTAATTAATATAAAGCGCAATGAGTCGTTACCTATATGTAGGAGAATAGCGCTATATAAAAGTGATTTATTGTTATCATTATGGTTATTATGAATTTCGCTTTACATCACATGGAATTTATGGCGTTCGTACGTATGGAAATACTCTGAGTTTGGAGACACTACCTTGAGACAACTGAAACTAAAACATGTTCAGAACACAACTATGCAATGTATTAAGTACAGAACTGTACAAAAACAATAACCACATGATTTCATGTAACTTCACACAAGTTTACAAAACATAACTTCATAACTTTGCAGAACATAACAAACCTTTACAAAACTGTACAAAACGTAACAAATAACAACACAACTGTACAAGACATAACAACACGCCTTTACGAAACATAACACAACGTTACAAAACATAACTACATAAATGTACAAAACATAACTACACAACTGTACAAAACATAATTAGTCAACTTTACACACACACACACACACACACACACACACACACACACACACACACACACACACACACACACACACACACACAGGGGGAGAGAGAGAGAGAGAAAGAGAGAGAGAAAGAGAGAGAGAGACACACACACACATACACAGAGGGAGGGAGAGGGAGAGAGAGAGAGAATGTCTCTGTCTCCTGTCATATGTTTGCGAATACAGAGAGAGAGAGAGGGAGGAGGGAGGGAGAGAGAGAGGGAGGAGAGAGAGAGAGAGAGAGAGAGAGAGAGAGAGAGAGAGAGAGAGAGAGGTGTGTGTCTTCTGTCATATGTTTGCAGACATGGTTGGACTCAGAGGCAGAAATGCGTTGAGATAGACAAACAGAAAGACTGACTGACTGATTGATCTTCCCCGACACACACCATGATGTTCTGGTCACATCTCTGTCAGCAACATATATCCATCTCCCTAACCCAGCCCTCCCCCCACACACCTTACAAAACACACACACACACAACACACAACACACACACACACACACACACACACACACACACACACACAAACAACAACACACAAACAACCACACGTTCACCACACCATCACACACTCACACACACCACACATAACAAAACAAAACAAAATAAAAAAAATCCCACTGTTGACATTTTCCCATTTCTCGCGCTGCTAAACATCTCATAACATAGCCACATATAGATAAAAAGAAATGATATATAAAAATACCTGTCAAACTCGTTAAGAATCAGGTGAAACACAGCGCACACACAAAAGATACCTGTCAGCTCGTTAAGAAATCAGTGAAACACCCTGCACACCAGTTACTGGATTACTGCTCCCCAAATACATGCTAAGGTTATTGCCAGGTGCGCATTAGCAAACTCAGTCACCCTTGACCAATCAGATTAATCAATGTAAGCATGCACATTGCCGAGGCCTAGAATTATGACCAGATCATAAGTGAATACTATTGTATAGTGCTGTGAGGCGAAAATGTTATAGCGCTTGGGATGTTTTGAGCTGATGATACTGTAACCAGAAAAAAACACGAAAAAAGAACGAGAACACGTATTTAATACAACAAGACAGGCGCAAATTTTCGGCCAATTGGCCTTTGTCAAACGTAAGATCACAAACAAACAAACACCAGATACAAAAATTATGAGAAAAAGACTGAAACTTCCCTGCTGCTCTTTCCATTCCCTTTCTCACACTGGAAGGAGCAGCAGGGAAGTTTCAGTCTTTTTCTCATAATTTTTGTATCTGGTGTTAGTTTGTTTGTGATCTTACGCTTGACAAAGGCCAGTTGCCCGAAAATTTGCGCCTGTCTTGTCTTGTTGTATTGAATACGCGTTCTTATTCTTTTTTTCGTGTTTTTTTTTTTCTGGTTCCTGTTTGCTTGAACGCGGGCAGTCACACTTGTTTTGGATTTTGATGATACTGTTTTATGTTTTGATGGTAACAATTTTGTTTTGTTTTTGTTTTGCTTGCTGTCTTTGTTATTCTGGCTTTCAGTTTCACTTTGAGTTGATGATGATGGCGATGATGTACACTCGATGAACATCAGTGGCCTAAATATTCAAGAAACTGTCCACGAAAGTCACGACAGAACGGCTTGGAGGGAGACGGTGGTGTCCAGGTGCGCAGGGGCTAACACCGAACCCGGTGACGCCGAAAGATGAGGGTGATGGCGGTGATGATGATTGTAATATTGATAACAACAACAACAACAATGATACTACTGCTACTACTACTACTATCACCACCACTACTACTCATCATCATCATCAGGTGCCCTGCCACATGGCGTTGGAGACCATGAACTTCAAACCATCTCTATCTCTCTTTGCCCCCAGCATCTCCCCCAGCCTCCTCATCCCCAGCCACTCTGCAAGTCCGTCCAGCATTCTCTCCCTGGGTCTACCTGGTGCTCTCTTTCCCTCCAGCTTTCCCGTTGGACCAGGTGCTCCAAATCCCCCTTCCTCATAAAATGGCCTATAAATGTTGCTTGTCTTTTCCTAATCTTCCTTATGAATGATCTACTTGTGTCTGCCTCCATCAAGACTGTCTCGTTTGTTTCTTTGCTGTCCATGGAACTCTCAACATTCTTCTGAGAAACCACATCTCGGCTGCCTCAATCTTGTTCTGGCTTTGCTTGTTGACTGTCCACGCCTCGCATCCGTACAACAGTATTGGTTCTATATAACATTCAAGGACTCTCTTTCTGATGTTAATTGATAGGCATTTGTTGGTAAGAATGCTTGTCATCTTCTTGAATGCTGTTTTGGCTTGGCCGATTCTGCTGGCTGTTTCTGATGTGCATCTGCCGTCTGATGAAATGACCGTTCCCAGATATTTGAACTTATTAACCACCACTACTACTACTATTACTAATCACAACTAACATTTCAACGGATTGAATCTTGATGTATAAATCAAATCAAAGCACACACTCTCACCGTTCACTCTAATAATCATTCACAATATCGAGAAACCTAGAATGCCCTGTGATACATAAAGGTTGGAGGAAAAATGATAAACAACATTCGTTACGCAGATGACACCGTGCCAATTGCAGAAAATGAAAGGAACCTATAAAATCTTGTGAATATAATAGAAATAGAAAGCAAAGATAAGGGGTTGGAACTAAATTGCAAGAAGACTGAAGTCATGGTAATCAGAAAAAAAACATGAAATCCCCTCATGCAAAATAACAGCACACCTTTGAGACAGGTTGACAAGTTTAAATGTCTGGGAACGGTCATCTCACCAGACGGCAGATGCACATCAGAAATAGCCAGCAGAATCGGCCAAGCCAAAACAGCATTCAAGAAGATGAAAAGCATCCTTACCAACAAATGCCTATCAGTTAACATCAGGAAGAGAGTTCTTGAATGTTATATAGAACCGATACTGTTGTACAGTTGTGAGGCGTGGACAGTCAACATGCAAAGCCAGAACAAGATTGGAGCAGCCGAAATGTGTGTTTCTAAGAAGAATGTTGGGAGTTCCATGGACAGTAAAGAAAACAAACGAGATAATCTTGATGGAGGCTGACACAAGTAGATCATTCACAAGGAAGATTAGGAAAAGACAGGCAACATTTATAGGCCATTTTATGAGGAAAGGGGAATTGGAGCACCTGGTCACAACGGGAAAGCTGGAGGGAAAGAGAGCACCGGATAGACCCAGGGAGAAGATACTAGACGGACTTGCAGAGTGGCTGGGGACAAGGAGGGTGGAAGAGATGCTTGAGGCAACAAGTGATAGAGACGGATGGAAGTTCATAATCGCCAACGCCATGCGGCAAGGCACCTGATGATGATGAAGAGAAAGTCCATAAGAATTTATCGAACACATGCAGGTGAATGGAAGGCAAGGCAGAAAATGACAGGAAGAAATGAGAGAAAGCAAAAGAAGAAGGCAGAAACAAAGAGAGTGACAGAAAAGAGGAAATTAGTAGCACAGAATTTCCAGAAGGTGGGGATACTAATTATACTGAAAGAGCCCCCCGGCATCCCCAGAGTGGGAGGGGGATCTTGAAATGAGGAGGAGAGAGAGATGGAGGGGCCTATGAAGCACTAAGCTGACTCCACCGGAATGATGGAAACATTCAGATCAGCAGCTGACAGGCCAGTTTTCAATGTTGTGGGGGAAGGATTGAACTTGACACATCAGATCTTGAGTCCATGGCTCTATCAAAAGACATTCATTGTTAAGGTAACCAGCCCCCGTGTAAAAACTGTGGTCCTTCTAAAGATTGAACCCACATCCCCTGTGTTTATGAGCATGACACTAACAGGTGAGCTAATGAGTAACTAAGATTTAGGTCATTCTGGATCTTCTCCATCACATGGCACCTGTAACGTCAGTACATGTGGAATTCATTCCAAGCGCGGAGAGGTCACCTTGAGAAAATGAAAAATGAAACTAAGATTTCGATTTATCTGTGTGTGTGTGTGGGGGGGGGGGTGAGAGAGAGAGAGAGAGAGAGAGAGAGAGAGAGAAAGAAAGAGAGAGAAAGAGAGAGAAGAGAGAGAGAATGTGTGCCTTGTGTGTGTGTATGTATGTATGCATGTGTGTGTGTGTGTGTGTGTGTGTGTGTATGTGTGTGTGTGCGAATGCGTATATGCATGCATGCATGTGTGTGTGTGCGTGTCTGTGTTTGTATTGTGTGTGTGTGTGTGTGTTTATGTGTGTGTGTGTGCATGTGTGAACGTGTGTGTGTGTGTGTGCATGCGTGCATGCTTGATGTGTGTTTTGTGTGTGCATGCATATGTGAGATTGATTTAGTCACATTCAGCACACCATGGTGCACACTCATGTTTGTGTGTGTGTGTGTGTGTGTGTGTGTGTGTGTGCGCGTGCATGCATGCTGTGTACGTGTGTGTGTACATGCATGGGTGCTTGAGGTTAATTCAGTCATGTTCAACAAACCATGATACACATATATATGTGTGTGTGGTGTGTGTGTGTGTGTGTGTGTGTGTGTGTGTGTGTGTGTGTGTGTGTGTGTGTGTGTGTGTGTGTGTGTGTGTGTGTGTGTGTGTGTGTGTGTCGCGCGTGTGCGCGCGTGCGCACGCATGTTTATCTGTACATGTTTGTGTATGGGCAAACGCGTGTGTTTGCATGTGTGCATGCTTGTATGTGTGATATTCATTTAGTCATGTTCAACACACCATGACACACACTCATGATATTTACCTCGAAATGTCAAATGCCTTTAATATTAGTACCAACAGACAGGCCCACCTGTACATTAGCACAACACAGGCCAAGCGGATAGAACACCGACCATCACAATACACCTGACAGAATGACATGACATACACTAATCACTGCCTCCAGTCATCACATACTGTATGTCAGCAATGTTGTTACTACTGATATGAACATACAGTCACAGATAATAATAACAATTATGATAACAACAATAATAATAATGATAATAATAACAACAATAATAGTAATAATGATGATAATAATAAAATAATGGTAATAACAACAACAATAATAATAATAATAATATAATAAGCAGAATAACAATAACAATAATAATAATAATAATAATAATAATAATCAGAAAAAAAAGAAGAAGAACAACAACAGCAGCAGAGCAACAACAACAACAACACTAACAAAATAATAATAATAATAGTAATAACAACAATAACAACAACAACAAATAATTTAAATCATTGCCTAGCAAAGTCTAATAGTAATATGTGTATAATAATAATTCTAATAATAATAGCAATAACAATAAAAAGTCCAAACACCTAGTAAGAATTCAAAGTATATAAATAAATAATTCAGTCAACATCAATAATTCATCAGTCAGTACTAGTGTTTCAGTCATATGATATTTCAGTGATAGACACATTACTGAAACTAGTTACCCACTGATAGCAAGATGATCATTATCATTTATATATGCATATTTTTAATAGGACCATCTGAGGAAGGCAATTTCCTTTGCATTCATCTCTTTGTTTCCCCCATTCTCTACGCCATCTTACTGTCATCAGAAGATTAGAAGTTTTACAATGTGATGTTAATGACGACAATGAGGATGATATCATGATGCTATGGAGTTTTACCTAGATTAAGACCGCATGACAGGGCTGTACGCTGTTAATGATGACGGGGAGGATGATAGTCATGATGCTATGGAGTTTTACCTAGATTAAGACCGCATGACAGGGCTGTACGCTATGCTTACTATCATAATAATATCCTGGCATCAACCAGGCCTGAGAGATACAGACACCCGCAGTGCTGGTCAGAAGATTTGAGCAACACCCTCACTGAAGCTTTCTTGAAGTGCATGACGCTCGACTGTGCGGTCCCAGTCTTTCAAACAAGCTTTTATCACGCTCGACTCTGGGTAGGAGCCAGTTGTGGCCCAAAAAGTCTCACAACGATTTTTAAAGGACTGAAGTGGTTTCAAACCTAAAACCCCCCAGACAGCAGTCTGCTGTGCTAACCACTGCACCCCAGTGACTGGTTTTCATTTACAATTCTTGTATGCATCATTACTGTAATGAATACAACCGACACTAATCGAAACTTGAAAATAAAATAATCAACCAATCAACGTGGGGTAGTAGTTGGCACAGTATATATACCTGTGTATATATTCGTTTGTGTGTGTGTTTCAGTTTCTGTTTCAATTTCTCAAGATGACGTCTCCGTGTTCAGAATGAATTCCATACGCACTATTGTCACAGGTGCCATGTGATGGAGAAAATCCAGAATGATCATGGCACAAGCCTTAAGCAGGCACATAAACCCACGAACTGGACAGGTCCTGAGGTCCTACCTTGATAGTTCTATACTGAGGTGGTAGAGACCTCAACTTTTCCCGGGGCCAGGATTATGAGGGCAGTGCTCATCCCCCTCCCTCGCTTCAAATTCATATTCACTTTTTTTTTTTCACCAAGACTTCAGAAAGGCAAAACGGCCAGTTGGTCTTCAAAGGGTGGGACCTGGGAAATCAACCTAATCTCTCCAATGGTTTTTACCAAGGAAGCCGGGCAATACCTTGCTCTTCATGATTTTCAACTGCTGTGGGATCTTTAGTGTGCACAGCCAGAAGGCACATGGGTCTGACTCGTTTTTCATCCCCTTCCGAACGACTACACGTTCAGTTTGATTTTCTGGTCAAACTGAGGAGAAAAGTCGAGGCCTCTATGGGGAGTGAACCCTGGAACCTCGAGTTTAGTTATTGGCAGGCGAACGTCTGAACCATTCTGCCACTCTTTCTCCCTAGAGAAGTGTGTGTGTGCATAGATAGCTAGCTAGCAAGCTAAATAGACACACAAATACAATTTGTGCAATGTTGTTGTCCTACTTTTTCCACTAATCACAATGCCTATGCTGGGATCTTGTTGTACAAACTTCATTAACCCTTTAACTAGCAACACATGGACAGCAAAGTCCACCGTTAAAAGAACTTGTTTTAAAATATCATGCAAATGATCTAGACCAGCCGTGTATAACCATACAAATTCTGACTGATAATTGATGGGTGCATATTGTCAAGCCAATTAGCACGAGACAAACAAAAACCACTGTTCCTAAGGGCCACAATCCATGAAATTTACCGAAAATTAAGGAGTAAAAATAATGGGTAAGATGAACAATGGGATGTGTGATGAATGTTTCTGTAGTTCTGGAAGAAATCAAACAGTATGAAACAAAATGCACGCAAAACATTAGTGACAGCAGGGGCGTCCCATATTGTTCAATCAATGCCTTGTATCAGTGTCAGAATCAACAGAGAGAACAAGTGCTGCCCATGCTTTCCTTTTCTCACACTGGACGGAGCAGCAGGGAAGTTTCAGTCTTTTTCTCCTAATTTTTGTATCTGGTGTTTGTTTGTTTGTGATCTTACGCTTGACAAAGGCCAGTTGGGCAAAAATTTGCGCCTGTCTTGTCTGGTTGTATTAAATACGCGTTCTTATTCTTTTTTCGTGTTTTTTTTTTCTGGTTCCTGTTTGCTTGAACGCAGGCAGTCACACTTGTTTTGGAAAGCTGTGTAAGTTTTGTTGATTTCGTAGCCTTCTGCAGTAAACTGAACAGGTTTTATCATAGTTTACCAAATCCACCACCACTACCTGTACGCTTCCTCTATCCCTCTGCCACAAATCTGACTACACCCCACCTGTGGTCAATGCACTTGTCAACAGTCAACTTTCAGACAAATCATCAGGAATCTTTGTCGGTTGTTAGTTTCAGTTCAGGGTCACCAAATAAATCTCAAGCACAAGCAAATATGTTTTCTTCATCACTGACAATTTTAATGCCCAAAACACTGAATAAAACACTGACTAGTGTTGGATTAGGCACCTTTTGGAATTCACATGAAAAAATGCAATTAAAAACCTTCACAAAATTGCAACCAAAAAAAAGTTCTTCCAAATTCGGTCAGGTCACTCAAAGTTTTTCGATCTTCACTTGAATGTTTGAAAATTTATGAGCTGAAAGTCATGTGATATGTATTCAGCTAATGTAAGAGATTACTATTAGTAGTGTGACCTATGAAGCTCATCTGCTTGTACAAGGGTGAAATCAGCAGTCAGATAAAGAACAGTCCTTGACAAAAACAACGGGCAATACTGAAAAACAACTAATATATTTTTCAAAAATATACAAAAAAACAACAACAAACCCCCCCCCCAAAAAAACACACACACACACACACACAAAACCTCCAGGAAATGTCCAAGTCAAACCGCCCAGTAACACTGATAATATTTCAGGTGAAATGTTCAAAAGCAACAATGAGATCATATCAAGAACCCTCAAAACTACAAACAACAAAAAACGTCAGACACTGGAATCAAAATCGCACAGTGATTGAAAGGAAATGCTGTAGTAGAATGGCACACAACTATTATTTTTGTATTATTAGCAGCATTATGATACAATGATAACACCTATTTGTTGGCATATAACTGTACACACTATGTGATACAACTGCTTTAACATTATATTACTATAGTTCATCTGTTTTCATTAAAGCTGTAGAGGTGACGAAAGATTGCTTTATGTCGTCTGCCACTCATCTTTTGTTAGGTGCTTAGGGCTATTGTGAGATAAGGTGTTGGCCAAACAGTTGTCATCATCATCATTATCATTACTATCATTGTCATCATCATCAATCACTATTATTACAATTACAATCATCATCATCATCATCAATAGTAGTGGTAAATAAAAGTATTACTGTTACAATTGATATTATTATTATTATTAACATCATTATTATAACTATTGTTATTGCTATTATTATCATTATTACTACATGTACTATTACTACTACTTCTATTATCATTGTTATTATCGCTGTTATTATTACTATTATCATTAATAATATCATTATTATAATTATTGCAAAGGACAAATAACAAAAAGTTATCATCATTGTCTACACAATAAACCAGACTACTGACAAGTAAGCACAAGCTATTGCAAACACCTCCAGAAATGGAAAACAGTGAATAAAAACACTAAAAAATACTCAGGCACAATATAACAAATCAAACATGAACAGACACGATTGGTTTAATGAAATCCCCAGAAAGTGGGACACAAAAAGGTTAACACAACAGTATATTCAGACATGACAGGGTTAACCTGACATCAAGGCTAACCAGACATACCATATGCGAATGACACATCAATTATTAGTCATTAATTCATTAGTGAACTCCCACTATCACCACAACTAAAACTGACCATAATTTCGGGCCCAGGCAGTCCAGCCCACGACTGTACTGTATTCATAATATCTATTTTTTTTCTTTTTATACATGACAAAAAACAAAATCAAACCAAAACAACCCCCCTGCATCCTATGTAATGAAATAAAATATCAGTTTAACCTTTTCGCGATGCACCGGTTGCCGGGAGACGGTGCCAAAAAAGTTCCCTCCCGACGCACCGTACCCCCAGTGCCGGTAAGGCGTCTGTTCCCCACAGACGCACCGACCGTACAGTGCCGGTCAAGTTTTGAAAAATTCTGGCAGCTTTCACTGAATAAAATATCCAAAACAACTGCCAGTACTGTTTAGTAGAAGGTTTCAGCAAAGGGACAGAGTCTGTTTAGTTGGTGTAGCTTTACAGTTGATGATTTGACTGATAACGGAATAAAGTGACCCCCCTGACCAGGAAATTCCAATGCCATGTGTTAGGTCTGCACTATCTTCCTTCATAAACTGTTTGCTGGCTACCGGGCGTGGGAATTCAGGAGTTATTATAAACTTTACCATCTAAGTTGACTGCTCTCTCTCTCTTTCTCTCTCTCTATCTCTCTCTCTTAATCTCTCACACTCACTCTCTCTTTCTTGCTCGCTCTGTGTGTGTGTGTGTGTTTGAGAGAGAGAGAGAGAGAGAAAGAGAGAGAGAAGGAAAGAGAGAGAGAGAGAGAGAGAGAGAGAGAGAGAGAGAGAGAGAGAGAGAGAGAGAGAGAGTGGTTTCAAAGGTTCTTTTAGACTTCAGTACAGCACAGTACAGTTACTACTGGGACGTGAGCTTGCATCTGGGTTATACTCTGTGACCTACGTTGTTCTTGTCCTAACGATGCTTATAAGTGTTGGAAGTTCTTATTTGAAAATAGTATGCTATCAAAGATCACGTTTTGAGCTTTCTGGTAATATCAAATACTTTGCCATCAATCATACTTTAGTAGCTGTAAAATAAAATAGAAAAGTAGTAAAAATAGTGCGTCAGCAGGAAGAAAACAAACGCCAACGGCCCGGCGGCTGGGAACTCGCCGGGGTGCGCACTGGCCGTCTTGAAAGAATTAACCATGATCATGTATCCATTCCCTCTCTCTACAAACACTCTCAACACCCATTCTTCCAGAACACACACATTCACACTTACACAATTATTTAAAGAAATGATATACAGTCAAAAGATCAAGACCATGGACTCAGTAATTCATTTTTCCAACAAAATTGGAAACAACAGCAAATGCATACTGAACAAATCACACAAAAGAAACTAAACATACGGTGATCAAAAACCAACACATACAATTCACAACACTAATAAAAAAACAGAGAGAAAGTAATCCACATCAAGTGACTTCAACTCACAATATACTATATCACGTTTTGTTACGTTTGACATGAAACAGGAAAGGTGACATCTACATCAACATCAAGCCACAATTACTATCATCCTGTTACTGTTACATTCAACAGAAAACAGGAGATAAAGTAATCCATATCAAATGACATCAAGTCACAATATATTACTATCGTATTGTTGTTACGTTCAACATGAAACGGGAATAGGTGACATCCACATCAACATCGTCCACAATTTACTATCATCCTGTTACGTTACATTCAACATGCAACAGGAGACAAAGTAATCCACATCAATAACATCAAGTCAAAATATACTACTATCATATTGTTATGTTCGACATGAAACAGGAGATAGGTGACATCCACATCAACATCAAGCCACAATTTACTGTCATCCTGTTACTGTTACATTCAACAGGAAACAGGAGATAAGTAACGTGATGAATGTTCAATCGAAATTTGAGAGTGCATAGCACTCTTGACAGGAAAACCGTCATGTGATGAACGTAAACCAAAGATTTACGGGTGCATAGTACCCTTGTCATGAAAACCAAATAGTTACATGGCAGAAATGATAAGGCCTATTCTGAATTCTCAAAAGACACTGTAAGCTGAGTAATGGGGCTGAGCGCATGTATCTGATTTAACTCTTTGGTGTCTGAACCAAGATATGAACTACATGTACTTCATAACACAGAGAAGAATATATAAAAATGACTGAATGCACTTTTCCCTATTAAAACACACTCTGAAGAACACACAAATTTTCATAAATGAAACATCAATGACAAAACAACAAACAAAAATAACAATGAATCATCAACGCTAGCCTGCACTACCCTGAAGTTTTGTCTTAGTTCAATAAAAAGCAAAGTACTCGCCTTGTTTTTAGAAAAATTCATACTAACTTCCATAAGTTAAACATAACAAGATAACAAGATTTTATTTCAGCCCAGTGCATAGACACAAGGAAAATATTTTGGCTATACATACAATCACACTCACGCCTCACAACAATTACAATATTCAACATCATAAAAGACAAATACGTGGGTCATCCATGGAATCGAAGAAACACACGCACACAACACACACACACTCTCACGCCATGCATTTAAAACGAAAAACATCAAAAGCACTACTCTCAAGAAACATGTCTTTTTTTAATATCAAAAACAAACAAAACACTCCCTATGTCTATACATCAATGTACATTGTCATCTTTTTTTTCTTTTGTGAGACAGAAATGTTCACTATTCCCTGAAATGTTTGTCAAGTGTGGAACACATTGTTTTGCACTGTTTTTGTATACTATGTTGTGACATCAGTGAGTTAAGCACCTAGCCACTTCCAAGAATAAAAGGTTGGGGTGGGGTGGGGGGTAGGGGGCGAACACAAACACTGACTACTACTCCTCTGTTGCTACAAACTTGTGTGAGGTAAGTTTTATAACACTCGTAAAGTACAATCTGCTGTGGTAGCATTTACCATGATGTGAATTTGTAAAAAAGAGGATTTAAGTTACTAAGCACTTAAATAACATAGAAACATTAACGATGACTACCATGACATTGCTGCAGCAAAAATGTGTGACAGAAGTCTGTGTATTAATCATACAATACAATCAACTTGCCATGATGAAAATGTACAAAATCACAGCGTTTAAGCTCCTAACCACTACAGCAGTGCAGGGACACACACAAAACCATCATTACAGTGCTGTAAGCAATACGTGTGATGTAAGTTCAATATGTACAGCATTTATATGATAAACATGGCTGCCATGATAAAAACATGGAATTGAAAGCAAGGACTTTTGAGCTCCTGGACATTAAAGTAAAATAAGGACATAAACAATGACGTAAACAATGATGACAAATTAGTGT
Source organism: Monoplex corrugatus (assembly GCA_030674185.1). Taxonomy (NCBI): domain Eukaryota; kingdom Metazoa; phylum Mollusca; class Gastropoda; order Littorinimorpha; family Ranellidae; genus Monoplex; species Monoplex corrugatus. The sequence goes on along the minus strand of JAPXFY010000027.1, from coordinate 15,974,404 downwards.
TTCAATCAACATGTGTGACATAAATACTTTCACAAAGACATGACATAAATGCTTTTCACAAATACATGACATAATGCTTCACAAAACACATTGTCAGACATAACCACAGGCAAGTTCAGGCACTTGTTTAAGTTAATTTTTTTTCAGCTGTGAGATGGGGTGGCCATGTTTAGGAATGTTTCTGTTTACTTGTGTGTCCGTTCTCCTCTTCAGCTGATGCCCATCAGCAGCGTGTCTGATGATCTTTTCAAACAGTGAAACCATTGCTGCTTGCTTTGGATCACATACTGATCCTTCTTTGAGGATGACTAAAGACTGATCGATCATTACGTGTAAATCATCCAGATCATTGTGTTCTCCTCTCTGCCTGATGCTTTGACATGTAAACTGCATAACTGTACCACCAAATATGAAGTACATTTTATTTAATCCTTTCACTACCACACCCTATCCACCAAATGCAAAATCCTAACCCTTTGGTTCCCTCACCCTATCCACTAGCTTCCTGCAGGAAGCTGGTGGAAAGGGTGAGGGAATCAAAGGGTTAGGTTTTTGCTTTGCTAGCACGGTTGGCAATGAAGGATGCTGGTGCGAGAGTCAAAGAGTTAAAGAGTTCTGCTTTGGATGATCTATGAAAAGAACTTATTCCATCAAAATACTGGAACATCCCTACAAAAATACAATTATTTTTACTTCTCTTAACAGAAAATGAAAAGGTCAGGAAAAAATTGGAAATATTTCTGTATCAAACTCTCGGATGGATAATGGATGTTTCACAGATATATATTTGTTGAATGTTTCTTCTATCACTTGGTTGTGTGTTTGTAGCAAAACTGTCTGGATTACATTGATAAATAATGTTTTGCCTCCCAAAATTCCGTCAGGATTCTGGAGCATGTGAGAGAGAACGCGAGAGTTTGTCATTCATGCCAGAGTTCCCATCAGAGTCGGACCTGTGGCGCTCGTCTGTCCTCTGGTTGTGTGGTTGTTGTAAAACTGTCTGGAGTACACTGATAAATGATGCTTATGTGCTTACAACATATTTTTTGTAACTCGATTTATTTCATGATTCACACCCTTTCAAGAGAGACTTCAGCCAAAATGAATAACAAATCACCTGAATCTGAATCTCTTCCTGTTAAGTTCTTTTGTCTCACGGATCCATGGCCAGTATATATACGTGATAACCATCATTCTTGCGGAGCTGACTGGACATATTTCCAGTTTTGATATGTGACTTTCCTATCTTTTCAGTATTGATATCTTCTCATTATGTTTTTCAATATAAAGCCTGCAGCTTTCAATTTCAAGGTTTATTTTTATTTTTGTGTAAAGCCCAGCCGACTGCACAGAGCCATATCAGGGCTATAACCATATCAGTACATGATCACAAAACTTCAACAAGAAAAGGGGAAAAGGAAATTAAATATATCAGAGTTATAATAGTACAACATGATACCCCAGTGACTATCATCATCGACACATTATGACATCACATTACAACACCTTAACCTCACCTGTCCCACCTCTATCAGTATGGCATTTCGCATAACCCAACATTATACCCTTAGCACCCCAACCCCCATACAAATCACCATCAATGTGGAAAAGGACCTTAAACCAGATTCCCCTAATCCACCTCTCTTACAAATCACACTCAATATGGAAAAAGATCCTAAAACAACCAACATCCCAATCCCCCATACAAATCACTATCAATATGAAATAAGATCCTAAACCAACCAGCACCCCCACCCCCTATAGAAATCACCATCAATATGTTAAAATATTCTAAACCAACCAGCACCCTCACCCCCCCTTAGAAATCACCATCAATATGGAATATGATCCTAAGATAACATCCTCACAACCTCTTTGCCCCCTCCCACCTTCATACAAATCACCATCAATATGGAATAAGATCTTAAACCAACACCCTCACAACCTCCCCCCGTGCACACACATACAAATCACCATTAATATGGAATAAGATCTTAAAACAACAAACAACATTCTCACCACATCCCACCCCACCTCCCATACAAATCACTGTCAGTATGGAATAAGACCTTAAACCAACATCCTTGCAACCCCCCCCCCCCCCCAGCCTTACAAATCACCATCAATATGAAATAAGATCCTAAACCAATATCCCTGCAAACCCCCCACTCCCCCATATAAATCACCATCATTATAGAATAAAATCCAAAACCAACAACCCTCACGCCCCTCCCTGTACAAATCATCATTAATATGGTATAAGAGACTGAAGCCAACATCTTTGCAACCCTCCCCCCCAAGTCATCATCATTATGGAATAACATCCTAAACCAACATCACAAACCCCCCCCTCCATACAAATCACCGTCAATATGGAATAAGATCCTAAACCAACATCCCCCCCCCCCCTACAAATCACCGTCAATATGGAATAACATCCTAAACCAGCATCCCCCCCCATACAAATCACCATCAATATGGAATAACATCCTAAACCAGCATCCCCCCCCCACACAAATCACCATCAATATGGAATAACATCCTAAACCAGCATCCCCCCCCATACAAATCACCATCAATATGGAATAACATCCTAAACCAGCATCCCCCCCCATACAAATCACCATCAATATGGAATAACATCCTAAACCAGCATCCCCCCCAAACAAATCACCATCAATATGGAATAACATCCTAAACAAACATCCCCCCCCCCCCCCCCCCCCTTACATATCATCAAATCGTCAATATGGAATAACGTCTTAAGCCAGTAAACCCCCACCCCACCCAAACAAATCGTCGTCAATAGTCAATATGGAATAACATCCTACCCCCCCCCCCCCCCCCCCATACAAATCATCCGTCAATATGGAATAATATCCTAAGCCAACACCCACCCCACCCCCCGCCATAAAAATCACCATCGATATGGAATAACATCCTAAACCAATATCACCACAACCCCCTGCCACACCCACACCTACAAATCACATCAGTGTGGAATAAGACCCTAAGCCTACATCTCCACCCACCCATGTACAAATCCCTATCGGTTGGGCATCAGGTCATAACCCAGCAATGACTCAGAGATAGAGTCGCTCAGTGACAGGACACGGAACGGCTTGTTCTGGCCGATCTCTAAAGCGTGAGGGATGGAGTCTGTAATCCAGAAGTTCTCAAACTTGGGTGTGCAGTCCACAAAGTTTTTCCAGCTCTGCTTGGGGAACACGGGGTGAGTGACGTACGCACTGATCTTCACAGCTCCTTTGTCCATCAAGGCCTGGCATAATACACAGAAAATAAACATGAATATATAATGTGCTTATCTAAATAAACATGAATATGAAGTAAGCTTAATTTATCTATCTGTGGCAAAGTGAAAACAGATAAAACAAATCACTGAATTACCTTTCCACAACAGCTTACTATTTTACTATTATTATTTTATTATCATCACCATCATCGTAGTTACTAGTGTTTAAAGCTCAGCCAGCTGCTCAGAGTGATATCAGGGATATAACCATCTTAAACAAAACACACACATCTAAACACACTGACGATCCTGGAAAAAAGAAAACCAGGAAAAGAAAATTAAGTAGACATATCATTGCATTCATGAAAACAATCTAAAGATATGGTCCCGGCACTGGCCATTCCACTCAATTTATCACCAGGGGGATAAACAAAACAGATGTGAACACAAAGGCGTAAACACAACTAAATACCCAAAAACATACAATTAAAAACTGGCCTATAGTTCATGAAACTGCCACTAAGCACTTCACATTTCCTTAGCACTAAAAATGCAATTAATATTTATGTACCCAATTACCAGTCCTAACAGACATAAAGTTTTATGGAAAACGTACCGGTGAACGAACCAGCAAAGTGGAAAATGAGAAAGAAAGAGATGACAGACAGCAAAGGAGCAAGGCAGAAGCAAATATAATGACAGAAAAGAGAATTTCAAGCAAACCATTTGCAGAAGGCGGGGATAACTCACCTTGGCACATTCTCTCAAAGTACCACCTGTTTGAACCAGGTCATCCACTATCACAACATGCCTCCCCTGTGGTTTACCTGTTAAAACAATAATGATAATACTGATAATAAAGATACTAATGATAACAACACTGGTTATAATATCAATGATAAAGATAATAATGATAATAACACTGAAAATAATAACAATAATCTGAGAGTCCCTCTTCACTGCGCTGTTGACGAGTGACGCTCGTCATAGAAACGTCGTCTGCAATGCTCTGTTGACGATCGCAGGGATCGTCCCTTATCAAACACTCTTTCTCTTTTCGTCTAGCATATCACAGAATCGTTCTATTTATGATTTGATTAGGTCCCTTGACAATCTTCGCTCTTTGAGTGCCGTTTGTTCAAGTTATTTAGATCATTTGCATAATTTATCACGATCGATTGCAAGGTGCTACGAAGTTGAGCTTTCAGTTTTTGAAGCGCTATGGCTGCCCCACAACGAACCTACACAGTTGCAGAAGTTATTGAAGCGATTTTTCGAGATCAAGACAGTGGTGAAGACTTCAAGCCAGCTGGCTTCGAACTTCGTGAAGTTGATGCCAACGACCCAGATTTTGATGTGGAAGAATCTTTGGGTGACTGATCGTCTGAATTAGAATAGGCCTATGGAGATCCGATTGTTCCAGATGCAGGTAGGTGTATTTGAGAGCTTTATTCATTTTATAACATGATTGTATTGCTTTCTTCTCAGTATATTTATAAATAGAACAGCTAAGTGTGTGTATTGTATGGCTGAGCCCTTTGTTTGGGCCTGGTCAGCGAGCGAGCCAGTGACCGAGTGGGCAGTGTGTTCGACCTGTGGGCGTGTCACTCGTCGCTCGCTTGTTGTCAGCCACGCTGTGTGTGTCTTGTTGATGATTTGTTTTTCTGCCCTGTGCTATCTCCCTGGCCTTTGTGTGTTTGTGTGAGGAGTAGGCTACTATCTCCATGGCCTGTGTGTGTTTATGTGAGGAGTAGGGTGGGAGCAGAGGGGTGTGCATGTGTGTGTGTGTATGTGAGAGAGAGAAAGAGAGACAGAGTGAGAGAGACTGTTGGTGTGACTTTTTATAGGAAATTGAAAGCATTCAGTGATAATACTGACAGAAACAATGTTGTAATGAAGTCACTTTGGTAGAAGCAGTACTCACTGGGTTTCTTTGCAGTGTTTGCTTGAGGAAAATGAAAGGGGGCGTGGCATGGGGGAGTAGCATGCTACATATGTCAGTGTGTTGTGTGTGCGTGTTTGTGTGTGTGTGTGTGTGTGTGTGTGTGTGTGTGTGTGTGTGTGTGTGTGTGTGTGTGTGTGTGTGTGTGTGTGACTTTTTTTTATTTCATAAAATATGTGGAAATTTGAATCCTTGCTTTCACTGTGCTACAGGTATGGTAATGCAGCATGGTGATGATGTTCGGCCTGGACCTGCTGTTGCTGGACCTGCTGTTGCTGGGCCTGCTAGAAGGGGAAGGGGAGCAAGAGGGGGAAGGAGAGGACTGTGTTTAGAAGACTGCTTCCAGAACTACCACACTCAGAAGCGTTTTTTACTGGGGATAGACACTGGGAGATAAAACCCTTTCATTTTATGTGTGGCTAGGCTGTGCTTATATTGTGGCTGGACACTGCTTTCTGACCTTTGTACAGTCTATATCTTCAAATCAAAGTGTGCTATAAACTGCTTGTGAGCTCCTGCATCACTTGATTACATCATCATTGACTTTAACATTTTTTTTATTGCATTTCAAAGAGTACATGTGACACTCTGGTACATTATTTCATTTTGAAATTGTCATAAACACAATCTTCATTCAATTTCCTTTCATTTGATATATACTTTTATGTATCTATCTTCAATGCCTTCTGAATTATAAGCAATTGAAAATAATAAGCGTGATTTTTGTCTGTTTCTGAAAAAAATCTTAGCATGTGTCTTAGCAAAACATGATAGCAGCGAAAGGGTTAATAATTAAAATAAAAGGGACATAACTTGCCTATTTTCTTCCAGTAAACTTTTGGTCTCCCTTGAAAGCATCAAATCGATGGAAAAGCATGCCATAAGCGTATAGTACCAGCCACTTTTCCTTTAATCCCCCACACTTTGTATTTTTGTTTATCTCATGATCCTCTTACTCTTCATCCTACCCATCAGCTTACTATAGTAACAGGGTGAGTCAGCTTACTGTTGGAATTGGGTGAGTCAGCTTACTGTAGGAATAACGAGTCAGCTTACTGTAGGAATAGTGAGTCAGCTTACTGTTGGAATAGTGCGTCAGCTTAATGTAGGAATAGTGAGTCAGCTAAATGTAGGAATAGTGAGTCAGCTTACTGTAGGAACAGTCAGTTTACTGTAGGAATAGTGAGTCAGCTTACTGTTGGAATTGGGTGAGTCAGCTTACCGTAGGAATAGCAAGTCAGCTTACTGTAAGAATAGTGAGTCAGCTTATTGTAAGAATAGTGAGTCAGCTTACTGTAGGACTAGCGAGTCAGCTTACTGTAGGAATTGGGTGAGTCAGCTTACTGTAGGAATTGGGTGAGTCAGCTTACTGTAGGACTAGCGAGTCAGCTTACTGTAGGAATTGGGTGAGTCAGCTTACTGTAGGAATAGTGAGTCAGCTTACTGTCAGAACTGTGAGTCAGCTTACTGTAGGAACTGTGAGCCAGCTTACTGCAGGAATAGTGAGTCAGCTTACAATAGGAATAGTGAGTCAGCTTACTGTAGGAATTGGGCGAGTCAGCTTACTGTAGGAATCGGGTGGGTCAGCTTACTGTAGGAATAGTGAGTCAGCTTACTGTAGGAATAGTGAGTCAGCTTACTGTTGGAACTGTGAGTCAGCTTACTGTAGGAACAGTGAGTCAGCTTCCAGCAGTAACAAGGTGATGTAATGGTTAGTGCAATGGACTACCGACTGGAAGGATGTGGGTTTGAATCCCCATCAATCCCGCAGAAAAATCGTTGTGGGATTTTGGGGCTCCAACTGGCTTCCACCCACAGTTGAGCCTGCTATGGGCTCACTGGGAAGACTGGGACCACACAGCTGAGTCTCATCCACTTCACAGGTGTTTCACTGAGGGTGTTGCTCAAATATTCTGACCAACACTGCAGGCATCTGTATCTCTCAGGCCTGGTTGACGCCAGGATATATTATGATAGTAAGCCTAGAGTACAGCCCTGTCACATGCAGTCTCAATCCTAGACAGAACTCTATAGCATCATGATTATCGTCATCATCATCAAAGCACTGTAAAAACTGTTCCAACTCCTGTGGCCATTAAGGTAGTGTAGAAATAGGGATAAGAACAACAATAACAATAACAGAAAAAAGCACTTAGGCAGGGTAAGGGAGTGAGTTTCAGTTTCAGTTTCTCAAGACGACGTCTCCACGCTTGGAACGAATTCCATATGAACTAACGTCACAGCTGCCATGTGTAGGGTGATCATGGCACAAGCCTTAAGCCTGCACATAAACCCATGAGCTGGATAGGTCCTGAGGCCCTACCTAGCCTATGTTTTACCTAGTCTATATGTTATACTGGTATTGTATCAGCCTATCACTGGAATAATCTTGGTTACATGTAAATGACATGTGTATCTGTGTATCTTCAAAAACAAAGGCATACAACTAGCTATTCTGTATGAGTTAGTTTCTGCCAAGGCACAAACACCCATTATGTGGAGACAACCACCAGATAATAAACCACTTACCATCTTTGACAGTGACAATCCTGGAGGCTCCGTCCCGCACCTTGGCGCAGATGATGGTCAACTCTTCAGGGAAGTGAAGGTGGAAGCGCTTGTAAGCGCCGTCGTCGGGGAAAGCAAAGGACAGTTTGTTATGGTCCGGAAGCTTCTCCAGCTCTCTCTGCATCAGTGGGATTGCTGTCTCCAGTCTGTGAAGAAAAGGTCAAAGCTGTCTTATAACCTTGAGACTGTTGTAGAAAGAGGTGGTAAAGACCTCAACTTTTCTCAGGCAATCTTAGGATGGTGTCTGTCTCTTTCCCTCACCGTTTCATTTTCCCCAGTGGTAAATAGGTAGGTTAGGTACCTATCCAGTTTCAGTTTCTCAAGACAACGTCTCCGCACTCGGAACGAATACCATATGCACTAATGTCACAGGTGCCATGTGTACGGTGATCATGGCACAAGCCTTAAGCCTGCACATAAACCCATGAGCTGCCCAGGTCCTGAGGCCCTACCTAGCCTATGTTTTACCTGGTCTATATTTTGTACAGGTACTGATAATGTATCAGCCTATCACTGGAATAATCTTGGTTACATGTAAATGACATGAGTATCATATCTTAAAAAAAAAACACGAATATATATATAAAGCAAATAAATAAATAATTTAATGGTCTGAATCACAACACAACCAGCTATCCTGTATAAACTCATACCTATTCAAAGCTGGGTAATAAGAGTTTGGCCCCACAAACATTTTCTTAAGTCAACTCGAACCTGTGCACTCAGACTGGAATTGTGAAAATCTGCCCCTATGTCAACCAGGTCTCTGTTTTTGGTCGATACTTTTTTAAAAAAAATGTTTCAACTTTGTTCAGGTTTTTTACAAACGCTTCAACCTGTTCACTGTCTATCTTAAATGCTCCAATCATACTGATGGTTCCAGTCACTGATTCTTGGATCTCATTCACGTTCTACCCTCCCCACCATTTCACTTGCCAGCACATAAGGTCTGTGCACAGGCTCAAGGGGGCATGCCAGCTTAATACCTGTCAGGCGTGGGTGGAGCACATAATATGGAATTATTCAAGTGTGATGAATTCCTCACAAATAAACAAACAGCAGCATACAAAAAGCAAAACCATTTTCTAGAACCGTCTTCCAGATGTAAAATGAATATTCATGTTTTTCCTTTAACCCTTTGACTCCTGCGCCCTATCCAACAACTGCAAAAACTTAACTCTTTGTCAAAGGGTTAAGTTTTTGTTTTGTTAGCTTGGTTGACACTATGGGATGCTGGTGGACAGGGTGCGGGAGTCAAAGGGTTAAAATAAAGAACTGCAGGCCGGTTGGTCTTGTGATAAGAGTCTTGGACTCGTAATCTAATACCAAAACTTCAATCTCAGCCCGCTACATTAAAAACTGGCCTGTTTGCTGCCCATCTCAATGTTTCCATCATTCAGTTGGAGTCAGTTTAATGACTGATAGATCCCTCCCCCACCACCACCCCCACCATTTCAAAACCTTTCCAGTGTATAGGGTTTTCGCACAGGATCAAAGAGTCTGCCATATACTTGCTGGCAGATTATGGCAGAGCCCATATGGAACTGTCAGAGTGCGATGAATCCTTCCTGAACAAACTCCAGACTACTCCGAGAAAACCAGGTCATAATGTCTATATGGAATGACAGTCAGAAAAGTAGGTCATGACCTCTACTGTGGAATGACACAGATAGGTTGTGACCTTTACCGTGGAATGACGGTATCGGAGAAGTAGAATCTTTCCTGCAGGGCATGGATGTCATAGATGATGATCTGCGCGGGTCCCTTAGAGCTCAGGGGTATTGCAGACAGCAAAGTAGCCAATGTCTGAACGAAAACACAACAAAACAAAAAAAGAATGATTAATGTACATAAAAAAAGAAAAAAAGAAAACCAGAAAGAATGTACATCAGAAATTACAGTAACATTAGGAAAACATAACACCCCTCCCACACACACACATGCATACATACTTTCTTTTTTATTTTATGTTCTGAGCAGATTTTCATGGCTGTGTGTATGCATATCATTCTGCTTGTTCGGCCCATACTGTGCAGTCATTATGTTGCTTCACAGTCTCCATGCTCCCTCTTCAGTGGGTTACCATGCCATGTAGACAGTCATACTCCTTTTTGGGGAGATATGCATGCTGAATATTTTCATGTTTCCACTTCATTTTCTAATCATTTCTTCTTCTTATGATATTTTGAGTTCAGTCTCTGCATGCAATATTAAAAACTGGCCTGTTCTCTGCCCATCTTTATTTTTCCATAATTCTGGTGGTGTCAGCTTAGTGTTTCATAGGTTCCTCTTCCCCCCTCCCTATTTCAAGACCTTGCCAGCACATAGGGATTTGTGCAGGCTCAAGGAGTCTACCACATATTTGCTGGCAGATAAGGTTGAAGCGCATATGGAACTGTGTGATGAATCCGTCCTGAACAAATTCCAAACTCTAAACCTCTTCTCATTATTACTTTCTTCTTTGTCTCATCATTTCTTCTTTTTCTTCTTCTTGTTTTTTTTCTTCATACAGCACTAGTCACAGGCATGGCTTTGCAGGTCTTTAATTCTTTACAGACGGCCAGTGTGCACTCCGGAAAGTTCCCAGTTGCCAGGCCTTTGGTGTTTGTTTTCTTCCCTGCTGACGCACCATTTTTACTACTTTTCTATTTTATTTTACAGCTACTAAAGAATGATTGATGGCAAAGTATTTGATATTACCAGAAAGCTCAAAACGTGATCTCTGCGAGCATACTATTTTCAAATAAGAACTTCCAACACTTACAGGCACCGCTATGACAAGAACAACGTAGGTCACAGAATATAACCCAGACGCAAGCTCATGTTCCAGTAGTAACTGTACTGTGCTGTACTGAAGTCTAAAGGAACCTTTGAAATCTCTCTCTCTCTCACACACACACACACACACACAGAGCGAGTGAGCGAGCGAGAAAGAGAGAGAGTGAGTGAGTGTGAGAGAGTAAGAGAGAGAGAGAGAGAGAGAGAGAGAGAGAGAGAGAGAGAGAGAGAGAGAGAGAGAGAGAGAGAGAGAGAGAGAGAGAGAGGGAGAGAGAGAAAGAGAGAGAAAGAGAGAAAGAGAGAGAGAGAGCAGTCAACTTATATGGTAAAGTTTACAATAACTCCTGAATTCTCACGCCGGTACCCAGCAAACAGTTTATCAAGGAAGATAGTGCAGACCTAACCTGAATTCCCACGCCGGTACCCAGCAAACAGTTTATCAAGGAAGATAGTGCAGACCCAACACATGGCATTGGAATTTCCTGGTCAGGGGGGTCACTTTATTCCGTTATCAGTCAAAGCATCAACTGTAAAGCTACACCAACTAAACAGACTCTGTCTCTTAGCTAAAACCTTGTGCTAAACAGCACTGGTAGTTGTTTTGGATATTCTTCACAGTGAAAGCTGCCAAAATTTTTCAAAACTTGACCGGCACTGTATGGCTGGTGCGTCTGTGGGGAACAGATGCCTTACCGGCACTGGGGTTACGATGCGTCAGGAGGGAACATTTTTGGCACCGGCTCCCGGCAGCCGGTGCGTCGCGAAAAGGTTAATGAACATCTTCATGCTTATAAATCCCAGACAAGCTCCTGGCATTATCACCTTCTCTGTTATTTGTTGCATCTGTTAGTTACACAAGCATGATATCAGAATGCTGAAAACAAGGAGATGAAAAAAATAATCATATTTGATTTCTTTTGTCTCAGTGGATTTACTATGTGAAACTGGCACTGCTCTTTCTTTTGAGAGCACATTGCCACAGAACAGCACCATCTGATTTTTTTTTTGATGAACACTTCAGAAAGGTAAGAAGACTCATTGGAATTCAAGGCGAGGGACTTTAGAAATGATCCTATCTCTCCAATATTACATACTAAGGAACACACATAAAGACAGAAACAAGATAATGTTCAAGTACTAAAACAGTACCAAAATGTGTACAAAACACACATACACCATACAGAAATGAAAAGGTTCCACAACCGAATAAGTCAGCACATAAAATGTCTCTGATTCTAAACTTCAGGATGCCAATAAAGCAGACCCGTCACAAACTAGTGACATCAAAAACAGCAGAAAACATTACTGAGGAGATTTAAGGAGCAAACACAGGTGAATAAACCTAAAGGTCACACTATCTTCCTCATACTGACATATACACGTGAATAAATCACAAAAGTAATTTTCTTCATTTCCTTACCCTACAGAATCACATCTCCTTAATACACAAACACAATAAAATGTTCTGTTCACAACACAAATCCCAGAGAGGACATAACACACACACACACACACACACATACACATACACACACACACACAAAACACCCAGTGACAAAATACAAAGAGATCACACAAAACGTGCTGTATTCACTTCAGCTGTGGCAATAAATACTAAACACAAAAATCACCATGTAACAAAACACCAAATAACCAAACAAAAATCATGCAGCATTCACCTCAACAATGCCAATAAACACAACACACAAAAATCACCACATAACCAAACACCAAACAAACTTATAAACAAAAGATGCAGTATTTCACTTCAGCTGTGTCAATAAATACAAAACACAAAAATCACCATGTAACAAAACACCAAACAAACTTGTACACAAAACATACAGTATTCACTTCAGCTGCATCAATAAATACAAAACATCAAACAAACAAACAAACATACAGTATTCACTTCAACGATGTCAAAAAATACAAAACATAAAAATCAACCAGTAACAAAACACCACAAAAACTTGTAAACAAAACATGCAGCATCCACTTCAGCTGTGCCAATAAACATAAAACACAAAAATCACCACAAAACAAAATACAAAGAGAACAGACAAAACATGCAGTGTTCACCTGAGCTGTGCCAATAATACAAAACACACCAATCATCCAGTAACAAAATACAAAGAGAACAGACAAAACATGCAGTATTCACATAGGCTGTGCCAATAAACACAAAAATCACCCAGTAACAAAATACAAAAGAGAACAGACAAAACATGCAGCGTTCACCTGAGCTGTGCCAATGAACAAAAAACACACCAATCACCCAGTAACAAAACACAAAAGACAAAAGATAAAACATGCAGCATTCACCTGAGCTGTGCCAATAAACACTGAACACACCAATCACCCATAACAAAATACACAAGAGAACAGACAAAACATGCAGTGTTCACCTAGGCTGTGCCAATAAACACAAAACACACCAATCACCCAGTAACAAAATATAAAAGAGAACAGACAAAACAGGCAGCGTTGACCTGAGCTGTGCCAATAAACACAAAAATCACCCAGTAACAAAATACAAAGTGAACACACAAAACATGCAGCAATAAAGACATCAGACTGAAGGCCAGCATTCAAGCAAACAGGAGACAGAAACACATGAGAACAGAATGACAGAACACGTATTAAATTCACAAAAATAACACACTTTGTAAAACATATGCAAAAGACAAAAATAATTTTTTCTCGGCTCAAAGAAACATTAGGTAAGTTCTGCTGTTGGTGTTTCATTTTTCCCCCAGTGTTTTGTGTATTTGTTTCCCAGTTGTCTTCTGTGTACGTATGCTTGAGGACAGTTGGCCAACAATTTGTGTCTGTCTTGTTTTGTGAATTTAATGTATCTTCTCAGTCTCTTTTTGTGTGATTCTGGTTTACAATAAGAACAGACAAACCATGCAGTGTTCACCTTAGCAGTGGCAATCTGTCCCTCAGTGTCAATACGTTCCATGGTGCCAGTGGGAAAGTAAGGCATAATGAAGTGAAAGGACTTGGCCAGGTATCTGCAAGCAGATCAAGTACACACACAACAGAGTGAAAAGTCGTCTGGTCAGGTAAAGACTGTAAACACATCAAGTATACACACAACAGAGTGAAAAAGACTTCTGGCCAGGTAAAACTGTAAACAGATCAACACATACAACAGAGTGAAAAGACTTTGGCCAGGTAAAGACTGTCGACACATCAGTATACACACAACAGAGTGAAAAAGACTTTTGGCCAGGTAAAGACTGTCAACACATCAAGTACACACACAACAGAGTGAAAAAGACTTTTGGCCAGGTAAAGACTGTAAACACATCAAGTATACACACAACAGAGTGAAAAAGACTTCTGGCCAGGTAAAAACTGTAAACAGATCAACAACATACCAAACAGAGTGAAAAGACTTCTGGCCAGGTAAAGACTGTCGACACATCAAGTATACACACAACAGAGTGAAAAAGACTTTTGGCCAGGTAAAGACTGTCAACACATCAAGTACACACACAACAGAGTGAAAAAGACTTTTGGCCAGGTAAAGACTGTCGACACATCAAGTATACACACAACAGAGTGAAAAAGACTTCTGGCCAGGTAAAAACTGTAAACAGATCAACAACATACCAAACAGAGTGAAAAGACTTCTGGCCAGGTAAAGACTGTTGACACATCAAGTATACACACAACAGAGTGAAAAAGACTTTTGGCCAGGTAAAGACTGTCGACACATCAAGTACACACACAACAGAGTGAAAAAGACTTCTGGCCAGGTAAAAACTGTAAACAGATCAACAACATACCAAACAGAGTGAAAAGACTTTTGGCCAGGTAAAAACTGTCGACACATCAAGTACACACACAACAAAGTGAAAAAGATTTTGGCCAGGTAAAGACTGTCGACACATCAAGTACACACACAACAGAGTGAAAAGACTTTTGGCCAGGTAAAGACTGTCAACACATCAAGTACACACACAACAGCGTGAAAATACTTTTGGCCAGGTAAAGACTGTCAACACATCAAGTACACACACAACAGAGTGAACAGTCTTTTGGCCAAGTAAAAACTGTAAACGGATCAACAACATACCAAACAGAGTGAAAAGTCTCTTAACCAGATAAAGACTGTCTTTTGGCTGAGTAAAGGCTGTAAACACATCAACTACACACACACAACTGAGTGAAAAAGACTTTTGGCCAGGTAAAGACTGTAAACACATCAATTACACACACACCAGAGTGAACAGTCTTTTGGCCAGGTAAAGACTGCTAAAACATCAAGTATACACACAACAGAGTGAAAAGTCTTTTAGCCAGGTGAAGACTGTACACACATCAAGTACACACACAACAAAGTGGAAAGACTTCTGGCCAGGTAAAGACTGTAAACATACCAAGTATACACACAACAAAGTGAAAAGATTTTTGGCCATGTAAAGACTGTAAACACATCAAGTACACACTCAACAAAGTGAAAAGACTTCTGGCCAGGTAAAGACTGTAAACACGTCAAGTACACACACAACAAAGTGAAAAGTCTCTTGGCCAGGTGAAAAAGTTTGAGACGGATAAAAACAAAAACAAAACAAAAAACACCTAACACTCAGTGATATTGTAATACTGAAGACTGAATCTAAAGCAGCTTACTTTGGCATGGCATAGATGACAGACAGCTGCTCAAAAATGATGCCAGGATTGTGAAAACTGCCAAGAAAGATCACTGCAACACACCATGGCAAATACTTTAACCCTCTGCGACAATATTCCTGGATTATCAGGAATTTACCACACAACTCTCAGCTGAATTCCCAGATCATGTGGAATAAACACTACTGAGAAATTCTGCTTTTGCTGAGCTCAGGAATGTGTTGGCAGGATTTAGACAAACTTTGAACAGCAACAACAACAATTACAAAGAAACACCACAGTGCAGTTTGTTTTACTATTAGAAAAGAAGAAGGGACGCATAAGTTACTGTAATGATGATAATCTTAACATAAACTGGTATCATGGCCTGAACAGTTGATCAACATACACTGGTATCACAGTCTGAACAGTTCATTAACTGGTATCACAGCCTGAACAGTTAATTACCACATACACAAAAACTAGTATCATAGCTGAACAGTTTAGTATTATCAATTAGTATCACAGTCTGAACAGTTCATCAACATTAACTGGTATCATGATATGAAAGGTTCATCAACATGAACTGGTATCACGACATGAATAGTTTACTACTAACATTAACTAGTATCACAGCTTGAATAGTTCATTAACATAAATTGGAACTATGACATGATTAGTTCATTGATATAAAGTGGTATCATGATATGCATGAATAGTTCATTAACCCTTTCACTCCCGCACTCCGGTTACCAGCATCCTGCATTGCCAACCATGTTAGCAAAGCAAAAACTTAACCCTTTGATTCCCTCACCCTATCCACCAGCTTCCTGCAGAACTTGGATAGGTGAGAATCAAAGGTTAAGTTTTGCTGGTAGATAGGGTGTGGGAGTCAAAGGATTAACATAACCTGGCATCACAACCTGAACAGTTATCATAAACTGGTATCACTGCTTGAAACAGCTCAGTAACATAAACTGGCACCATGACACGAACAGCCAACAAACATAAATAGGTATAACTGCCTGAACAGTTCATAATCATAAACAGGTATGACATGAACAGTTCATAAACTGGTATAATAACATGAACAGTTGAGACATAAACTAGTATCACAGCTAGAACAGTTCAGATGTTTCACTGACTCATGGTTTGAATGTAACTGATCTTGTCTTAAACAACTGATTGACCGTGAAACACTAAAGTAAATGTAACAGTACATTTGATTACAATTTATATTTTCTCATAGCCAAGCTTTCATGATTTTTTGTTAACGGGGAATAAAATATGACATAACACACTGAACATTATTCAGCATATCATTTAAGCTGAGTAAGAAATTAAAGAAGTCTGTGTACACTGATTATGCTTCAGAATGAGTGTAAAATAATCATAATCAGCCAAACAACTATAAGGCCAAAATAATCCATCACCAAGCTGTTAAAAATCATCATATATGTCTTGGTATATCAACAGTCTTGGTATATCAACAGTCTTGGTATATAAATCAACAGTCTTGGTATATCAACAGTCTTGGTATATCAACAGTCTTGGTATATCAACAGTCTTGGTATATCAACAGTCTTGGTATATCAACAGTCTTGGTATATCAACAGTCTTGGTATATCAACAGTCTTGGTATATCAACAGTCTTGGTATATCAACAGTCCTTTGGTATATCAACAGTCTTGGTATATCAACAAATTCAGTTCAACACAACTGACACACGAATCAACCAGCCATCCACAAACAGCCCATAGCACAAACAGACGGACATGGTCATACCATCCTTTCCAGCCATGTCGTGGACATCTTCAATGTACAAGTTGGGAAAACCATCATGAAAAGTGCGCCATTTCATGGTGTCGCACAGCTGAACTTTTCGTCGTCGTTCTCCATCATTACCCTGAAACCATTAAGTAAAAGACAAAATAAGATATAAGTTCCTGTGAGTGAAAAGTCAAAGCAAAATGTTCGGAATGAAGAGTTCAGGAACAAAAGGTCTATTCTCAAATAATTTAACACAAAAGTCCAAGACTCTGGTGATATGGTCATCAGTCTGGGGAACACAACTTCTTAAGTCCTGCACATGCTACATCAATTGGCTTCTACTTCACGGCCGCGGGCAGAGGGTTTCCAAGGAAACAATGGCCAGGACACCTGCACAGTATGTGCGCTGCGCTTGAGGAAGGTAATGGCAACCTACCTCAAGTATTTTTGCCGAAAAAAGTGCACACAAAGCGGCCTGGAGGGAGATGGTGGTTTCCAGATGTGCAGCATCCAACACCAAACCCAGAGATGCTGACAGGTGAGACATGCTACATCAGAACAGATACTACTGTTTGACAGAACTGGACTGTTCTAAAGATACCAAACAACAGTACAGGCTCTCCTCTGACATGTGGTCTCACAGCAGCTTGACGTTGACAGCTCATGTAGACGCTCTGGCATGAGATTGTAACAGATATAAACTGGGTTTGGTGATGTACCGGTGAAACAGAATGAGTGGTATTAAATGAAACAGAGGAGTTTGAAGTTTGGAGTTTGTTAGAGAGGGACTGATTGCACTGGGACAATTTCATCAACTGGAGCACATGTTTGGAATCCAAGGCAAGGCCCTTTCTTGGTTTCTGTCGTAACTGTCCACCTGCTTTCAGTCAGTCATGGTAAATAAGTCTAAGTCAGTCATACTTATAGTAAATAAGTCTCAGTCAGTTATGGTAAATAAGTCTAAGTCTCAGCCCATTAAACTTGAATATGGGGGCCTCCTAAGGCTCTGTACCTGGGCCAGTCCTCTTCACACTCCATCTCACCACTTGCAAATGTCATCACTCAGCACAACAACAGAATCATTTCTATGCTGATGACTCCCAGTCCATGTTAGTGTATCTTCTGAAAATCTTTCAACTCTTCTGTCTGAATGCCGTTATGATGAAAACCAGAACTGGATGATACAGAATAAGCTACAGTTGAATGGAGATAAAACTGAAGCAATGCTTATTGGCACAAAGTACACACTTGCTACAATAAAAGTTTGTTTGATCCAACTAGGGGACAACACTGTTATACTTTGTGATTCAGTCAAGAACCTTGGTGTTGTTACTGATCCTCAACTCTTGAAGCAGAAATTCATCACCCATCTCTGTCAGTCATGTTACTGTCAACTGCAGTGTTTCAGTTCTACCAGCTGTTATATTTCAACTTCAGCAGCATCTACACTAGCAAGTTCTCTTATCATGTCTCATATCAATTATTATAACTCTCTGTTCTCTGGCTTGCTTACTTTTTCTGTCACATGCCTCCAGGATATTCAGAATTCTGTGGCCTGTCATGCCCTTTGCAAAAAGAGGCATGATCATATCACTCCCTTTTTTTTACTCTCTCCAGTGGATGGGAATGTGCATTATTTACTCATTAAATTCTGTACTAAACGTGATACACCAACCAACCTACCCAAAATAGTGATATTCACTAACAATCTTCAGTGTGATTACATCCCTAAACAATAAGAATCATCACATATTCATCTACTATCGTCTGCAACATTCTGCAATGGCAACATTATCATTATCAAGGCTTTTGTCTTCACTGCCTAGAAGGACGAAGAGGAATAGACTATGATGTCAAATGTACACAATGACCACCTTCTGGTGTCTTCTTATCATGAACTCCCAGGTCTTACCCCTTTCCTTTCATGTTGTTTGACGAAACTGATGACACCCAAGCCTCTTTCTGTTATGGGTGAAAATAATGACTGAAAACAGTCACTGCCAGTTTGTATATTTCGCCACCATCCATAGAGTCGAAATGTTATGTACTTCAACTCCATCATAACAAAGATACAACGCACATTGCTACTGATCTGCAACATCTCAACTGGCAGTAACATAAAGTTTAAAACCCTTCTTGAAGCATTCCATACAAGGATAACAGACTTCTCGTCATGCAGTTGAGATCAGTCTTTACTTCTGCAACCAGTAAGACAACTGTGCACATGACAATCATACATCATCATCGTTATCATGTGCCTTGCCCCATGATGTTGGCATTCATGGCACTCCAGGAGAATCTTTTGTTGCTGCAAGTATATCAACTTCCCTTTTGTCTCATCCATTCGCCTCATCCATTCGCAAAACCATCCAATACTTTCTCCCTGGGTCTACTTGGTGCTTTTTTTACCTTTAGCTTTCCTGTTGTGACCAGGTGCCCAAATAATTCTTGTCCTATAAAATGTCCTATAAATGTTACATGTCATTTCCTAAACTTCTTTATCAATGTTCTTTTCGTGTTTGCCTCATTCAAGATTGTCTGTTTGTTTTCTTTGCTGTCCATGGAACTCTTTTAATATTCTTCTTAGAAACCACAATTCAGCTGCCCCAATCTTAATCTGACTCTGCGTGTTGATTGTCCACACTTTGCGTCCATACAACAGCATTGGTTCTACATAACACTGAAGAACACTCTTCCTGATGTAAATTAATAGGCATTTGTTGGTATGAACACTTTTCATTTTCTTGAATGCTGTTCAGCTTGACTGAATCTGCTGGATATTTCTAATATGCATCTGCTGTCTGGTGAGATAATGGTTCCCCAGATATTTAAACTTTTCAACTTGTTTCAATGTTGTACCATTTGCTGTTATTTTATCCTTATATCTGCTTGCTTTTATATTCACAAGATTTTATATAGGGCTTTTTCATTTTCTGCAATTAGAACGGTGTCATCCACATAACAAAGATTGTTTTTCCTTGTTCCTCCAACCTTTATCCCAGGGCATTCTTCTAGGTTTCTGTCGATACAATCATACATACAGTTGCAAAATCAATATTCAAGTTATGCCATTTAAATCATCTTAGTCCAATATTACAACACTACAGAGTGGGGGAGGCACAGGAGTGGGAGGAGTTAGCATAGCTAAAACAGTTTAAGAAATCGGGACAGACAAAAAAACAGACACGTCAATATCAGCTAACTAACTAACTTAACCAATTGGCCATCTAAAACATTTTTGGCAGGTTACGACTGTAACAAATTGTTATTGTTACAAACCAGTCACCTAGTGCACTAATAATACTTGGTTCACACACACCATCCCCTGTACTAAATAATGAAGGGTTATGTAATATGTTATAGCCCTACGTAGCAACCATTAGTTACGAAAGAACTCAATTAGCTATCTGAATTGAACAGTAGAACTAAACGGAATACACCCTACTTTGCTCTTGCCATCACACTTGTGGGCAATGGTTTTGGCCAGATGTTCCATTGAGGGGTGATAATACAGCAATACACAGTCACCCAGCGCTGGGGAAGACTGGCGCCCTGTCAAACTCATGGTTCATTCAAGTTTGGGTTGGGACTTTGGTCCTGGGTCAAGGATGAACAACAAAACACTTAAAGCCAAAAATTCGCTGGATCACCAAGCACAAATTGCACTTATTACTGTATCTGTCAATCGCTTAAACAGCTCAGTCTCGTTCTATGACAATATAGAAAACTTCAGTTTTTGGGTCGTGTCTGCTTCTGGACCAGAAGAACAGCTCGTCGATCCGCCTTGAATTCGTCTGCTTTCGATTGTTTACGATGCACAGGAAGTGACAGTGTGCACCGATAGTGATGACATCATAAATTATCTTTTCTCCACCCCCTGCTCATGTGCACCCCCACCCCTGGCATCCACTCACACTTCCGAATACCCGGGGCTGGGGGGGTGGGAAGGAGGAGGAGACAGCACTTTCAATATAAAAGAAACAGTCCATACAATAAAGCAATGAGATTTTACTCACTGATATCAATACTAAAAGCTGGCAATATTTAAGTCCCTGCAAACAAAGAACTGCTGCATTTTTTTTTTCATTTGCTCCAACCAGGAGATAAAAAAAGAGCAAGCACATTCATCTGTTTTATGACGGACTATAGATTACTGGAATTCTCAGTTCCACACAGCTTCCATAACAGAAAGGATAAAAATAAAATCTAAAACAAATTCTGCCGTCCTTATTGACCCACATTTCTTCTAAAGCTTTTATCGATTAGTTTTGGGAGCCGCCATCTTGAATGACCAAAATATCGTCGCCTGCATGCGGATGACTTCCTGTCTCACAGAGACAAGTTGAGGGTGTCGGAATCGCTATTGTTTTTGCCTGCTCGTGAAGCCAGATGATATGACAGACGTGACTGAGTTTATTCGAGAAACATGGGAGGATGTGAAGTCGCCAACCACTTCAACCTTTGCGTTGAAGATGGCCCATTGTCGAAACACGATCTCTGTCTTGGAGGAGGTGGGTCCCCTTGTTTTGTGATTCAGTGAGTGAATGAGTGTGTGTATTCATCATACTAATCAACAGTTGGTTGCTCTTGATTTTTTTTTTTTAATAAAGTGTGCACAAAATTTTGCGCATGATTTGGATCATCTGTCATCAAAGTGTTTTCGTCGAACTTAATAATTGTTTTTGAGAGACAAAGCAATACTGTCAGTTGCTGAGTTTCCGTCGTCTGCTGCACAGTCTGACTGTGCAGTGACATTAGGTTTTCTTGCTCGCTGTTGCCATAACTGTCTACACTGTGTCGACTGACAGATCATGCAGGATGGCAGCTGACATCCTGCTCGCTTCACTTTCACTTCTTTTCAGTCTTTGATAAAATGAATAGTCCGCCGAAAGTGAATCATTTGTCACAGGCCGATTTTAATTGACATCTGATCGGAGTACTGCAAAATAACGAATTTTGGAATCGTTACCTCTTGGTCTTGGAGCTGTAGACCTAACCGTTATGTGTGGGATATATTGTGTGTCACTGTCAGACTGTATGTGTGTGTATGTGTGTGACTGTGTGTTGTATGTGTGTGATTACTAAGCTATCATTACTTAAAAACATCACCCTCTCAAACAGTGATTTAGCCGTTTGATTCTCATACCCTGTCCACCAGGATCCTGTACTACCAACCATGCCAGCAAAGCAAAAACAACCCTTTCCCTCACACTATCCACCAGCTTCTGGCAGGAAGCTGGTGGATAGTGTGAGGGAATCAAAGGATTAAGTTTTTGCAGTTGGTGGATAGGGTGCGGGAGTCAAAACGGTTAACAATCAGCAGTCTTTACTGCTTCTGTATGGCTTGCTATTTTTCTCCAGTTATGGAAAAGATCCCATCTTCATCCTTTAAGGCTGGAAACTTCCTTTTTTTTTTTATCTAATTCTAATCAGTAAGTGACTGGAGCCATGGACTCAAGATCTTGCTATCTCGGGTTTGGAGTCTCAACCTGAAACATTAAAAATTTCCTCTTTGCTGCGCCCATTTTATTGCTCCAGTCATTCAGGTGGTGTCAGCTTAGTGTTTCATAAGTTCTGTGTTTCCCTTCTCTTCCCCTTTTGTCATGTCCCTTCCAGTTGAAGACCTAGCCAATGCATCTATAGGGTTTTGTGGAGGCTCAGAATGTCAAGGAGTCTGCCAGGAAATAGATGGCAGATTGGGTTGAGCATGGATTTATCTAGTGTATGATCCCTTTTGAAGAGTGTGATGAATCCCTTTTGAATAAACTTCAAACTTAAAATTCCACCCTGGGGGAGTGAACAGGTTAAGTTTTTGCAGCTGGTGGATAAGATGAGGAAGTGAAAGATTTTATTGTTTTATCCATTGTCATTTTTTTGTGATTTGACTCTTTTATAATAGCTGTTACTAGCCTACATAAACCAGTTATATTTTATGGTCCATATGTAAGCCTTTTCTGTTTAGTTTTGGTGGTAGAATAGCATAATGGTTTCAGTGCATAGTATTAGTAATAGGGATAAAGGGTGGCAGGATGGTTCAGACATTCACCTGCCTGTAAATAAACTTGAGGTTCCGTCGATGGAGGACAGGGACTTGTGAGACTTAAGCTGACTCCATCAGAATAATTTCATCATCATCATCATCAGGTGCCCTGCTGCATGGCGTTGGCGATCGTGGACTTCCATCTGTCTCTATGAGTCTACCTCTTGTTGCCCCAAGCATCACTTCCACCCTCCTCGTCTTCAGCCACTCCGCAAGTCCGTCTAGCATTTTCTCTCTGGGTCTACCTGGTGCTCTCTTTCTCCAGCTTTCCCGTTGTGACCAGGTGCTCCAAATCCCCCTTCCTCATAAAATGGCCTATAAATGTTGCCTGTCTTTTCCTAATCTTCCTTATGAGTGATTTACTTGTGTCTGCCTCCATCAAGACTCGTTTGTTTTCTTTGCTGTCCATGGAACTCTCAACATTCTTCTTAGAAACCACATTTCAGCTGCCTCAATCTTGTTCTGGCTTTGCTTGTTGACTGTCCATGCCTCACATCCGTACAACAGTATTGGTTCTATATAACATTCAAGAACTCTCTTCCTGATGTTAATTGATAAGCATCTGTTGGTAAGAATGCTTGTCATCTTCTTGAATGCTGTTTTGGCTTGGCCGATTCTGCCGGCTATTTCCGATGTGCATCTGCCATCTGATGAAATGACCGTTCCCAGGTATTTGAACTTATTAACCTGTGTCAGTGTTGTGCCATTTGCTGTTATTTTGCATGAGGGGATTTCATGTTTTTTACTGATCACCATGAGTTCAGTTTTCCTGCTGTTTAGTTCCAACCCCTTACCTTTGCTTTCAGAATAATTTACACATTAAAATGGACAGCGAATATGCCAGTTTTTAATGATGTGGGCTGGGATTGAACCAGAGAGATATCCAATCTTTAGTCCACAATCATATCAAAAGAGCCAATCAGCCTGGAGGAAAAAAAAAAAAGAAAAGAAAAAGGAAGTGGTTGTCAAAAGAATGAGTAACCGTGTTGGTGCCCTGGCTTGAGGACACCACTGAACCAACCTCGCTGGAAAAAGGTACTGGTCCCTCTTTAGCGATGGGGAGGGTAAAACAGCTTGGGAGAGGATGTATGGTTACTGCCCTCATGTAATTATCCTGAGGAATGTTGAGATCCCTAAAAACTTGATTCTCTGTAATAATGATACTGAGGAAAATTAAGGTCTGTGACTACTATATCTCTTGTGTTAGTGTAATGAAGATCCTTAGGATTATACATTGATATTATGCTGCCATATACTGACGATCCTGAGGAAAGTTGGGGTCTGTAAGTGTTATATGTCTTGTTTCCCTGTGCTGTTCAGTTTATGGGAAAACCTCATTAAATACTAGTATGTTTTAGCATTATAGGTGTAATGTGACCCTTCCAGTGTCATGTGAAATAAAGTGAAGTCCACATATAACAAACCTACGTGCAAGAAATTTCCGGCAAATTGTATACTTTTAATTTTTCCTGCCCACTTCTTTCTCTTTTCTTCCTTGTAAGATACTGTCAGGTATAATGAACAGTCTGTTATTGTGCATAACGTATTTGTAATTGTACGAATATGGTGTTGTTTCCCACAGGCCAAGCTTGCTAGTCTTGCCCTACGTTGAACAAGCACTCAAGATTGATACAGCTGTTTAGTATTGTACACTGTATGTGTAGTACAGCGGTCAGCATATTGCGCGAAATTTCTTTAATTGCCATTGAAAACTGTGTCAGCCACTTTGACATCCCGGTGACAAAATTCCAGCAGCGATATGTGGATAGAATGTATGTGTGCGTGTACGCGCATGTGCATGTGCGCGCACATGTGTGAGTGCATATGTATGCATGTGTGTGTGTGATGTGTGTGTGTGTGTGTGTGTGTGTGTGTGTGTGTGTGTGTGTGTGTGTGTGTGTGTGTGTGTGTGTGTGTGTTTTTGTATGCTTCAATGACTGACCAAGAAAATTGACAGATGAACATCATGATGATGACATATGAAATAAGGAAAGTTTGAATAACATTGAAACTCCACCAGCAAGGCAACAAATAATCAGTGCTGAGTAAGGTCACTGATTTTTCTTACTTGTTGCTATCAGGAACTATGGCTATTATGAACACAGATCTGTCTCTCTTGAATTTAGTTGTAGACAGACCCTTTGTACTAAAGGATACTTTGTGTTGTGCACACAGTATGATGCCAGAATGACGCTTAAAAGTTGAAAAGATGCAGATTTTGATCTGAGTGGACTGTGCAGGCCACTACATTCAGCTATGCCTATCACAGCTGTAAAATATACTGAACGTGACAAATGTAAGAAAATGGTGCTAGATTTCTTCAAGCACCACTGAAAACTGTATCAGTATCAGGCCCACTTTGCTTTCTTGCCCGTCGCACATTATCACCGGTATCAGCGCACGCGCAGGCGTGTGTGTATGTGTGCATATGTGTGTGTGTGTGTGTTGTGTGTGTGGTGTGTGTGTGTGTGTGTGTGTGTGTGTGTGTGTTGTGTGTTGTGTGTGTGTGTGTGTGTGTGTGTGTGTGTGTGTGTGTGTGTGCGCGCGCGTGTGTGTATGGAAACTTGTTGTTTTGGATACTTCAGTGACTGAGCCATAAAACACATAAACATCATAATGATGATGTATAAAATTGGAAATGTTATGAATAACACCTGAACTCCATCAGCAATGCAACAACCAACCAGCGCTGTGTAAGGTCACCAAATCTTCTTAGTTGTAGCGTCTTATGAAGCACTGGTATAACAAACACTTATCCATCTGCCTTGAATTCTGTTGTTGGCAGACTCTACTCTAGTAGCAAGAAGTAGTCAGCACTTAGCACTGGTTCTTGCTACTACTACTTATGTTTATAATAAAATGGTCACACTGGCCAAAAGAATGGGTCAGCAAAAATTCCTCATCTACTGACAAACAGAATCAAACCCTTTGCAGATGACCAGTCTCACTCCATGAGTCCATCACAAAGGAAAGCTTTGCTGTGTGACTGTTTTGTTGTAAATATAAAAAAAAAGATTAGCTTACTACTACTGAAACAGATAGTGTATCCACAGCAGGGTGGTTGGACAGGAGAATGGACTGGTGTATACCTATTCTACAGACGGTCAGTTATGTGTCAGACAGGCAGATAGGTTGTGTGTGTGTGTGTGTGTGTGTGTGCGTGTGTGTGTGTGTGTGTGTGTGTGTGTGTGTGTGTGTGTGTGTGGTGTGAGAGAGAGAGAGAGAGAGAGAGAGAGAGAGAGAGAGAGAGAGAGAGAGTGAGTTAAAAACATCAGAACACTTGTTATTCAAAGTTTGAAGTGTCAGGTTCCACTGGACCCGTTTTAAAGCTAGTTCTTGCAGCTCTACACATAAACATAACATAAACATGAAGAAAAAGCGAAAAAGTAAAGAAAGCATAAAAAAAACAAGGGAGGGGGTGAAACACCTGAGCTCAAACACTGTGATGAAAACAGATGCGCTTTAACACATACAGTGTCAAAGAACAAAAGAGATAGGTGTTTTTTATTCGCTTAGACTAAGTTAGAGTTAGATATAGAATGAGGATGGCTGACTGGACAGATGAATGGTAACCGTTTTTGTTTGCTCAATGAGCAGTTAGAAATAAAGATCACTTGTGGTTTGGAAGTTGATAAAATATAAATTGTCACACTAAGTAGCTTCTCTGTGAAGTTTATGTCATCTGAAACAGAAGAAGGGGAAATTTTGTTTACTCCTAAATTACAGTTGAGTGGCTGAGGCATTGAGTTGATTGATTGCTAGCTGAATTTTATTCCGGGACTTGGAGTCTCATGATTTAGCTGCCTACAGTGTAACCTTTCTTGTTGACAGTGTGTGCTGTGTAAGAGCCACTTGAGCTGGGTTGATGTTAACCCCTTTTGTTAACACTGCAGTGTGGGCAAGGATTTCCACTCACAGCAGCACACATAATGTGACATATGCATATGATAGTCTTAAGGCATCATGAACACATCCTGTTAATGCCCATGATATGCAGAGGGTGTGTGTGTACACACCATGGTTGTTTTTTCTTTTTACTGCAGAAAATTGACCCCAGAAATTTCGGCTGATGTGTGGGTATATATATAAGAAAAAAACAGAAGATGAGATTCTTATACTTATAGAAGTATACTTTTTTTTAACAGCGTTCCAGTTTTCATGGATGCGTGTACGCATGTTGTTTTGCCACACCATGCAGGCGGTATTTTACTGCACACTGCATATTCCGCCACGGGGGTTGGGTGGGGGGGGGGGGTGGGGGTGGGGGCTTGCATAGTGAGTGTTTACACATTTCCATGGACCACTACGGCACTAGACACTTGACTCTGTTTACAGGATCTTTAATGTGCATATTAATGCTCTGCATGCATGCGTCCACAGGCACTAATGTGCATATTAATGCTCTGCATGCATGCATCCACAGACACTAATGTGCATATTAATGCTCTGCATGCATGCATCCACAGGCACTAGCAGGTTTGCACACATGTTGACCTGGGTGTTTAGAAATAATTTTTGTGTATGAAGGGAGATAGAATGATGACCATTTTTGTTTTCTGATTGTATATAATTTTGTTTTCTATGAAAACAATTTTTTTTCCTTGTGAGTTTTGCCAGATACAACTCCATTTTAAGTGTCGATTTTTACGTGTAAGTGCATGCTGCTTGAGGGATCTCAACGTATCATCTGAGAGATCAGTACACAGATCATCTCAAAAGTTATAGTAGTGTGGGAAGAAAATGCCTGTACCGCTGAGCACGCTGAAAGATCTGCACCCTGATCATCCCTAAAGATGTAGTAGTGTGGGAAGATGCTGGAAGTCTGATGGATAGGGTTAGGGAATGAAAGGGTTAGGATAGTGCAGGAAGCTGATGGATAGGGTTAGGGAATGAAAGGATTAGGATACTGCAGGAAGCTGACGGATAGGGTTAGGATACTGCAGGAAACTGATAGATAGGGTTAGGGAATGAAAGGGTTAGGATAGTGCAAGAAGCTGATGGATAGGGTTAGGGAGTGAAAGGGTTATGATATTGCGGAAGCTGATGGATAGGGTTAGGGAATGAAAGGGTTAGGATAGTGCAGGAAGCTGATAGATAGGGTTAGGGAATGAAAGGGTTAGGATAGTGCAGGAAACTGATGGATAAGGTTAGGGAATGAAAGGGTTAGGATAGTGCAGGAAGCTGATGGATAGGGTTAGGGAATGAAAGGGTTAGGATACTGCAGGGAACTGATAGGGTGAGGGAGGGAAAAAGAGTTAAGGAGCTAGAGGAAACTGATGGATAGGGTGAGGGAGTGAAAGGATTAGGAAGCTGCGGGAAGGTGGTGGATAGAGTGAGGGAAGGAAAAAGAGTTACAAAGCTGCAGGAAGCTCGTAGATAAGATGAGGGAATGAAAGGGTTAAGTAGCTACAAGGAGCTGGGGGTTAGGAGGAGAGAGTGAGAAAGTTAGGAAGCTGCATGGAGCTAATGACTCAGATGAGGAAGTAAAAGGGTTAAGTAACGGGTTAAGTGGTGATTACATTGAAATGAAGTGGTGTGTAGTGTGTAGTCAGCTGTATAGCCTGTGGTGGTAGCATACACTGTTGCTGAATGGAGCGACACACACTCGCACAAGTCACTGGCGACAAACCCGAAGGCCAAGCTCTTCCTGTTTACTAGCTTGGGGCCAGGCAGGCCGCCTTAGAGCTGTGGCTTCCTTACCTTGATTTTAGTGAAGCCATAGACATAGCGAGAGAGACCGGTAACCTACTCTGTGATATGCCACCTCTGCCTAGCTTCAGTGGCCTGCTTTAACCCTTTGACTCCCGCATCCTGTCCACCAGCATCATGCTTTGTTAACTATGCTAGCAAAGCAAAAACTTAACCCTTTGACTCCCTATCCTATCCAGCAGCTTCCTGCAGGAAGCTGGTGGATAGGGTGAGGGAGTCGAAGGGTTAAGTTTTTGCAGTTGGCAGATAGGGTGCGGGAGTCAAAGGGTTAAGTTTAAGTCCATCACACACAGCGCCACAGAAGGCTTAGGACAACACAAACGGCAAATGTCTGTAGCTGTGCAAGTCATACTTGGCGTTCACATCAGTTATTACACAAGAACACGATAATCATTGATTGCTAGCAAACTGTGCAGTTGCCAATCTTTCTGTTCATGTGTCTGCCGTAAGTGGGTGCATTGACATAAGTGGTTAGGACATGGGACTTTGAATCCGAGGGTCCGAGTTTGATCTTACCAGGCTAGCATCTGGTGGGTAAAGGGGTCGAGATTTTTCTGATCTCTGGGGTTGCTGTTGCTGTTATTTTTGTTTAAAGCACAGCCGACTGTGTAGAGCCATATCAGGGCTATAACTCAAACTGTTTTAAAACGTACACAATTCTTCAACAGAAAAACAGAAAAGAAAAGAAAATTAAGTACATATATCAATGCATTCACACACATAATCTAAGGTGATGCCCCTGGCGTTGACCACTCCGTCCAATTTATCGCACAGGGATTTAAAAAACATACCTGAATTCAAATTGAAACATAAGTAAGGACACTAAAGCATATAAAAATGGGCCTAAGTTACCTAGAATTGCTTGTGCATATCTCACTTCCCTGGATCCCAAAATGCCACAGTACATGTACCTAATTATCAATCGAAAGAGAAAGTATGTAAGACTTTATTGAACACACACAGGTGAATGGACCAGCAAGACAGAAAACAATAGGAAGAAATGACACAAAGCAAAGAGAAGTAGGAAACAAAGAGAGTGACAGATAAAAGGAAATTTCTAGCACAAAATTTCCAGAAGGTGGGGATACTATTTATACTGAAAGAGCCCCTGGCAACCCCACAAGGGAAGATGAAGGTTTGTGCAGACCTACTAATGTCTGAACATCCCTCATATGTGAGTTTACGCCGAACATCAGATATGCATGTTAAACATACTGTTAACCATATCTGTGTCCTGTGGAAACAGGGAATATATCCTGTTGTTGTGCATGCATATGATATATGATGGGGGCTTGGGCATTAACAGGTCAGTACAGGTTTACCTATCAGGTGCTATAGCCAGGTTGTGTCAAATTCCATCCTGAATGGAAGTCTTAGGTTCCAACAATGTGGCTGTGGCGTCTGTCTATCCAAGTCAGTGGTGTTCTATCCAAGTCAGTGGTGTAACTCATCTGAAGTGTTTCACTACATTGGTTTTGTGTCCCTCTGCCCCCTGGGTACTGGAGATTGATTACCGTGGCTTGATTGTAGTCTCTGCTTTGGATTTTACCTGTCTGTCTTTCACAGAGATCAGATGACCATTGACTTTGATCAGACTGAGCGTTGTGTGTACAAACTAGAGGGGAAAATGGAAGGGAGCAGGGGAGAGGGAGGGGGAGGGGGATCAGTGACATTGATAGATGTGTCAGTCTGCCCACAGGGATTGATTGACTCAGTGTTGTCCACTCTCTTTACTGGATTTGATTGTTGTCCACTCTCTTCTTTGTTCTTTGATTGTTGTCCACTTGCTGTATTCTTTGATTGTTGTCCACTTTCTTTGATGGGCTGTTGTTCTCTCTCTTTATTTAATTGGTTGTTGTCCACTCTCTTTGATTGATTGTTGTTCTCTTTCTTTATTTGATTGATTGTTGTCCCTCTCCTTTGATTGATTGTTGTTCTCTTTCTTTATTTGATTGATTGTTGTATCTTCTCTTGATTGATTTTTGTTCTTTTCTTTATTTGATTGATTGTTGTCCCCTCTCTTGATTGATTTTGTTCTTTTCTTATTTGATTGATTGTTGTCCCTCTCTTTGATTGATTGTTGTTCTCTCTCTTTATTTGATTGATTGTTGTCCACTCTCTTTGATTGATTGTTGTTCTCTTTCTTTATTTGATTGATTGTTGTCATCTTCTCTTTGATTGATTGTTGTTCTCTCTCTTTATTTGATTGATTGTTGTCCACTCTCTTTGATTGTTGTTCTTTCTTTATTTGATTGGTTGTTGTCCACTCTCTTTGATTGATTGTTGTTCTCTTTCTCTATTTGATTGTTGTATCTTCTCTTTGATTGATTGTTGTTCTCTCTCTTTATTTGATTGATTGTTGTCCCTCTCTTTGATGTTGTCTTTCTTATTGATTGGTTGTTGTCCACTCTCTTGATTGTTGTTCTTTCTTTATTTAATTGGTTGTTGTCCACTCTCTTTGATTGATTGTTGTTCTCTTTCTTTATTTGAATGATAGTTGTCCCCTCTCTTTGATTGATTGTTGTTCTCTTTCTTTATTTGATTGATTGTTGTCCACTCTCTTTGATTGTTGTTCTTTCTTTATTTAATTGGTTGTTGTCCACTCTCTTTTGATTGTTGTTTCTTTCTTTATTTAATTGGTGTTGTCCACTCTCTTTGATTGATTGTTTTCTCTTTTTTATTTGATGATTGTTGTCCACTCTCTTTGATTGATTGTTGTTCTCTTTCTTTATTTGATTGATTGTTGTCCACTCTCTTTGATGGACTGTTGTCCTCTTTATTTGATTGATTGTTGTCCACTCTCTTTGATGGACTGTTGTCCTCTTTATTTGATTGATAGTTGTCCACTCTCTTTGATGGACTGTTGTCCTCTCTCTTTATTTGATTGATTGTTGTCCAATCTCTTTGATGGACTGTTGTCCTCTCTCTTTATTTGATTGATTGTTGTCCAATCTCTTTGATGGACTGTTGTCCTCTCTTTTATTTGATTGATAGTTGTCCAATCTTTTGATTGGACTGTTGTCTCTTCTTTTATTTGATTGATAGTTGTCCATCTCTTTGATGATTGTTGTTCTCTTTCTTTATTTGATTGATATGTTGTCCAATCTCTTTATTGACTGTTGTCCTCTCTTTATTTGATTGTGTTGTCCACTTGCTTTATTCTTTGATTGTTGTTCCTCTTTTCTTTTTTTTGATTGCTGTTGTCCATTCGTTGACTGCTTGTTGTCTCATTTCTTTTATTCTTGATTGATTGTTGTCCACTCCTTTAATTCTTTTTTTGTTGTTGTCCTTCCTTTAGTCTTTGTTGTCCCTTTGCTATTCTTTGATTGTTGTCACTTCTTTGGGTTTCTTTTTTTGGTTGTTGCCACTCTCTTTATTTTTTGATTGATTGTTGTTCACTCCGTTTTTTAAATTTTTTTTTTATTGGTTGTTGTCTTTTCTCTTTTATCTTTGATTCATTATTTTCTGTCTATGTAATAACTCAGTCTTTGATTGTTGTCTTCTTTTCTTCATTCTTTGATTGATTGTCCTTTCTTTATTTCTGTGATTGATTGTTTGTCCTCTCTTTATTCTGTGACTGATTGTCCTTTCTTTATTCTGTGATTGATTGATTTGTCCTCTCTTTATTCTGATTTTGATTGTTGTCCTCTCTTTATTCTGTGATTGATTTGTGTCCTTTCTTTATTCTGTAATTGATGTTTGTCTCTCTTTATTCTGTGACTGATTGTCCTTTCTTTATTCTGTGATTGATTGATTGTCCTCTCTTTATTCTGATTTTGATTGTTTGTCCTCTCTTTATTCTGTGATTGATTGTTGTTCTCTCTTTATTCTGTGATTGATTGTTGTCCTCTCTTTATTCTGTGTGTTGATTGTTTTCCTCTCTTTATTCTGTGATTGATTGTTGTCCTCTCTTTATTCTGTGTGTTGATTGTTTTGCCTCTCTTTATTCTGTGATTGATTGTTTGTCCTCTCTTTATTCTGTGATTGATTGTTTGTCCTCTCTTTATTCTGTGATTGATTGTTTGTCCTCTCTTTATTCTGTGATTGATTGTTGTCCTCTCTTTATTCTGTGATTGATTGTTTGTCCTCTCTTTATTCTGTGATTGATTGTTTGCCTCTCTTTATTCTGTGATTGATTGTTTGTCTCTCTTTTTTCTGTGATTGATTGTTTGTCCTCTCTTTATTCTGTGATTGATTGTTTGTCCTCTCTTTATTCTGTGATTGATTGTTTGTCCTCTTTATTCTGTGATTGATTGTTTGTACTCTTTATTCTGTGATTGATTGTTTGTCCTCTCTTTATTCTGTGATTGATTGTTTGTCATCTCTTTATTTTGTGATTGATTGTTTGTCCTCTCTTTATTCTGTGATTGATTGTTTGTACTCTTTATTCTGTGATTGATTGTTTGTCCTCTCTTTATTCTGTGATTGATTGTTTGTCCCTCTTTATTCTGTGATTGATTGTTTGTACTCTTTTATTCTGTGATTGATTGTTTGTCCTCTTTATTCTGTGATTGATTGTTTGTACTCTTTATTCTGTGATTGATTGTTTGTCCTCTTTATTCTGTGATTGATTGTTTGTCCCCTCTTTATTCTGTGATTGATTGTTTGTCCCCTCTTTATTCTGTGATTGATTGTTTGTCCCCTCTTTATTCTGTGATTGATTGTTTGTCCCCTCTTTATTCTGTGATTGTTTGTCCCCTCTTTATTCTGTGATTGATTGTTTGTCCTCTCTTTATTCTGTGATTGATTGTTTGTCCCCTCTTTATTCTGTGATTGATTGTTTGTACTCTCTTTATTCTGTGATTGATTGTTTGTTCTCTCTTTATTCTGTGATTGATTGTTTGTACTCTCTTTTTCTGTGATTGATTGTCCTCTCTTTATTCTGTGATTGATAATTTATACTGTCTTTATTCAATGATCAATTTTCTCTCTTTATTCAATGATTGATTGTCCTCTCTTTATTCTGTGATTGATTGTTGTCCTATCTATCTTTGATTGATAGTTCCTCTATTTTTGATTGATTGTTGTCCTTCTATTCTTGATTGATAGTTCCATCTATTCTTTGATTGATTGTTGTCCTATCTATTTGTTGCTTGATAGTTCCATCTATTCTTTGATTGATTGTTGTCCTGTCTATTTGTTGCTTGATAGTTCCATCTATTCTTTGATTGATTGTTGTCCTGTATTTATTCTTTGATTCATTGTTGTCTATCTGTTGTTTGATTGATTGTTGTCCTATTTATTCCATGATTGATTGTTGTCCCGTCTATTTGAATGATTGTTGCCCACTTTGTATTCTGTCTCTCTCCGTCACATAGTGGAGTTCAGTCAGTCGTTCACATTGATCCAAGTATTTTGTGTGTTATGATGTAGGAAAGGAGGGTGTGTGGAGGAGGAGAAGGTAAAAAAAAAAAGAAAGAGAGAGAAAGAGAGAGAGAGAGACATTTGTTATTGTTATTGTTGTTTAAAGCCCAGCTGACTGCATAGAGCCATATCAGGGCTAAGAGAGAGAGAGAGAGAGAGAGAGAGAGAGAGAGAGAGAGAGAGAGAGAGAGAGAGAGAGAGAGAGAGAGCTATGGTTTAAAAGAAAAAGTAGTACTGTATCTACAACTTTAGTAAAGATAATTTGAATTGTACAACACTCCTTTAATTTGTTGTACATCTGACATGCTTATTAGCAGATGATCGTTAAATTGTACAACCGGTTTCTTTTGTTTTAAATTACATCTGACAGCATAATGAAAGATAATTTGAATTACATAATGCTGCTTTGTTTTGTTACAGTACTATGTCTGACAACCTTGTTAAAATTGATTTAAAGTATACTGCGCAATTTTATTTTGTTTTACATTTGACAACCTTGTTAAAGATAATTGAAGTTAAATATGACACTGCATGCTTTATTTAACACTGCTTTATGTAACACTACTTTATTTTGTCCTATTGTAAATTTCATTTGTTTGACCAGCTCCTTAGGGGGCATAGTCTTTGACCTTGACTTGTGCAGAGGTTAAACTACTGTGCCAGGGTTGTATCATAACGTATGTCAAGAGGTTTATTAAGGCGAAGAGCAAACTGACTGAAGCCTTTTAGTTAAGGAGCTAAGTGAATCATACAGGGTGTTCATGTAACATGTGTACTAACTTTCCAATTATCTAACCCTTTCCCAGCTTACCTACTTACCATACCAACTGTCAAGGAGTGAAATTGCAAGGGTTAACATTAAGCAGTGTTGAGTCTGTAGGGTTTTGATGTAGTATGGCACTTGTATTAAGTCATCTTATATCAAGTCCTGAGTGACTTGGCCTGGCTCACTGAACAGTTGTGTACTCAGTCAGTAGTTTCAATGACAGCAGCAGCTGCAACGGCAACAGCAACAGCAACAATAACAACAAACATGATGATCAAGTCATTCTAACAATCTCCCTTTTCATACCAAAACTAAGTATTATAGAAAATCCTGTTGTTGTACTTCTCAGGGTCACCGTAACACTGAAAAAGCTTCAGTTGAAATAAAAGTTGATGTGCATTAATGATTAAGGACATTGGTAGACTATCACAATGGTGAAAACATATTTTAAGTATTATCAGAAGTTTTTGAGAAAGTGCTTTTCACACACGTTCCTTGAAAAGTGCTCATTTCAGGCAGGGTCCATGTGACCTTGACTTTATTGCCTTACCATCCAAACTTATGTTTTTTCAAGTCCTCAGCAGTCCACAGCTGAGACCAAAATCTGAAAATGTGTGTGAAAATTGTTTATGAATACACTTTTACCACAGCTAGATCCACAGAAACACACACACAGAGGTCTGTCTCTGGTCAGTATAGAATCTATCCCCCCCCCCCCTATTTTTTAAAGGGAGACTAAACAAAGGCAACAATGAAAAAAATAATGAGACACACAGACACACACACGTGACACAGGTCTGTCTCTGGTTAGTATAGATTCCCCCCCACCCCTTTTTTTTAAAAGGGAGACTGAAAAAGGGCTACTACAGAAACAATGATCACAACAGCAACAAACGAACAAATGTGTTTGTGTGTGTGTGTGTGTGTGTGTGTGTGTGTGTGTGTGTGTGTGTGTGTGTGTGTGTGTGTGTGTGTGTGTGTGTGTATGTGTGTGTATGTGTGGGTATTCATGAGCATGTATGATTGTGTCTGTGCCTGTGTTAGTGTGTATATATGTGTGTGTTGAAATAAGCAAGTGTGTATGTTATTGTTAATGCCTGTGTGTGTGTGTGTGTGTGTGTGTGTGTGTGTGTGTGTGTGTGTGTGTGTGTGTGTGTGTGTGTGTGTGTGTGTATGTCACTATGTGTTGTATAAGAGAGCGAATTGTTTTTTGATTGACATATAAAGGGAAGATGTTAAATGATTCTGCTTATTGCTTTTTTAGTGTTGTATTCATCATTGTTCAACTGTTGGAATTTAAGGCAGTGAGGATGTTGGCCAATTTGCTGAGAATGCTGCCAAAGGCAACTCTGTCAACCTGATATTCCTTACACAGACTTGAAATATAAAACACATGCTTATGTAAAAAGTCTCAGGCAAGAAGAAAGGGATACCAAATGGATAAGAAATTTTGCCATATCTTGCTTTCTTTCTGAGAGCATCTTCATTGTTTCATCAGAAACTGCAAAAAAGGAAGTAACCTTAAACAGGTTACACATGGATCACAGCTTCCCTCCTCATTTTTTGTTTATTAAAAGAAGTTCCTTGGTCAGGTGGTGCATGCCACCTTATGAGTGTCTCAGCATCAAACAGTTGTGCATGCCACTTTCTGAGTGTCTCGGTATCAATAACCTGTTGTGTTGTGTGATTGCATGGACGTGCATGACACCAGACTGGAATATTTTACAGCAGATTAACTGAAGTTCTCGTTTGGTGATCTGCCTCTGGAATATGTCTTTTTCTGTCTTGAGAGATTTGTTTTACCATGATCTGATTACAAAGTGGGAAAGATTTGCTTTTGGTTGGACTTTTAACTAGTTTGGTTTTAAATGTTTGTATTTTGTTTTTAAAACACTGACTGATGTGATTATAATGTGGTGATAGTCTTGACATGTTTATCGATTTGAAGGTTGAAAGTTTTTAAAACTTCTATTTAGTTTGATCTGTGACTAGTATTGGTGGCTTGGTGATGACTGATATGGCCCTCAGTGATAGGCAGGGCTTAAATTGAGATGAATGCAGTTGAACTAAACCACCTTTGATAAAGGACCCGGATATACCTTTCCCATTCTTCCTTGAACCTCCTTTTTCCTCCCTCCCCTGCCTGCACAAAGAGTAAAGGAGATGCTGAACCAATTGCTGTCAGTAATCCAAAATGACATCAAATTTCTCTGTAGTATCAGTGACATATGTCAGCCGTCATGTATGTATGGCATATGGAGATTCTTTGTTGTGACGCTGTCTTTCTGGCTGTAAACCAATAACAGCAACAAAACGAAGAAAAAGATGGTTAAGCCTTTCCAATAGTCTTTCTTTTCCTACAGATACAAAATAAAGCTTTGTACTTCTCAAGGTCTCTTTGATGGTGAAGAAGCTTCGGGTGAAATCAAACTTGATGTGCAGCAAGGGCACTGGTAGTTTGTCACAAAAGTGAAAATGATGTAAATATTGTCAGAAGTTCTGAGAAGATCTAGTTCCCACACCATTTTAGAAACTTGCTGAGTTTTGGCCCTTTGGTGGTAATGTTGCCTGTACTGCCATGACTTCCAGACTTATGCATCCGCAATACCTTTGACCCAAATTTGGTAGAGATCCACTTTGAAACAGCAGAAGATGTTGCTAACACAGTTTTGTCACAGACACGTTCACAGACACATACTTGTCTCCAGTGGATATGAAACTATCCCGTAAAAACAACCAAAGATCAATAATCTGTGTTGTATTGTCTTCTGGTGTACTTAACCCTTGTCCCGGTTGTATCGATAGTTTTGTTTTTTATGTGCCTGTCACACCTTTGATTATTTATCTCTTTATTTCCTTTATTGTCTGTGGTGTTTATACTGAATCCTTATCATGCAGCATTGATGTTTATTTTACTCTGTGTCTGTGTGTGTGTGTTTTTTTTTTATTGTCCTTTTCTTTATTTTCATCATCCATATAATTTTGTTGTTTTGTATTGTATGTGTAGATCTACTGAAGACTGACTGCATTGTATTGATGACTTGTGTTTATCAGTTATTCTTTGAAATATATTTTTTTCCTTTGTCTGTGTCATCCTTTCGTTTCTGTATTGTGTAGTTATATCTTTGTATGAGATCTTTTGCAGGCTGCCTGGCTCTTTTGCTAGAGCCGTGGACTTAAAGATTCTTATGTCTTGGGTTCAATCCCAACCTGCAACATTAAAACTGGCCTGTTTGCTGCCCATTTTAACCCTTTGACTCCCGCACCCTGTCCACCAGCATCCTGCATTGCAACCATTGCCAGCAAAGCAAAAACTTAACCCTTTGATTCCCTCCCCCTATCCACCAGCTTCCTGCACTGGTGGATTGGGGGAGGGAATCAAAGGGTTACGTTTTTGCAGTTGGTGGATAGGGTGCAGGAGTCAAAGGGTTAATGCTTCAGTCATTTTGGATGTGTGTCAGTGTTTTGTTGGTCTCATTCCCCCTTCCTGTTCATTTCAAGACCTTGCCAGTGCATCAAGTTTTGCGCGGGCTTAAGGAGTCTGCCAGATATTCCTGGCAGATTTTGGGAGTACATACGAAATTGTCCAAACGAGGCCAATCCCTCTTCTGCAAAGTTATACTCCTTGTTGTGTGTATGGCTGTTGGAGCTATTTTTAACTGGAACTTTTGGTACAGTACTAGTTGTCCACTTCATGCATGCAGTTCGATTAATATTGTATTTTTGTTTGTTTGTCTCATATTGATGTTCGCAATGTATTACACTGTATTTTTACTGAAATTTATATTAACTTGCATAAGTAAACAATTTTGTTGATTTGCATGTTTTTATGGATGGTATTGATTGCCTTACATTTTTAGTTTGTTCAGTAGACAAACTGTGTGTTGTGTGTGTGTGTGTGTGTGTGTGTGTGTGTGTGTGTGGTGTGTGTGTGGTGTGTGTGTGTGTGTGTGTGTGTGTGTTTGTGGTGTGTGTTGTTGTGCGTGCTTGCTTGCTTGCATGCTGCGTGCGTGCGTGCTGTGCTGGTGCGTGGTGTGTGTGTGTGTGTGTGTGTGTGTGTGTGTGTATGTGTGTGTGTGTGTGTGTGTTGTGTATGTGTGTGTGTTCATGCACCTGGTTGTGGGTTGTCCTTTTATATATATATGTATACATGTGTACATTTATTATTATTATAATTTTTTCAATGTATTTATTTATGGAGTTGGACATGGGTTGAGTGAGACCTTTTGGAGAGAAAGGGGAGGGAGATAATAGTGATGTGATTAGATAGAGATAGTGAGGTAGAACAGCTGTGACCGTGGTTGTATGATTGTTAAAAACACAAAATGTTAAAAACACAAAATAAAGAAGAAAACCCAGGATCATCATTATCAATGGTCGACCATGACAGCTGGCACATCAGTGCTTCCCCATTGGGGATGTATGAGACTGGTGGTCCCTGTTTGAATATCACTTTTTGTGGGTTCACTGTCTGTCAAGGTTATTTATTGATCAGGGTCTGTCTTCAAGCCCAACGTCCTTAGCACTACTGTTGTGTGGCTTTCACTGTACATCATGCACACTGCGCATGCTGCGTCCTTCCTGCCTGTCATGCTGTGTGTCTTGTTGAGATTCCCCTGACTTAAAAGTTATTGACGCTGTCATCCGCACGTTCAACCACTAGAGTTAAAGATTAAATTCTTTTTAACCTTTCTCACCCTCACCATATTCACCATCTTCCAAAGGAGGGAGAGGAATTGAAAGAGTAAACTGGTCATGTGACATCACTTTCAAAAGTGCCATCCCCTCGTTCAAAACAGTCTGATCAGAGAAAGAGAGGAGAGAGAGAGAGAGAGAGAGAGAGACGAGAGAGAGAGAGAGAGAGAGAGAGAGAGAGAGAGAGAGAGAGAGAGAGAGAGAGAGTCTGTAAAAGAAAAAACAAGTTTATATTAGAAAATGATTCCGTGTGAAACTTGGGTGACGGCTGAACAAGCAAGGTTTCAGTGTGCACACAGGTTCTTCTTCTTGTCTTCATTCGTTCACCATGTACATGGTCAAGCCATATCTGTTGGTGAATGTGGCCATTATGCCCTGTTCCTGCTCGCTGCCTTGGAGCCTGGCGGTCAAGGGAGTGTAGCTTTCTTTCTAATTCTACGTCCTCTGGCATGACAGGACGGATTGGGGGGATCTCTATCAGCTGAGGATAGATCCTGCTGAGGTGTAAGACCCAATGCTGCTCCTTCCTATAGGGACCTCATTGGGCAGGCGTTATTCCTGTCTGATGTAATGTCTGTAGATATATGCATAATCTTTTTTGGTACCTCCCTTGTGGGGATGCTGGGGGCTCTTTCAGTATAAATAGTATCCTCACTTCCTGGAAATTCTGTGCCAGAAATTTCCTCTTTCTGTCACTCTCTTTGTTTCTACCTTGTTCCTTTGCTTTCTGTTATTTCTTCCTATCATTTTCTGCCTTGTTGGTCCATTCACCTGTATGTTTCGATAAAGTCTTACATACTTTTCTCTCAGGATTGATAATTGTGTTCATGTATTATGTGCATTTCTGGCTTTAGGGAAGTGAGGTATACAGAAGCAATTTTAGGTAATTCAGACCTGTTCTTGTATATATATGTTTTAATGCCCTTAGTTATGTTTACATTTGTATTCAGGTGTTTTTTAAATCCCCTGTGCAATAAATTGGACAGAGTGGTCAGCTCCAGGGGCATCTCCTTAGATTATATGCGCGAATGCATTGATATGTGTACTAAATTTTGTTTTCCTTTTTTTCATGTTGAAGTACTGTTTGTGTATTGAAATGGTTATAGCCCTGATATGGCTCTATGCAGTCGGCTGGGCTTTAAGAAACAATAGAAAAAAAATTGTTTGGTACCATGATTTGTGAGAGAGCGCCTTCAGGCCTGGTACCTCTGACTTCAGCCCTTTAATTTTTTGTCGGTGTTACCCTGCCTATTGCTCATGGTCGGAAGACCACCCTGTGAGGTCAGGGAGCTAGACAGCCGATACCTGCCTGATAACTCCGTCATAGGACACACTGGGTGTTTTCCAGGTGTGGCCTTGCCAAGTGCCACCCCACTCCCCCCCATCTGAAGAGAAACTGTCATCAATCGGTCCAGGACTGCTTATTCATTCAGGCAAACCTGGCATCATCATCATCATCATCATGTGCCCAGCCGCATGGTGTTGGCGATCATGGCCCTCCACACGAATCTATCCCTTGTTGTCCTCAGCCACCCTACAAGTCCGTCCAGTATTTTATCCTTGGGTCTACCTGGTGTTCTCTTTCCCTCCAGCTTTCCTATAAATGTTGCTTGTCTTTTCGTAATCTTCTTTATTAATGATCTTCTTATGTCAGTCTCCTTCAAGACTGTCTCGTTTGTTTCCTTTGCTGTCCATGGAACTCTCAACATTCTTCTTAGAAACCACATTTCAGTTGCCTCAATTTTGTTCTGGCTTTGCGTGTTGACTGTCCACGCCTCACAACCGTACAGTAGTATCGGATCTACATAAGATTCAAGAACTCTTTCCTGATGTTCTTTAGTAGCATTTGTTGGTAAGAAGCATTTCATCTTCCTGAATGCTGTTTGGCTGGCCAACTCTGCTGGATTTCTGATGTGCATCAGATTCTGTCGTCTGGTGGGATGACCTTTCCCAGATATTTACACTTATCAACCAAACCTGGCATATTTCGCAGCTAACCTCTATATCAGAAGGCCAACCAAACCTGGCATATTTCGCAGCTAACCTCCATATCTGAAGTCCATCCACTATCTGCCGCCTGTGACCTGCTGAGATCTGATGGTCACCCGACAATCAAGTTGGAGGTAGTCTTTCCCAGACTCAAATAATCGCATTTCAGATTTCTGTCACTATCACGCTTGTATGTCTTCAGGTGACAAGTTACAGATAGTATAGACATTAGTATGAAAACAATAATGGTCTAGAGTTAAAGAGTTTGTTCAAGATTGATTCATCTCTCTCATACCATACCTTGTGTCCTTCACCGGTATCTGCCAGCAGTTATCTTGCAGACTCGTTAAGCCTGCACAAATCCCTGTGCATTGGCAAGGTTTTGAAATTTGGAGGGGAGACTAGAACCGTCTTGGAAAGGAAACCGTTTCCATACATGGGTCGGTACACTGACCTGCTAATCCACCAAGTGCAGTGCCCTTTACCGTCCCATTTATCTGTTATTTTTCTGCAACGTAATAATCAAGACCAACATTGTTTTGTTTTAAACTTATCCTTTTAAAATTGACAAAGAAATCTTGAGACTTTGCGGACAGTAATTTACGTTGCCATTTTTTTTTGTTACTTTATGTACTGTATAGCTTTCAAAAGTTCCATGATCTTTTTCAACATGCACTTGCTTGGATTCCAGCAAATGTTGATGTTTATCTGTTTAAAAAAAAAAAAGATAAAAAAGGTGGAACAAAAAGATTTTGTTCAGTGTGTGTGGAAAGTTTTGAAATGGTTCAGATTTGATTGAGGAAGCAGCACCAGAGCGTGTCAGTTCAGCATTGAAATGTTTGTACGACCCAGACGTGGCCCCAAGTGTTTGGTGGGCTGTTTGTTGCCAGTATCAATGTTAAGAGTGCCAAAAGCATCACTGCTCGCTGCTCCACACACATGATGAGAATTACATACCATGTAGGATACACGAAAAGTGCAGTAGTGAAGAGGTTAGGACATCAGCCTTCCAGTTGAAAGGTCTGGGTTTGATCCTGTCTGAGTAGCAAAAACAAAATAAAACAAAAACACCCCCCCCAAAAAAAAGGGGGGGAGGGGGGCATTCACTAAGAACAGACAGACTGAAGGATGGAACTGAAGAGCCAGTTTTGAGACAGACAGGCAGACAGTACGGTTCTGATGTGAATTAGTTTAGTGCCAAAACAATTTCGAACTGCTGGAGACAGGCAGGCAGATAGGAGGGCAGGCAGACACTGTAATACAGACACACAGACGACAGACACTGTAATACAAACACATAGACAACGGTCAATTGGACAGACAGACAGGTAATCAAGGCATATCAATCTTCACGTATTCGAGTGCCAGGAAGCATTGCAAACTGTAGCAGACGGCCAGCCAGCCAGCCAGACAGTTGTCAGACAGACAAGCAGACAAATGAAGCATAATATATGTTACCTTTTCCCTGTCCATTGGAGTACTTAACAGATAGATAAACAGGCAGGCAGGCAGGCAGACAGACATACGGGATATGATTTTCCCATCCGTTTGAGTGATGGGTCCATTGATTTCTGTGTGCTGGGTGAGTGTATGAGGACATGTGGGGCCAGCAGCCTGTATAAATCAGACATGGTGTAGGAGAACCCAGGTGAGGCAGTGGAAAGCTGACACTCGCTTAGTTTGTCCATCACAGCTTTCTCTGAATCAGGGGGGTAGGAGACGGGTCTGACTGTCTGATTGTTACTTCTTGAAGTTTTTGTTCCGTTCTTTTATTTCATATGTTTGCTTGTGGATGTCTGTCTGTCTGTCTGTCTGTCTGTCTGTCTCTTTCTCTCTGTCTCTCTCTCTCTCTCTCCGCTCTGTCTCTCTCTGTCTCTGTCTGTCTGTCTCTCTCTGTCTCTCTCTGTTTCACTTCTTGAAAGTCAGGATCACGTGAGACTGCTTGTATCCCTGGAAATGGAGTATGGCTGCCTATAATGTGTGATGGCGTGTATCTCATAAAGCAGAATATGTCTGCCTCAAAATGTGCAGTTGTGTGTATCCTTGTAGACAGAGTATGACTGCCTAG
The DNA here is from genome assembly GCA_030674185.1 of Monoplex corrugatus. NCBI lineage: Eukaryota > Metazoa > Mollusca > Gastropoda > Littorinimorpha > Ranellidae > Monoplex > Monoplex corrugatus. The sequence goes on along the minus strand of JAPXFY010000027.1, from coordinate 15,930,839 downwards.
TACTGACGTCGTGTGAATCTCCAAAACAGGATATGACTTCCTATTATGTGCGATTACATGTATGCCTGAAAACGAGAGTATGACTGCCTATAATGTGAGATTACGTGTATACCTTAAAACAGTATGATTGCCTATAATGTGAGATTGTGTGTATTCATGAAAACGGAGTATGACTGCCTATAATGTGAGAATTTGTGTATCCCAGAAAACGGAGTATGACTGCCTATAATGTGAGATTTTGTGTATCCTTGAAAATGGAGTTTGACTGCCTATAATGAGATTGTGTGTATTCCAGGAAAATGGAGTATGTCTATAATGTGAGACTGTGTGTATCCCTGAAAATGGAGTTTGACTGCCTATAATGTGAGATTGTGTGTATTCCAGGAAAATGGAGTATGTCTATAATGTGAGACTGTGTGTATCCCTGAAAATGGAGTATGACTGCCTGTAATGTGAGATTGTGTGTATCCCCGAAAACGGAGTATGACTGCCTTTACTGTGAGATTTTGTGTATCCCTGAAAATGGAGCATGACTGCCTTTAATGTGAGATTTTGTGTATCCCTGAAAATGGAGTATGACTGCCTTTAATGTGAGATTTTGTGTATCCCTGAAAATGGAGTATGACTGCCTTTAATGTGAGATTGTGTGTATCCCATGGAAATACTGTGAGTTTGTATTGATCTGCCTTTATGAATGTGACGAATTGTGTTGTAATCCCTGAAAACGGAGTATTACTGCCTTTAATGTGAGATTGTGTGTATCCCTGAAAACGGAGTATGACTGCCTGTAATGTGAGATTGTGTGTATCCCTGAAAACGGAGTATGACTGCCTTTAATGTGAGATTGTGTGTATCCCTGAAAACGGAGTATTACTGCCTTTAATGTGAGATTGTGTGTATCCCTGAAAACGGAGTATGACTGCCTGTAATGTGAGATTGTGTGTATCCTGGAAAACGGAATATGACTGCCTATAATGTGAGATTGTGTGTATCCTTGAAAATGAAGTTTGACTGCCTTTACTGTGAGATTTTGTGTATCCTTGAAAATGGAGTTTGACTGCCTTTACTGTGAGATTTTGTGTATCCTTGAAAATGGAGTTTGACTGCCTCTAATGTGAGATTGTGTGTATCCCTGAAAACGTAGTACTGTTGCCTGTAATGTGTGATTGTGTGAAAACAGTATGACATCCTCTAATATGAGATTGTGTGTATCCCTGAAAACGAAGTACTGTTGCCTGTAATGTGAGATTGTGTTCATCTCTGAAAACAGTATAACCTCCTCTAATGCGTGATTGCGTGTATATTTGAAAATGAAGTATGACTGCCTGCCTGCCTGTACTGTGTAGTGACAGAAAAGAGTACAATAAAACCAGTTACAAATTATGTGCACTGCTTGTATGTGTTGTGTTGTGTGTGTGTGTGTGTGTGTGTGTGTGGTGTGTGTGTGTGTGTGTGTGTGTGTGTTGTGTGTGTGTGTGTGTGTGAGTGGTGAGGAGAGAGAGAGGGTTTATATGTGAGAGAGACAGGGAGGGGGGAGAAAGAGAGAGAGAGAGAGAGAGAGAGAGAGAGAGAGAGAGAGAGAGAGAGAGAGAAGAGAGAGTCAAGTCAGCGTGTGCCTAAGAAGCTCATATGACATAAAAAAAATTGCTCAGAACAGAAAGACAGCAACATCAATATTCAGACAATGACTTACGAGTCAGTCGTGTCACAAGACCTCCGCCTGTATGCAGTCATCCTCTAGCCCTGTCATGTGCTGGCAATATCTCCAGTCAGTTTAGTTTCTTTGCTGGTAAATTGGCAGTGAATATTACGCTTCAGGTATTATTGACATTGATGCGTGTACCATCACATAAAATGTCAAAAGACACCTGAAATGAGCTGGAAGTGGTTGCATGATTAGGTACAGCGTGACCTTTATTATGCTAGTGATATATAGCCATTAAGACTTCACTGGTTTTGTATGACTGAAAGAGATGAAAGCAAGTTTCTGCTGTCATCTGGTCCAGCGTTTGCAGAGGGCTCAGGACAGTGCGAATGAAACATTTTTGTATCTGCTTTTCTTTGTTTGTTTCTGCCCCCCCCCCTCCACTTTTATGCTTTTATGGGCAGCAATTTATCCCTTTGACTCCCGAACTCTGTCCACCAACTGCAGAAACTTAACCTTTTAACTCCATCACCCTATCCACCAGTTTCCTGCAGGAAGCTGGTGGATAGGGTGGGGGAGTCAAAAGATTAAGTTTTTGCTTTGCTGGCATGATTGACAATGCAGAATGCTGGCGGATGGGGTGCAGGAGTCACAGGGTTATGCCTACTGTAATGTATGTATGATGGGGCATATTCATGTAGAGCCTTTTTTTTTTATTTTTTTTTTTTAACTTCGCCATATCTCTATTTTTGGGAATGTTCATTGCTGGGCGATTTCATGTTTCCATGAGCTACCAAACTGAATGATGCGTGAATCCTTGACGTGATGTGATGTGATAGCTTGCATGCCAGAGCTATGTCAGCAGTAGCCTTATGCTCCTGGCAAGTCTGAGCTTGTCGAACATGTCTTCATGGGATAGAGGCTAGACGAAAGCGTGCATCCTAGGGTGGGGGTGCTTCCAGGGTAGGTCTTTTGGCCAAATGCTAAGGGCGGGGCAACCGTAACAGAAACGTACGAGTTACTGAAGACAGTGGTGATAGATTATATGGTGTACTCCCATAGACTGGAAGTCCAAACGTTTTGCCCATTTGACTGCCATGCCTGTCTGTAGAGGATATGATGGACATGCCTGAACCTGGTCTTCTGTGTGGTGAGGAGAAGACCAGAAAGACAATCATTTATTTCTTTTGTTTTTAAGAAAATATTGACTTCACCTAGTTGATAAATGGCTGAGCATTTGGGCATTGACTGGAGGGTGGGGGGGTGGGGAGGTGTCTGTCATGTGAGACGAGTTTATACAGAATAACTACTTGTGTTGTGACTCAGACCTTTAATGGTTTATTTATTTACTTCATATATATGTTCCTTTTTTGAAAGTAAGATACACACATACACATGTCATATACATGTAACCAAGATTATTCCAGTGGTAGGCTAATAAAATACCAGTATAAAATATAGACTGGGTAAAACATCTAGGTAGGGCCTCAAGACCTGGCCAGCTCATGGGTTTACGTGCAGGCTTAAGGCATGTGCCATTATCACGATACACATGGCACCTGTGACGTTAGTGCATATGGAATTCGTTCCGAGCGCGGAGACGTCATTTTGAGAAACTAAAACTGAAACTAAAAAACTTAATTGTGTACAGACCTTTGTGGCCAAGTCACCAGACTAAAGGGAATCCAGTGCCAAGTGACAGAAAAGAGGAAATTTCTGGCACAGAATTGCCAGAAGGTGGGGATAATATTTATACTGAAAGAGCCCTGGCATCCCCATGCCTTTGTTTCTGCCGTGTTCCTTTGCTTTCTGTCTTTTCTCCCTGTCAGTGTCTGCCTTGCTGGTCCATTCACCTGTTGTGTTTGATAAAGTCTTACGTACTTTTTCTTCGGATTGATAATTGGATACATGTGTTATGTACATTTTTGGTAATTTATGCCCGTTTTTATATATGTTTTGGTGCCCTTAGATATGCTTAAATTTGTATTCAGGTGTGTTTTGTAAATCCCCTGTGTGATAAATTGGACGGAGTGGTCAACGCCAGGGGCATGTCCTTAGATTATGTGCTCGAATGCATTTATATGTGTACTTAATTTTCTTTTACTTTTTTTTTTTATTTCCTGTTGAAGTTTCGTATGTTTTGAAACGGTTATAGCCCTGATATGGCTCTACGCGGTCGGCTGGGCTTTTAAATAACAATAACAGTAACAGTGCCAAGTGTCGCTGATCAGAGCGGCGCATTTCACTGTCACAGCCCATCTCACAAATGTGATCAGCGTGACAAGTTGTTGCCTGCATAAACCGTCACCAGTCTCACCGTATAACTTCAGTGGCATATCGTAGCCGAATCAGTGGCAATAATTTGACTTTATTACGCTTGTGGACTCAATAACAGTCATAGCAGTTTGCCTCGTAGCAGCTGCTGTGCATGAGCTGTATGTAAATTGCAGTTTAAGTGGGAGTGACGCAATCCCGTGGATTGTGTTGCTAGTGGTATTTTGTTGCTAGTGGTATTTTGTTTCTGACAAATACTGGCCCATTTTGTGGGAACAGTATGCTGTGAACGCTTTGGTTTCAACCTGTGCTCTTCTCTTTGTCTGTCTTCCTCTTTCTGTCATCTCTTTCTTTACCGGTTCGTGTATTCCATTGTTTTTCTGCCAGAAAATCCCCGTGGGCGATAGTTGATGAGATGCCTGCTATACTACTGTACTCTGATTCCCAGATAGAGTTTATAAATTATGGATAGGCACTAGCTACCTATTGTGTAGAGAGAGAGGAGAGAGAGAGAGGAGAGAGAGAGAGGAGAGAGAGGGGGAGAGAGAGAGAGAGAGGAGGTGTGTGTGTTTGTTTGTGTGTTTGTTTGTGTCGTTGTTGTGTGTGTGGTGTGTGTGTGTGTGTGTGTGTGTGTGTGTGTGTGTGTGTGTGTGTGTGTGTTTGTTGTGTGTGAAGAATCAGATTGAGCTCATAATACATCCCTATGTGTGTGTGTGTGTGTGTGTGTGTGTGTGTGTGTGTTGTGTGTGTGTGTGTGTGTGTGTGTGTGTGGTTGTGTGGTGTGTGTGTGAAGATTCAGTATATTTGTTGTCACAGATTGAGTTTATAATACATCCCTCGTGTGTGTGTGTGTGTGTGTGTGTGTGTGTGTGTTGTGTGTGTGTGTGTGTGTGTGTGTGTGTGTGTGTGTGTGTGTGTTCGTGTGTGTGTTTATGTGTGAGAGAGGATTCTGTTCATTTGTTGCCATTACAGACTAAGCTAAGAAAACACCCGTTGTGTGTGTGTGTGCATGAGTGTGTTTGTGTCTGTGTGTTGTTGCGTGCATGAGTGTGTGTGTGTGTCTGTGTGTGTTTGTATGTATGTGTGTGCATGCGTGCGGGTCTGTGTGTGTATGTGTGTGTGTGTGTGTGTGTGTGTGTGTGTGTGTGTGTGTGTGGAGAGAGAGAGAGAGAGAGAGAGGAGAGAGTGGGTGTGTGTGTGTGTGTGTGTGCCAGTGTGCTGTTCAACACTACTGGAGTCTGTGACTTTTGGGTCTGGTTAACTCGGGATATTTTTCGTTATGAAAGGAAGCATACACTACATACAGCCTTGTCATGTGGTCTGAATCCAGAATGAAAGGCAGGTATTGATTAAAGTCACCATTGTCATACATCATCATCATCATCAGGTGCCCGCCGCATGGCATTGGCGATCATGGACTTCCATCTGTCTCTATCTCTCGTTGCCCCTAGCATCTCCCCCACCCTCCTCGTCCCTAGCCACTCTGCAAGTCCGTCCAGCATTTTCTCCCTGGGTCTACCTGGTGCTCTCTTTCCCTCCAGCTTTCCCGCTGTGACCAGGTGCCCCCTTCCTATAAAATGGCCTATAAATGTTGCCTGTCTTTTCCTAATCTTCCTTATGAGTGATTTACTTGTGTCTGCCTCCATCAAGACTGTCTCGTTTGTTTTCTTTGCTGTCCATGGAACTCTCAACATTCTTCTTACAAACCACATCTTGGCTGCCTCAATCTTGTTCTGGCTTTGCTTGTTGACTGTCCACGCCTCACATCCGTACAACAGTATTGGTTCTAAATAACATTCAAGAACTCTCTTCCTGATGTTAATTGATAGGCATTTGTTGGTAAGAATGCTTGTCATCTTCTTGAATGCTGTTTTGGCTTGGCCGATTCTGCCGGCTATTTCTGATGTGCATCCGCCGTCTGATGAAATGATCCATACATCATCATAGCATTATGAAGTCATAAAACTTGCCCCTGACTGAATAGTGAAATGGCTCCTGAATCATCATCATCATGTGCCCTGCTGTATGGCATTGGCGATCATGGCCCTCCATATGAATCTATCCTTTGTCGCTGCAAGTACTTCTCCCACATTCTCTGTCTTTATCCACTGCGCAGGTTCGTCCAGTATTTTCTCCTGTATTGTCTACCTGGTGCTCTTTTGCCTTTCCAGCTTCCCTGTTGTGACCAGGTGCTCTAATTTCTCTTGCCTCATAAAATGGTCCAATAAATGTTGCTTGTCTTTTCCTAATCTTCTTCGTGAATGTTCTTTTTGTGTCTGCCTCCTTTAAGACTGTCTCTTTTGTTTTCTTATACATAGGACAGGTAAAAAGAAAAAAAAAAGTTGTCACGACAGATTGGTCGTAAATTACATCATTGCACCCCCAGCCCTTCTCGCTCCGTCATTCCCCATCTGACTTCTGCACCAATCGGAGAGGACGCTGTTGCCTTTCTCATATCGTCATGAGGCGTCCAGTCCGATCATTATTCAGTATTGATTGGTGATGGAGGGGGGCGGGATGGGGAAGGAATGGTTGCCATTGGATTAGTTAAGAAACATAATTGTCCATTGGCGCACGTGTCAAAAGTTTCTGTAAACAGAAAACCAGTTGGGTGTTTTGATTATGCCGGTATTAATCCATGGAGCTGTCAGCAGAAAAGAACTAACTGCAGTCGCGCTGTGCACTCTCGTCTCTTGCTTGTTTTGCAGCGTTTGAAACGCCACATTCTGGCGTCCTTTTTTTCCCCCGTTTTTTAAATTTTTTTTTTAAATGAATGGCAGATAAAACAAAAAGTCATGTGTTGCTTCGTGTCGGAAACGGGCTGCAATATTAATGTGTAACAAGTTTTGGTTTAATATTTCGTAAGTCCCAGTCCCCCTTCCCCCTTTACACAGCCCCCCCCCCCCCAACATCCATCCCCATTTAAAATCTTGTCAGTACGTAGGGTTTTGTGCAGGTTTAACCCTTTGACTCACGCACCCTGTCACCAACTGCAAAAACTTAGCCCTTTGATTCCTTCACCTTGTCCACCAGCTTCCTGCAGGAAGCTGGTGGATAGGGTGAGGGAGTCAAAGGGTTAAGTTTTTGCTTCGCTAGCGTGGTTGAAAATGCAGGATACTGGCGGACAGGATGCGGGAGTCAAAGGGTTAAAAAGTCTCCTTTATGTTCAGTGGCAATGGCAGACTTGGGTGGACTTGCTATGGAATTGTCCGTGTGCGATGAATTCCTTTTGAACAAACTCTGAATAAACGTGACGGCAAGTTGTATGTGGTGGTGTTAATGGTGGTTAGTGGGGGGAGGGGGAGACAGTACAGATGGGGGTACGGGGAATGACCTGTGTTCAGGTCCAACAATTTGTCACACGCTGATGACCCAGCGTCACCCTGGGGCGCTGTCTTGAAGTTTCACTACCTGTTTTTTTCACCCCATTTTTTTTTTCTTTGTGGTTTTATGTGGGTTACGTGGCAATACTGAAGTGATTGAACGCTGCAGCACTGGCAGCAGTAAGGGATTCAGATAAATCAAATTAGGCCATAGCCCCTTACGAAGAGGTATGAATGACGAAATCAATCAAGGTATCAAAAATGTCATGAGCACATAAGCATTATTTATCAACATTATTCAGACATGTTTGCAACAAGCACATAACCAACTGATGGAAGAAAAATTGATTACACAGTACCTTATATCTGCAGACGGAATATGCACACCCTGCAGCAACATAGTACCTGCACAGCTATGGCCAAACAACATGCTCACGTGCAGCCAAGAAAACAAAGCGTGGAAAAAAGGAGTATGCAGTGATGAAGACATTTGCAGCAGAGATAATAATTATGTTGCCTTCAGTTGTGTGGTAATTGATTACTTAAATTCAGATTCAGCTGCTGAGTCTTAATATCTGCTCATTACTCAGTTGTCGATATTCTGCCCCCTCTGCACACTTTTCCCTCTTCTTCGACCGTTGAAGGATTTGTAGTTGTAGGATTGATCATGGGAAAATAAAATAACAGCAGTGTATGTGTGATGATGTGTCAACAAGCAAAGCCAGAACGAGATTGAGGCAGCCGAGATGTGGTTTCTAAGAAGAATGTTGAGAGTTCCATGGACAGCAAAGAAAACAAACGAGACAGTCTTGATGGAAGCAGACACAAGTAGATCACTCATGAGGAAGATTAGGAAAAGACAGGCAACATTTATGAGGAAGGGGGATTTGGAGCACCTGGTCACAACGGGAAAGCTGGAGGGAAAGAGAGCACCAGGTAGACCCAGGGAGAAAATGCTGGACGGACTTGCAGAGTGGCTGGGGACGGGGAAGGTGAGGGAGATGCTAGGGGCAACGAGAGATAGAGACAGATGGGAAGTCCATGATCGCCAACGCCATGCGGCAGGACACCTGATGATGATGATGATGTGTGATGATAGACTTGCATGTATTCAGGCAGGCAATTAGACAACGTACTCTCCTGAACGGTAGAATTGAGCAAGGGACCAATACAACTGCCATTTATACGAACTTGTAGACTATCTTAAAGCAAGCAATTTGACAACTAATAGCGTTTGTAGGATTGAACAAGATTTTGAGACAGGCAATTTGACTACTTACAGTCGGCATTTGCATGGGTGCCACTCTTCCGTCTGGGTGACGGAAATCCGTTTTCTCAGCAAGGCCCCAGACGGAAATTCCGTTGTGAATAGTTTGTACATTGATCTCTGGATGTCATCAAATAAACTGAAACTTAACTGTGACAAGACGGAGGCTATACGTTTCTCACATCATGATATCAACACACTTTCTTCTTCTCTCCCTATAGGTTCTAGTTCCATTGAATTTTCTGACTGTGTCCGGGATTTAGGAGTTCTTTTAGATCATGATCTTTCTATGCAAAAACATGTCACTAAGATATGCCAGCTTTCTTATATGGAACTAAGACGTATTGCTTCTATCCGCCCCTTTCTTACTGAGGAAGCCACTAAAACTCTTATTTCCTCTTATATTCTTTCACGCTTGGACTACTGTAATTCTATTCTAATCGGCTGCCCTTCAGTTGTCATTCAACCTCTCCAACGTGTTCAGAATTCAGCAGCTAGGCTTGTTTGTAAAGCCCCTAGATCCCAGTCATGTTCTCCTCTTCTGAAAAAGTTGCATTGGCTTCCAGTTGAACAAAGAATCAAATACAAATGTTGCTGTCTCTGTTACAAAATTCTTACTTGCTCCGCTCCCTCTTATCTGTCTGAACTTCTTCAAGTGTATGTACCATCCAGAACGCTCCGATCCTCTACCGACACAAGAACTTTCTGTGTTCCCCGTTTCAACCGGAAACTGCATGATCAGAGAGCTTTCTCCCACTCTGCTGCCATGACCTGGAACTCCCTTCCCTATCATATTCGCCATAAGCAATGACTTCCTTCTTTCAAGTCTAGTCTGAAGACCTATCTTTTCACTCAATACTTTCATTGATCTTCTCTTTCTCTTCTCTCTCAGCCCTGATCATCGTTCCTACATATATGTTGTGTGTGTGTGTGTGTGTTGTGTGTGTGTGTGTGTGTGTGTGTGTGTGTGTGTGTGTGTGTGTGTGTGTGTGTGTGTGTGTGTGTGAAGCATGTTTATGCGAGCAAGAGAGAGGGAGAGAGAGGGAGAGAGGAAGAGAGAGAGAGAGAGAGGCTGTGCGGGAGAGAGAGAGAGTGAGCAAGGAATATCGGGAGCACGGTAGAGAGCGAGAGTATGGTTGGGGTGGGGCAAGAGAGTGAGAGTATGAGTAAGAGTATGTGTAAGCGTGATAGAATTTGATAGTAGAGAAACTGAGTGGTTGAGAGAGGGAGTGTGTTTGGGTCTGTGTGTGTGTGTGTGTGTGTGTGTGTGTGTGTGTGTGTGTGTGTGTGTGTGTGTGTGTGTGTGTGTGTGAAGAGAAAGAGAGAGAAAATATTTTTGTATGATTGTCACTATTTTTAGTAATATTTGAATTTACTATGTTAATATGTCTTGTTGAACGTAAATTTTATGTTTTATGTTATATAGTGTTAGCAGCGGTATGTTTAAATTTTATGTTGGTGTATCTATTTGTATTTAGTTATATACTGATTTTATGTGAAGCGCTTTGTGCTCTGGAAAGCGCTATATAAATTGCCTTTATTATTATTATTATTACATCCCTTTGAGTGGTAAAGTGACTTTTTTCAGATGAAAAGTGTACATATCAAAGGCGGCCCCTGGACCCCAGCCTGATTTTCAGTTTTTTCAAATTTTCAAAGTGTCACCCTTGCATTTGTATTATTGAAAAAGATTTTGAGATAGGCATTTGGACAACTTATAGTCAGCATTTGTAATATTGAACAAGATTTTGGGGCAGGCAGTTTGACAGCATATAGTCAGCATTCGTAGGATCGAACAAGATTTTGAGATAGGCATTTCAACAACGTAGCGTTTGTAAGGGGGTGGGTTGCAAAATAGGTGCAATTCCTTTGTGGTGGTGGGTTTGTATTTAGGCAGGCAGTCTGAGAGTTCATACTCAGCAGTTGTTGGCGTGAACAGGAAGTGGAGGGGGTGGTGGGTGTGTGCGAGGCAAGATATGGGCAATTTACATGTGGTGATGCACTTGTATTTAGGCAGGCAGTTCGACAGCTTACACTCAACTGTGGTAGGATCGAGCAAAGGGGTAGAGTAACAATTTATATTTGCCGGTGGGTGTATTTTGAAGAGGGCAATTAGACATGTTACGCTCAACACTTGAAGAGTTGAAGAAGAGGGGAAGGCCAGAATATCGACTGTTTGGATGGTGGTGGACTCGCAATTTGGGCAATTTGACAACTAATACTCAGCGGTTGTCGGATTGAGGCGGGCATCAAAATAAAGAGAGTTCATGTGTAGTGATGGGCTTGTGCTGAGGTGGGCCGTTCCACAGATATGTTCCAACAGGTGTAGAATTGAGGCAGGGATCAAAATAATGGCAGTTTATGTATGGCGGTGGACTTGTATTGAGGCAAGCAGTTGAGAGCTCGTACTCAACAGTTGTAGGATTGAGGAGAGAAATGGCAGAATGGTTCAGACTTTCGCTTGCCAGTAACTAAACTTGAGGTTCCAGGGTTCGTTTCAGGTTGAGGCCTCGACTATTTTTCCTCAGTTCGAGTGGAAAATCGAAGTGAACGTCTAGTCCTTCGGATGAGGACAAACAAGTGAGTTTCACCCGTGTGCCTTCTGGCCTGTGCATGCTAAAAATCTCACGGCAGTTGAAAATCTGAAGAGCAGGTAATTCGCCCAGCTAACCTGGCATAAAAATATTGGAGAGATAGGTTATTTCCAAGGTCCCTTCCCTTGAAGTCCAATTATCCTTCTTGCCTTTCTGACAATTTGGGCGAAAAAAGAGAGAGAAACAGCAAAATAAAGAAAGCATAAGAGTAAGTGAGTAACAGAGGGAAGGTGAAGGAAGGGGGGAAAAGGGGAAAAAAAAGGGGGGGGGGGAGAATATGTTGGAAGTGTGTGTGTGTGTGTGTGTGTGTGTGTGTGTGTGTGTGTGTGTGTGTGTGTGTGTGTGTGTGTGTGTGTATGTGTGTGTGTGTGTGTGTGTGACAGAGAGGATGATAACTTGGATCAGGATCACTCACCTAACAGGCTTGAGCGTACCTTAGCTCAGCATCTTTGTGTATGGATGTGTGTGTGTGTGTGTGTGTGTGTGTGTGTGTGTGTGTGTGTGTGTGTGTGTGTGTGTGTGTAGAGAGTGAGTGAGTGAGAGAGAGAGAGAGAGAGAGAGAGAGAGAGAGAGAGAGAGAGAGAGAGAGAGAGGAGAGAGAGAGAGAGAGAGAGAGAGAGAGAGAGAGAGATGGCTTGGGTCAGGGGACACACGCCTCACTTTCCTCATGTCTCCTCTCTCCCAGTTTGCATGCACCTTGTGCCCAAGAATTTTTGGTCGTTGTTGGTGATTGCTTTGGTGAATTATGAGAATATGCACCTTGCTTTGATACTTGAATCAAAGTTTGGCGCCTTGTGCAAGTCTGTCTTCATCCCCCTTGCAAAAGAAACCTGGAACAACACATTGTGGGCAACATCGAACAATCAGTATAAATCAGTCAGATAACAAAAATTCTCCTTCGAATCATCATGAAGCGTATAAGAAATAAACTGTCTCCAAAAACAGGCAGAGAAAAGTTTGGATTTGTGAAAGGTAAAGGAACAGTCAGTGCAATCTTCGTGTTGAAGATGATGATACAGAGATCATTGGGGAGGGGGGGGGGGGGGGGGGGGAAACCAACGAAACAAATGATCTTTACTTATGTTTTATAGATTATTCAAAAGCCTTCAATCCCATACATCATTCAAAAGCCTTCAATCCCATACATCATGATGAACTTTTTAGGATGCTGCATGGTATTGATATTGACAAAGATCTCTGCATGGTCCAAACCCTATGTTACAAACAGCAGGTGCAAGAGTTTATGGAGAAGTCTTGATTTTTTTCAACACAGAGAAGGGAGCGAGGCGAGGGTGCGTTATGTCAACAGATATTTTTAACTTATACAGTGAAAATATATTTAGGACAATGGAGGATGACAGAGGTGTAAAGATCAATGGTGAAAGTATAAGAAACATACGATATGCTGATGGTGCAGTTTTAATGCCACACTCCTCTGAAGACTTACAAATCCTGGTAAACTAGACAGAAAAAAACACACACACGCGTGCGCAGATACACACACACACACACACCACACACACACACACACACACACACACACACACACACACACACACACACACACACAATACACACACACACAAAGGGGGGGGGGGAGAGCAAAGCCTACAAACAAAACAAAACATTAAAAAAATAGGGGGGGGGGGGAGAGCAGAGCCAAAGGATTACATGTGAATGTGAAAAGACAGAATGCATGGTAGTATCCGAACATACAGAACAAAACACACCTCTGAACCTAACTAGTAATGGGGAAACCATCACCATCAAGCAAATAGACAAGTTAGATATCTTGGAAGTAATACGATGGTCACCTCAGATGCCAGAGATATCACTGTGATCAAGATCCAGATAGCAAATGCTAAAGCAACCTTCGGATCACTAAAGAATGTACCAATGAACTCTAGATTATCCATGCGCACCAAGATGCCTCTAGTAAACACTTTTGTCTACTCTATCTTGTTGTATGGTTGTGAAACTTGGACACTGCTAAAGGAATCAGAGGACAAGTTGGAAGCTATGGAGATGTGTATATAGTGAAAACTGCTTATAATTCCCTGAACGGCCAAGATGTCGAATGAAGATGTACTTAGGAAAGTTGGGGGAAAAAAGGAAACCTTTTTAAGGACGATAAGAAAAAGACAAATGAAAAATTTTGGTCATACTTGAAAAACTTGCAGTCAGCGGAACAATAGAGGGCGCTAGAGACTGAGAGAGATAAAGAACTACATCTGCCTCGAGTCTACGTGTAGCAACAAGCAGTGATTGCAGCAACAAGGCCTTTGTCAGAAGAACGGAGGACAGAAATGAATGGCGGCGCTTGAGTGGCTATGTCCAGAATGGGGCACTACATTGCATTAGGAAAAGAAGAAGAAATTCATTATTATCAATATCATTATTGTCATCATCATCATCATCATCATTATTATTATCATTATTATTATTATTGTCAGCAGCATCATTGTTGTTGTTGTTATTATTGTTATAATTATAAACGGCAATTTATATGTAGTGGTAGGCTTGTAATGAGGCAGACAATTTGACAACTTACACGCAACTGGTGTTAAGCTTTAACATGAATGAGAAGGGGATGGAGGGGAGGGGCAAAAAATCAGCAGTTTATACGTGATGACGGGACTTGCGTCGAGGCAGGCAGTACCCATCATACACAACAGTTGCAGGATTGATGCAAGGATCAGGATAAGGGAAATTTATGTGTAGCAGTTGGCTTGTGTTCAGACGAGCGGCATGTCCCTCCCATGCTAATGAGCCAAGGTTTTGCTGAGGGCTGTGTGATGATCAAGTGTCGCGTGTAACAGAGCTCTGCTTCCTCTCCCCCCTCTCCCTCCCTCCCTCCACCCTCCATGGTACAGTCCAACCTGCCGCCTTGAACTGTTCGCTCACTGGGACCTGAGAAAATATTTCTGCAGACTTTCAGTAGTTTTTTGTTTTTGTGCTGCAGTGTTGTGTTTCGAGGAGCTTGCAAGCTCTCTGTCTCTCTCTGTCTCAGTCACTGGATGATGATGATGATGATGATGATGATGATGATGATGATGTGTGTGTGTGTGTGTGTGTGTGTGTGTGTGTGTGTGTGTGTGTGTGAGAGAGAGAGAGAGAGAGAGAGAGAGAGAGAGAGAGAGAGAGAGAGAGAGAGAGATTTTTTCCTCAGTACGTTATGTTTGTATTGTTGGTGTACAATAGAGACCTAACAGTCCATCCTGTAGTTAGACTGTTGGTGTACAATGGAGACCTAACAGTCCATCCTGTAGTTAGACTGTTGGTGTACAATAGACAACAGTCCATCCTGTAGTTAGACTGTTGGTGTACAATAGACAACAGTCCATCCTGTAGTTAGACTGTTGGTGTACAATAGACAACAGTCCATCCTGTAGTCAGACTGTTGGTGTACAATAGACAACGGTGTACAATAGACAACAGTCCACCCTGTAGTCAGACTGTTGGTGTACAATAGACAACAGTCCACCCTGTAGTGAGACTGTTGGTGTACAATAGACAACAGTCCACCCTGTAGTCAGACTGTTGGTGTACAATAGACAACAGTCCACCCTGTAGTCAGACTGTTGATGTACAATAAACAACAGTCCACCCTGTAGTCAGACTGTTAGTGTTGGTGTACAATAAACAACAGTCCAGCCTGTAGTCATACTGTTGGTGCACAATAGACAACAGTCCACCCTGTAGTCAGACTGTTGGTGTACAATAGACAACAGTCCACCCTGTAGTCATACTGTTGGTGTACAATAGACAACAGTCCACCCTGTAGTCATACTGTTGGTGTACAATAGACAACAGTCCACCCTGTAGTCATACTGTTGGTGTACAATAAACAACAGTCCACCCTGTAGTCATACTGTTGGTGTACAATAGACAACAGTCCATCCTGTAGTCATACTGTTGGTGTACAATAAACAACAGTCCACCCTGTAGTCATACTGTTGGTGTACAATAGACAACAGTCCACCCTGTAGTCATACTGTTGGTGTACAATAAACAACAGTCCACCCTGTAGTCATACTGTTGGTGTACAATAAACAACAGTCCACCCTGTAGTCATACTGTTGGTGTACAATAAACAACAGTCCACCCTGTAGTCATACTGTTGGTGTACAATAGACAACAGTCCACCCTGTAGTCATACTGTTGGTGTACAATAAACAACAGTCCACCCTGTAGTCATACTGTTGGTGTACAATGGAGACCTAACAGTCCACCCTGTAGTCATATTGTTGGTGTACAATGGAGACCTAACAGTAACTGTCCACCCTGTAGTCAGATGACTGTTGGTGTTCAGTAGACAACAATCCACCCTGTAGTCAGATGACTGCTGATGTATAATAGACGTCAGTCCACCTGTAGTCAGATGACTGCTGATGTACAATAGACAACAGTCTACCCTGTAGTCAGATGACTGCTGATGTACAATAGACAACAGTCCACCCTGTAGTCAGATGACTGCTGATGTATAATAGACATCAGTCCACCCTGTAGTCAGATGACTGCTGATGTATAATAGACAACAGTCCACCCTGTAGTCAGATGACTGCTGATGTACAATAGACAACAGTCCACCCTGTAGTCAGATGACTGCTGATGTATAATAGACATCAGTCCACCCTGTAGTCAGATGACTGCTGATGTACAATAGACAACAGTCCACCCTGTAGTCAGATGACTGCTGATGTACAATAGACAACAGTCCACCCTGTAGTCAGATGACTGCTGATGTATAATAGACATCAGTCCACCCTGTATTCAGATGACTGCTGATGTATAATAGACAACAGTCCACCCTGTAGTCAGATGACTGCTGATGTATAATAGACATCAGTCCACCCTGTAGTCAGATGACTGCTGATGTATAATAGACAACAGTCCACCCTGTAGTCAGATGACTGCTGATGTATAATAGACATCAGTCCACCCTGTAGTCAGATGACTGCTGATGTATAATAGACAACAGTCCACCCTGTAGTCAGATGACTGCTGATGTATAATAGACATCAGTCCACCCTGTAGTCAGATGACTGCTGATGTACAATAGACAACAGTCCACCCTTAGTCAGACTGTCGATGTACAATAGACAACAGTCCACCCTGTAGTCAGATGACTGCTGATGTACAATAGACAACAGTCCACCCTGTAGTCAGATGACTGCTGATGTATAATAGACATCAGTCCACCCTGTAGTCAGATGACTGCTGATGTATAATAGACAACAGTCCACCCTGTAGTCAGATGACTGCTGATGTACAATAGACAACAGTCCACCCTGTAGTCAGATGACTGCTGATGTACAATAGACATCAGTCCACCCTTAGTCAGACTGTCGATGTACAATAGACATCAGTCCACCCTGTAGTCAGATGACTGCTGATGTACAATAGACAACAGTCCACCCTGTAGTCAGATGACTGCTGATGTATAATAGACATCAGTCCACCCTGTAGTCAGATGACTGCTGATGTATAATAGACATCAGTCCACCCTGTAGTCAGATGACTGCTGATGTACAATAGACATCAGTCCACCCTTAGTCAGACTGTCGATGTACAATAGACAACAGTCCACCCTGTAGTCAGATGACTGCTGATGTACAATAGACAACAGTCCACCCTGTAGTCAGATGACTGCTGATGTACAATAGACATCAGTCCACCCTTAGTCAGACTGTCGATGTACAATAGACATCAGTCCACCCTGTAGTCAGATGACTGCTGATGTACAATAGACAACAGTCCACCCTGTAGTCAGATGACTGCTGATGTATAATAGACAACAGTCCACCCTGTAGTCAGATGACTGCTGATGTGCAATAGACATCAGTCCACCCTGTAGTCAGATGACTGCTTATGTACAATAGACAACAGTCCATCCTGTATTCAGATGACTGCTGATGTATAATAGACAACAGTCCACCCTGTAGTCAGATGACTGCTGATGTATAATAGACATCAGTCCACCCTGTAGTCAGATGACTGCTGATGTACAATAGACAACAGTCCACCCTGTAGTCAGATGACTGCTGATGTATAATAGACATCAGTCCACCCTGTAGTAAGATGACTGCTGATGTATAATAGACAACAGTCCACCCTGTATTCAGATGACTGCTGATGTACAATAGACAACAGTCCACCCTGTAGTCAGATGACTGCTGATGTACAATAGACAACAGTCCACCCTGTAGTCAGATGACTGCTGATGTATAATAGACATCAGTCCACCCTGTAGTCAGATGACTGCTGATGTACAA
>JAPXFY010000027.1:15905961-15908461 GCA_030674185.1 Monoplex corrugatus | reverse complement strand
CAATTTCATATGCGCTCAACCCATTGTTTAAGAAGGATTTATTGCACTCAGACAATTTTGTATGTGCTCCAGACAATTTCATATGCGCTCAACCCATTGTTTAAGAAGGATTTATTGCACTCAGACAATTTTGTGTGTGCTCCAGACAATTTGATATGCGCTCTACCCATTGTTTAAGGATTAATCACACTCAGTTTTTTATGCGCTCCACCCATTGTTCATGAAGGAGTGATTGCACACAATTTTATATGCGCTTCAGACAATTTTATGTGCACTCCACCCATTGTTCAGTTTTATATAAAGTCCACCCATTGTTCAAGAGGGATTAATCACACTCGGACAATTTCATATGCACTCCACCCATTGTTCAAGAAGGATTATTCACACTGACAATTTTATACGCTCTCCACCCATTGTTGAAGACGGATGAATTGCACTCTGACAATTTCGTATACGCTGCGCCCGTTGTTCAAGAAGGATTAATTTGCGCTCAATTTCACATGCACTCCACCGATTGTTCAAGAGAGATTAATCGCACTCGGTTTTACATGTGCTCCACCCATTGTTCAAGAAGGATTAATCGCACTCAGACAATTTTATATGCACTCCATTCATTGTTCAAGAAGTTTTATTCGCACTCAAACAATTTTACATCCTCTCCATCTATTGTTAAAGAAGGATTGTTCGCACTTAGACAATGTACGCTCCACTCATTGTTCAAGACAGATTCATTGCACTCAGACAATATACACTCCACCCATTGTTCGAGAAGGATTAATTGCACTCAGACAATATACGCTCCACCCATTGTTCGAGATTAATCGCACTTAGACAATTTCATGTGCACTCCACCCATTGTTCAAGAAGGATTAATCACGTTCAGACAATTTTTTATGCTCTCCACCCATTGTTCAAGATGATAAATCGCACTCAGACAATTTTATGTATGTGCTCAACCCGACTCTGCCATTTACTATCTGGCAGACTCCCTGAGCCTGCACAAAACACTGTAATTATCATCATTATTTATTTGTGGACTTAAGATTTCCTGTCTTAAGTTTTAGTCACTGCCTACAGTAAAACACAGCAACAAACAAACAACCAACAACAACGACAAAAAAAGGCAGCAAAATAAAGAGTTGGCTTGTAAGCTGCTAGTCTGAATGCTGTAAATATTTTGCTGGGTTAATATTTCATAGCTTCCGTTCCTCCACCCCCACCCCACCCTTCCATTTCTAGATTTTGCCATCTCACAAGGTTTTGGCAGGCTCAAGGAATTTGCGGGGCAGAATTGGAAGGAAGGTATATTTTGGAATTGACTGAGTGAAATAATTCCACTTGAACAAAGGTTAACCCTTTGTCGCACCCTATCCACCAACATCAAAAACTTAACCCTTCGACTTCCTCAACCCAGCTTACTCTTACTGCAGTAAGCTGGTGAATAGGATGCGGGAGTCAAAGGGTTAAATTTCTGCTTTGCTAGCAGCATAGTTGACAATGCAGGATGCTGGTGGACAGGGTGTGGTAGTCAAAGGGTTAAATTTTTGTTTTGCTAGCGTAGTTGGCAATGCAGGGTGCTGGTGGACAGGGTGCAGGAATCAAAGGGTTAACTTTGGTTCTGACCCGCAACATGAGGAAAACAACGAACAAACAAGCTCAAGGACCTACCAGATAATTGCAGGCAAATTGGGTGGAACATTTATATGGGATATTATTAAGTGCCGTGTGCCGTGAATCCCTCTTGAACAAATTGCAAACTTGCAACTCACAACAATAATTGGACAGCACATAAGGGTGGTGGAAGAGGAGGCAGGAGTTTTAAGGGGGGGGGGGGAGAGAGAGAGAGAGAGAGAGAGAGAGAGAGAGAGAGAGAGAGAGAGAGAGAGAGAGATAGAGAGATTGGGGCTTTATGAGTACTCAAATAATTCTACCTATGTATGTTTCAGACAGAGAGAGATCACATACAATAAATACATGAACACACACACACACACACACACAACACACACACACACACACACACACACACACACACACACACATTCACACACTGACACACACACACACACACACACACAACTCACACCACACACACACACACACACACACACACACACACACACACACACACACACACACACACACACACACACGTAGGCATGCACACAGGCATGCACACATATACACATACATACACACGTGCGGGCACATATGCATGCATGTGTGCACACATGCATGCACGCACGTGTGCACACACACATACACGCACAGGCACACACAGGCACACACACACACACACACATACACACACACACACACACACACACACACACACACACACACACACACACACACACACACACACACACATAAAAACAACAACAAAACACAGATTGGCACAAAGCGTCATTTGGCTTAAAGAAGGAAAGAAGAAAAGCCAACAAAAGAGATTAAAAACAGTTTGGAACAGCTTGGATAAGATAACTGTTAAGATAACTGC
>JAPXFY010000027.1:15880961-15895961 GCA_030674185.1 Monoplex corrugatus | reverse complement strand
CTCCCGCGTCCTGTCCTCAGCATCCTGCATTGTCAACAATGCTAACAAAGCAGAAACTTAACCCTTTGCAACCTCACCCTATCCACCAGTTCTTGCAGGAAGCTGATGGATAGAGTGAGGGAATAAAGGGTTCAGTTTTTGCAGTTGGTGGATAAGTGTGGGAGTCAAAGGGTTAAACTATCACCACATTAGAATCATACTGGTCATTGTTTAAAAACAAGCTACAAACATTCAAAACCAGACCAGCTGCACATTCAGCTAAAATCAAATCATTTCATTTGTAGTCTTATGAATAAAAAATATCACTTCTCCCAGGAAAGCATAGATATTTTCCAGAGGAACATCACGAAACAAGATCTTCAGTGAGTTCGATGTAAAATATGTATGTCTGCTGTAGTGAAGTAAAATACTACATGTGATTTGTGTGATGTGAAATAAAATGGATACTATGTATTCCCAATGAAATAAATGTGAATGACATTTTTTAAGTGAAATCAGTGTGAATGACGTGTTTTTTGATTCATTCAGTGTGGATGATGTGGTTTTCGATGAAATCAGAGTGGATGATGTGTTTTTATTAAATTAATGTGGATAACATTTTTACATTTTGAAATAAAGTAAGTATGGTGTGATGTGTGTTTCAGACACTGGACATGGACCGAAGTGGCCTGACTAAGATGAAGAAATCTGTCAAGGCACTGTACAACACCGGCAACAGTGAGTCTGAATTCTCTGTCTGTCTGTCCTTCTTTTTAATCTCTTTCAGTGAGAAGGCTGGAACCACGTCCTTGACTCTCCTCCATTTTATGGATGTGTCATTGAGGATGTTGGTTCAAATTTTCAGACCAGTGGTGTCTGTATTGAAGGGCTGGTCAGTGCCAAGATATATTAATTATTATAAAAGTAAGATTAAGAGTTCACAACTCTTTTCAGCTCTGGGTAGGAGCCGATTTGGAAAAACAAAAACAAAAAACCACAGTCAATTTTTGGACTGATCCTGGTTCAAACAAGAACCACAGTCAGATTTTGGACTAATCCTGGTTCAAACAAGAACCAAGTCATATTTTGGACTGATCCTGGTTCAAACAAGAACCACAGTCATATTTTGGACTGATCCTGGTTCAAACAAGAACCACAGTCAGATTTTGGACTGAATCCTGGTTCAAACAAGAACCACAGTCATATTTGGACTGATCCTGGTTCAAACAAGAACCACAGTCATATATTGGACTGATCCTGGTTCAAACAAAAACCACAGTCATATATTGGACTTGATCCTGGTTCAAACAAGAACCACAGTCATGTTTGGACTGATCCTGGTTCAAACAAGAACCACAGTCATATTTTGGACTGATCCTGGTTCAAACAAGAACACTAGTCATATTTTGGACTTATCTTGGTTCAAACAAGAACCACAGTCATATATTGGACTGATCCTGGTTCAAACAAAACCACAGTCATATTTTGGACTGATCCTGGTTCAAACAAGAACCACAGTCAGATTTTGGACTGATCTGGTTCAAACAAAAACCACAGTCATATATTGGACTGATCTTGGTTCAAACGAGAACCACAGTCATATTTTGGACTGATCCTGGTTCAAACAAGAACCACAGTCATATTTTGAACTGATCTTGGTTCAAATCAGACCACCAGTCAGTGTTTTGTTGACTGTTTTTTCACACAGAACCAGAATTGATGATAAACCAAAAACATCTATTCATTGGACATGCACCTGATGTAGGCCCCCTGGGAATTGGGGGGACTCTCGGTATAAATAGTATCCCCGCCTTCTGGACATTCTGTGCCAGAAATTTTCCTCTTTTCTGTCACTCTCTTTGTTTCTTTCTTCTTCCTTTGCTTTCTGTCATTTCTTCCTATCATTTTCTGCCTTGCTGGTCCATTCACCTGTATGTGTTCGTATTTTTCTCTTGGGATTGATAATTGGGTACATGTATTAAGTGCATTTTTGGCTTTAGGGAGATGAGATATGTGGAAGCAGTTTTAGATAATTTAGGCCCTTTTTATATGTTTTGGTGTCCTTAGGTATGCTTAAATTTGTATTCAGGTGTGTTTTTTAAATCCCGTTTGCAATAAATTGGTCGGAGTGGTCAACACCTGGGGCATGTCCTTAGATTATATGCGCGAATGCATTAATATGTATACTTAAATTTTAATTTTTTTTTTATCCTGTTGAAGTTTTGTATGTTTTGAAGTGGTCATTGCCCTGATATGGCTGTACGCAGTCAGCTGGACTTTAAACAGCAATAACAATGACCTGATGTAGGTACATTCCATCAAGACACTTTGATCCAGCACACTAAACACCACATAGACATCGTACTGGCAGTAAGGAATGTGTCATCAAACCATGGTGACGTCCACCCTGTTGAACACCTCTTCCCATCTTTCTATCAGTTCATCTCACCAGCACTGAAGGTCTTGATATGTCATTCCTTTCCCCCCAAAAAAAACTCACTCCCAGCAACATTTTCTCAGATATGTGTATGCATGTTGTTTGGCCTGCACTTTCCAAGTATTATGTTGATGCGCAGTCTGCATACTCATGTCTTTGGTGAGTATGCATTCTAGCTGTTTTTGTGTTTCTGTAAACCAGCAAACACTGATATGGCTTACAGGATCTTTAACGTGTATTTTTGATGTCCTGTATGTGTATACATACAAAGGGGAGTCAGGTATTTGCAGGTCTGCTCATATGTTAACCCTTTGACTCCCACACCCTGTCCACCAGCATACTGCATTGTCAACCATGCTAGCAAAGCAAAATCATTACCTTTGATTCCTGCAGGAAGCTGGTGGGTAGGGAAGGGAATGAAAGGGTTAAGTTTTTGCTGTTGGTGGACAGGGTGCGGGAGTCAAAGCGGTTAACCTATGAGATTGAAAAAATTGCCACTCCTTACCCAAGATATTAACCAAGCAGATTGAACTTGAATATTCAGATGGGAAGTCCAGTGTTTCACCACTTAGACGATGTCTGTCATTGCAGTTTTTGAAGTGTTCATTCTTCTTGTATTGTTATGATCTTGTTTTCTGTCAGTATTGTTGTAACATGTCTAGAACTGTGAGCAAGCAGAGCATCTGTGGCGTGAATGCTCTGTAACCAGTAGCCCTGATATGGGTCTGCGCACTTGTTGGGCTTTAAACAACGATAGCAACCAAGTGTTACATACTTCTTTGGGATGTGGCAGTAAAAAGGAATTTGAGCAAGAAATTATCCAGCAGGTTCACTACACAGAAGAAAACCTACACACTGCTTAGATTTCTTGATAGCAAATATAAAAACTAGTTGTCTGTCATGAAGCTGCAGCGATTTGTAGTGCGTGTTGTGTGTTGTGTGTTGTGTGTGTGTGTGTGTGTGTGTGTGTGTGTGTGTGTGTGTGTGTTGTGTTGGAGAGAGAGAGAGAGAGTGTGTGTGTGTGTGTGTGTGTGTGTGTGTGTGTGTGTGTGTGTGTGTGTGTGTGTGTGTGTGTGTGTGTGTGTGTGTGTATAAAATGTGACATGTTG
This sequence comes from Monoplex corrugatus, assembly GCA_030674185.1. Lineage (NCBI taxonomy): Eukaryota > Metazoa > Mollusca > Gastropoda > Littorinimorpha > Ranellidae > Monoplex > Monoplex corrugatus. The sequence goes on along the minus strand of JAPXFY010000027.1, from coordinate 15,892,436 downwards.
TGTTCGAATTTTTGGTGAGGTTTTTTCTCTTCTTTTGACGAATTCCTAGACTACGAAAAAAACAAAAAAACAAAAACGAAAAACAAATGCTTTCATTCTGTAGACATGCGTCATGAGTGTATTCTCTTTTTTCTGTGGTCAAGAGAGTTGGCTATTTGGTGTTTACTCAGCGGGATTATACCTTTTGACAGTTCCATATGTGCGTCGTCCAGTTTGTCATTTGTTATCTGACAGACTCCTTGAGCTTGTGCAAAACCCTGTGTACTGGCAGATCTTGAAATGGGAAGGGATAGTGTGTGAATATAAGGGGGGGGGGGGGGAGAAAGGAAAAGGACCTGTGGAATAGTAAGCTGACAGTGCCAGAATAGTTGGAGCGTTAGAATGGACTGTGAACGGGTCATTTTATGTTGTTGGCTGGGATTGGACATCAGCAAGGCCAAGGTTCTAGTGCAGGAGCCAGCCAGGTCAAGGGCCGAAAATGAAAGATGCAGATATTATGAGTGTGAACTGATATTATTCTTGTGTGTGATGTTACGTGACCCTCCATGGGGATGCCAGGGATTCTAAGTAATAAATAGTATCCCCACCTTCTGGAAGTTCCGTGCTAGAAATTTCCTCTTTTCTGTCTCTCTCTTTGTTTGAACTGTATTGTTCCTTTGCTTTCTGTCATTTCTTCCTGTCATTTTCTGCCTTGTTGATCCATTCACCTGTATGTGTTCGATAAAGTCATACATACTTTTTGTTAGGATTGATAATTGGGTACATGCATTAAATGCATTCTTTTTGGCTCTGGGGAAATGTGATATGCGGAAGCAATTTTAAGCAATTTAGGCCCGTTTTTATTTTTTTTTTAGTATCTTAGTTGTGTTTAACTTTGTATTTAAGTCATCTGCGTGATAAATTGAATGGAGTGGTCAATGCCAGATAATGTGCGCGAATGCTTCGATTTGTATACTTTATTTGTTTTCTTTTTCTTTATTCCGTTTTTTCCCTATTGAAGTGTTGTATGTGTTTTGAAACAGTTGTAGCCTGATGTGGCTCTACACAGTCGGCTGGGCTTTAAACAAAAATAACAGTAACGATGTCATCATCATCATCATTAGGTGCCCTGCCGCATGGCGTTGGCGATCATGGACTTCCATCTGTCTCTATCTCTCGTTGCCCCTAGCATCTCCCCCACCCTCCTCTTCCCCAGCCACTCTGCAAGTCCGTCCAGCATTTTCTCCCTGGGTCTACCTGGTGCTCTCTTTCCCTCCAGCTTTCCCGTTGTGACCAGGTGCTCCAAATCCCCCTTTCTCATAAAATGGCGTATAAATGTTGCCTGTCATTTCCTAATCTTCCTTATGAGTGATCTACTTGTGTCTGCCTCCATCAAGACTGTCTCGTTTGTTTTCTTTGCTGTCCATGTGATGTCATGTGAAGTGCTAACTGATATTATCCTTGTATGTGATGTCATGTGAAATGCAAACTTGTATTATCCTTGTATGTGTTGTTATGTGTTACTGTACCAGTCAGAAGGCGCGAATGGATAGAGCGCGATGATGCAGTGTTACCTAGCATTGATCACAATGCCCAGTGTGCAGCACACATTACATAAGTGGATTCCCCTACAAAAAAGACTGCAAGATAACATGGAGATGGATTGGGTACATCATCGGAAGGGGCAAGATAACATGGAGATGGATTGGGTACATCATCGGAAGAGGGCAAGATAACATGGAGATGGATTGGGTACATCATCGGAAGAGGGCAAGATAACATGGAGATGGATTGGGTACATCATCGGAAGAGGGCAAGATAACATGGAGATGGATTGGGTACATCATCGGAAGAGGGCAAGATAACATGGAGATGGATTGGGTACATCATCGGAAGAGGGCAAGATAACATGGAGATGGATTGGGTACATCATCGGAAGAGGGCAAGATAACATGGAGATGGATTGGGTACATCATCGGAAGAGGGCAAGATAACATGGAGATGGATTGGGTACATCATCGGAAGAGGGCAAGATAACATGGAGATGGATTGGGTACATCATCGGAAGAGGCAAGATAACATGGAGATGGATTGGGTACATCATGTGAAAAGGGCAAGATAACATGGAGATGGATTGGGTGCATCATGTGAAAAGGGCAAGATAATTTCACCTGGACTTCACTTCACCTGACACAAGAAGGGAAGACGTAAGACAGGAAACCTGGGGTAGCATATAGAAGCTGGAACAGAACAGACAGAAGCGGAGAATATTTGTTGCTGCCCTACATTCCAGTGACATAATGAGCAATAAGTAAGTTAACTAAACTTGTTCACACAGTCCTGAATTTGCTGGGTGACTGACACATCTGTGACCTGAGTGTAGCAATGATTTTTTTTTTTGTCTTTATGGCTTTTCCCCTCTGGTGCTTGCCTCATCTTCCCACCATCCTCCTTCTCTGTCTCATATCCCCTGCCCTCCTCTCTCTCTGAACTATCCTTTTCTTTTTCTCTCGCTTTCTTGTTTCCTGCCACCCCCCCCCCCCCCCTCCCCTCTTCCTGTCCCGTGGTATTTGGAGAGAACATGTGGATTGAAGCATTGATTGAAGAATTGATCCAGGTAAAGCCCCCCTCTCCCCTTCACTTCTTACCCTATCAACATGTTCTTTGACTGGGATCCACAGCAAGCAGGATGGTCAGGACATCTCCATACTGTCCCTGTTTACTGCCTTTTATGGTGGTCAGGACATCTTGATACTCTCCTTGTTTCCAGCCTTTTATGGTGGTCAGGACATCTTCATACTCTCCGTGTTTACAGCCTTTTATGGTGGTCAGGACATCTTCATACTCTCCCTGTTTACTGCCCTTTATTGTAGGGCATCATGGTACTCTCCCTGTTTACTGCCCTTTATGGTAGTCAGGACATCTTCATACTCTCCCTGTTTACTGCCGTTTATGGTAGGGCATCATGGTACTCTCGCTGTTTACTGCCCTTTATGGTAGTCAGGACATCTTCATACTCTCCCTGTTTACTGCCGTTTATGGTAGGGCATCATGGTACTCTCCCTGTTTACTGCCCTTTATGGTAGTCAGGACATCTTGATACTCTCCCTGTTTACTGCCCTTTGTGGTAGTCAGGACATCTTGATACTCTCCCTGTTTACTGCCTGTTATAGTCAAGACATCATGATACTCTCCTTGTTTACTGCTTTTTATGGTAGTCAGGACATCGTGATACTCTCCCTGTTTACTGCCCTTTTGGCTTGCGATTGTCATCCCTACAGATGTGTCCTGTCCAAGGAAGTTAGCATTTGATGAGTAGACAATGTAAACTTAGCAAGCCACACTTGAAATTTAGATGCTTGATCTTACCACATGTTGTTGCAAGTCTTGCACAGACATCTTTGGTGGAACTGCTCCAACTGTTGAACATGTTTTCGATAGGTAGTTCAGGTCTCCAGGGCGCTCTCTAAGTAGTGTTAATTTGTACACAGCAATCTTTGTTGCGAGTATGATGCCATTGTCATACCTCAACCTTCTGTGAACCTTCCAAAGACAGAGCTATCCTTGGAAATGTGCAGCGCCAACTCAGCATCAGATCTCTCACATCAGCAACAACAACAAAAAAATAACAACAATAACAACAGTAGCAACATCAGCAACCACCTCCACATACCAAAACAGCATCACCACCAGCAAAACCAAATCCAAATCATCACAATCCAAGAAATGCGAAAAACGTATGTTGTGTGTTGTCACGTTGAGAGGGCAGAATTATGTTGTCAGTTACCATATGATCAGCCCTGTGTCAGTTTGTTCAGGACCGTCACATTCCTTTGTTCACCATACCCTGAACACGGGTGGGGACAGGAAAGGATGTGTAAAGGTTAGAGAGAGAGAGAGAAAGAGAGAGAGAGAGAGAGAGAGAGAGAGAGAGAGAGAGAGAGTGAGTGAGTGTGTGTGTGTGTGTGTGTGTGTTAAAAGCAGGTGTAACAGATGACAGTCTTGCAGCGTGAAAGATAATAGCAAGGAGACAGTGTGCACCATGGATGACACCTCAATGCACCATGGATGACACCACATTTTGTCATTTGTACCTCTCTCTCTCTCTCTCTCTCTCTCTCTCTCTCTCTCTCTCTCTCTCTCTCTCTCTCGCTTGCTATCTGTAGGTAAAGTTGTTCCACAACTCTGAAGCTATAGTGAGATAGGTGGTAGGGAGATCAATTTTTCTCAGCACTTGTAGTCATTTATGGTGGTCAGGACATCTTGATACTCTCCCTGTGGAAACCTGTATGCCATTTCTCTCTCTCTCTCTCTCTCTGTCTGCCTGTCTGTCTGTCTCAGTCTCTGTCTGTCACAGTCGTCTCTCGCTCTCTCGCTCTCTCTCTCTCTCTCTCTCTCTCTCTCTCTCTCTCTCTCTCTCTCTCTCTGTCTGTTTCTCAGTGTTAAAAGTCGATCATGTTTGTCAGTGTCAATGCTTCATTGACCACAGCTCCCCGTCCCCTGTGTTCCCTGTGAATGGGTTAACAGCCTAAAATAGTAAATATTCGTATTGTGTGTGTGTGTGTGTGTGTGTGTGTGTGTGTGTGTGTGTGTGTGTGTGTGTGTGTGTGTGTGTGTGGTGGTGTGTGTGTGTAAGTGGTGACATGCACAGGTGGTATTAATGTATGTCAGTGATCGGTCACAGCTAGTACAGTCTAGTGTTAGAGGTAGAGATAGTGGCAGATGGACAGTGTACACCCCCCCCTCTTCTTAAAAACTGGAAGTGCTGATATATTTGTGCGCACATACGAGATGTACCGTTTAGTTGTTTTTGATTCCAGCAACTGGTTTTGATGTGTATAGTACTTGGGTGAAATTTTTCCATGGTATGCATGGTAGTAAGTGAGATTTTACATGGGTTATTGGATGGTAAGTAAATGGGGGGAGATTTTACATGGGTATTGCATGGTAGGTAAAGGGTGGAGACTTTTCATGGGTATTGCATGGTAGGTAAAGGGTGGAGACTTTTACATGGGTATTGCATGGTAGGGAAAGGGTGGAGACTTTTCCGTGCGTATTGCGTGGTGGGTAAACGGTGGAGATTTTTCCATAGGTATTGCCCAGTATGTAAAGGGTGGAGATTTTTCCAATCATCCAGTTCAGCATGTGGCAGACGTGTTAATGCCGGAAACCCCTCATGTGTATACATGCTTGCAGAATATCAAGTACGTCCACTAATGATACTGTGATCCGTGTCAATATTTGGTAGCTTCTGGAACCATGAAAACATCCCAGCGTGATTATCCCAGAAAACAGAGTATGACTGCATTGTTGTTGGGGTAAGGGGGAAACCCGGCCTGACATGAACGTGGACTTGTAAATTTGAGTGCACATAGCATTTGGAACCCACAAATGGAGGGGGAAAAATCCCATCTGTCAACAGCCAACAGAAGCAAAGAGACTACACAGGCAAAAAAAGTGTTCTTAAATTAAGGTTCTAATAACTTTATGTTATCGTGTCCTTCAACATCTAATTGGTGCCAGATAGTGCCATTCCTAGAGCTGTAACCCACTCTCCAGTGTTCTTAAAGTTCTAATCACTATGCTATCATATCCCTCAACATCTAATTGGTGCCAGATAGTGCCATTCCTAGAGCTGTAAGCCCCCTCCAGTGTTCTTAAGGTTCTAATCACTATGCTGTCATATCTCTCAACACTAATTGGTGACCAGATATTGCCATTCCTAGTGCTGCAATCCCCCTCCAGTGTTCCTAAGGTTTTAATCACTATGCTACCATGTCCAATCGCTATGCTATCATGTCCCTCAACACCTAATTGGTGCCAGATATTGCCATTCCTAGAGCTGTAAGCCTCATCCAGTGTTCTTAAGGTTCTAATCACCCTGTCCCTCCATGTCCCTCAACACCTAATTGATGCCAGAAATTGCCATTCCTAGTGCTGTAACCCCCCTCCAATGTTCCAAGATTTTAATCACTATGCTACCATGTCTCTCAACGCCTGATTGGTGCCAAATGTTGCCATGTCCAGAGCTGTACCTGTATGGTGCACATTTTTGTTGGAAAACTTGAAATTCAGGTTTCTGGAGAGGTATTGATGTAGGGGATAGGTAAGGATTGCTGAGTTGGGCTCTGCAACAAAGAAAAGTGTGTTTGTACTTGGAGGCATACTAGGTAGCAAGGCATGGTTGGCATAAGAGTGGAGCTTCTGCCTTCCAGTCTGACTTGACACAGAATAAAAAAAAAGAGTGTGGTTTCCAATCCACCCAACTGTGAACAGTGAATGGATGCCTGATGCTATTCAGAGTTGTGGAAGGTAAAGCAGCGAGTAAGAGTAGATGGGTAAAGCTGTCATAACGCTAACCCTGAGAAAAATTGAGCTCTTTACCATCACACTCACTGCAGCTTCAGAGTTGTGGAACAGCTTTACCTACTTTTAACCCTTTAACTCCCACAGCCTCTCTACCTATTGCAAAAGCTTAACCCTTTGATTCCCTCACCCTATCCACCAACTGCCTGCAGGAAGCTGGTGGACAGGGTGAGGGAATCAAAGGGTTAAGTATTTGCTTTGCCAGCATGATTGACAATGCAGGATGCTGGTGGACAGCTTGCAGGAGTCAATGGGTTAAGTGGGGCAGCATTCTGCATGTCATCAAAACAGACACTGAACATCACTAGCACACCTGACCATTGTTTAGTTTGGCAGCAGTGCATGATCTTCTCAGTTTGGTGGCCCAATGGCGTTTGACAGAAATAGTTATGTGACATTAGAGCTGTGACATAAGAAAGCTGGCTTTGGTGCAGAAATGATTGGCAGTACCAAATGGCATGGCGATCAATTAGGTGAGTGAGGAGACTGGCAGTGGTGGTTGGCAGGTGCGCAGAATGATGGGAAGATGGTGGGAGAATAACTTTTGAATTTGTTCATGTGATAATTCCATACATGCTCCACCCAAATATGCCACTGATGATCATACAGACTCCTTGAGCTGATGCAAAACCTTAAAATCTTGACATGGGAGAGAGGAGGAAGGGGGAACACTTTTGTTCAGTGATATGCTGTCTGATTTGAATTTTTATATATTTTATTACATCACTATGAACACAGTCCTTGGTGTGGAAATTTTCATGTGCTGAAAAATATTCATTCATTCATTCATTCATTCATTCATTCATTCATTCATTCATTCATTCATTCATATTCATTCATAAAGACCCTGAAGGGAATGGAAAGCAATAGAGTAGGAAACATGCAACTTGAACAAAAACAGTAGAGTAGGAAAAACGTGCCAACTTTAAACAGTCTAAATAATGTTTTTAGAGGTGTTGTCATCAGATCTTTCCTGGATACCTCTCACATGATAGGTAAAGGATGGAGATTTTTCTGATCGCGCACACCAATATATGTGCAGACTCGTGTACGCATGTAGAACATCAGATCCTGTAAGTCATGTTAGTGTCAGGTGGCCTATGGAAACCTGAAAACACCAAGTACATACCTACCAGAGACGGAGTTTGCAGACTGTGCGGCGACACACTCCCTGCACAGTGAGGGCAGAACAGCATGCAAACACTCATCCGAGAAAAAGTAAATGTTATACAAAAAAGGTTTTAAGAACCAGAAGAGGGATAAAAATCACATAGCTGATGAGCCATCTGTGTTATCATTTGTTACAAAGTTGGTGGCAGGTGGCGCAAATGTTGGTGGCACTTGTCTCAGGCTATGTGAGAGGGTAGGGCTTCACTGGTGATATGTAATATTATAGTGATTTATTGCAGGTAGTTTTTCTGCTATCTGTTGTGACTGGGTTTGTGTTTATCACTGCAGATATATTTGTGCTCGCTCGCTTTTTCTCTGTCTCAAGTCTCTGTCTGTCTGTCTTCTCTCTCTCTCTCTTTCTCTCTCTCCACTCTGTCTCTCTCTCCCTTCCTCCCTCCCTCTCTGTCTCTCTTTTTCTTTCCCTCTCCTTCTCCCTCTCTTTATTTCTGTCTCTCCCCTGTCTCCCTTTTCTGTCTCTTACTCTGAAATGCGCACATGCATGTGCTGATCTTTTTTTTTTTTTTTAAGATAGTGAAATTTTATTTCATTCTTCATTTCACATATCTGTCTCTCTGCTCTCTGTCTCTGTTTCTCTTTACACATGCACATTCACTCACATGCACACACGCATGCATGTGCTCACTCACTCATACACAAATGCATACTCACACCCTCTCTCGTTCCCTCTCTCTTGTTCTCATAAACACACACACACTCACTCACTCTGTCTCTATCTCTTGCTGTCTCTCCCTTTTTGTCTCTGTCTGTCTGTCTGTCTGTCTTCTCTCTCAGTCTCTGTCTCTGTCTCTGTCTCTCTCTCACACACACATACACTCACACACACAACACACGCACGCACACACACACAAACACACACACACACACACACACACACACACACACACACACACACACACACACACACACACACACACACACACACACACACACACAGTTTGATGATGATTATTATGCTGTTGATGATGATGATGATGATATTGATGATGATGATGATGATAAATCATTTTTGTGTAGCGTTATTTTTCAAAAATCATGGGACTTGGTAACCAGTGCTTTACAGACTGCATACAGCGTCTTTGGGGCTTATTCTGCCATACACTGGTGTGGGCAGGAGGTGCATACTTAAATTTTGTGTTTGCTGTGTCAGGCTATCGTCAGTCCTAATGAGCATCGTTGTTGATGATTATGATTAGCATTTCAGCTCCAAGTACTTTAGGACACAGATACAGTGGCCAGCTTTTCAGACTTTCAGTTTGAACCCGGTAGGATGGTGGGTGTTGTGTGCAGGGTGGAATTTTTATTGATCTTCCAGGGTAACCATTTGCACTGACCGGTTAGTGCCTCACGTTTAACCCTCTCACTCCAGCACCCTGTCCACCAGCATCCTGCATCATCTGACCATGCTAGCAAAGCAAAAACTTGAATCTTTTGACTCCCTCACCCTATTCACCATCTTCCTGCAGGAAGCTGGTGGAGAGGGCGAGGGAGGCAAAAGGTTAAGCTTTTGAGTTGGTGGATAGGGTACGGGAGTCAGAGGGTTAAGATTGTCTAAGCCATGTCAGTGTCAGGTGGTACATGAAAACACATAAGTACCCAGCATACACCTCCTGCGTACACCAGGATATGGCACAATAAGCCCTGAAGACGGAAGTATGCACACTGTAAAGCAGCATAACGCCTGCACAATAACAATGCGTTTTCCGAGAAACTTTTTGCACACAAAAGGGGGGTTGGGGTAGAGGGAAAGAGAAACACAGTCTCAAACACTGCAATTCCCTCCCGACCCACGTCTTTACATGGTCCCTTTCACCCCAAACCCTTCATACCCATGCTGTCACTGCCCCCACCCCCCACCCCCCACTTCCCTCATTCTCTCTCTCTCTCTCTCTCTCTCTCCTCTCTCTCTTTCTCTGTGTGTGTGTGTGTTCTACAGTTGATTATTATTTCTGTCACCAGATTTTCTTTTTTGACTCTACAATGAAACTTTCATGAGAAAATTCCCAGGTTGTAGGACAAATGATAAATAATCTTCGTTATGCGGATGACACCATTCTAATTACAGAAAACGAAAAAGACCTACAAAATCTTGTGAATATAAATAATAGATATAGAAATCGCAGCAGTAAGGACTGGTGCTAAATAGTAAGAAGACTGAAGTGATGGTAATCAGTGAAAAGCAAGAAATCTCGTTTGTTTTCTTTGCTGTCCATGGTAGTCTTTAACTCTTTGACTCCCGCACCCTGTCCACCAGCATCCTGAATGTCACCCATGCTAATAAAGCAAAAACTTAACCCTTTGATTCCCTCACCTTGTCCACCAGCTTCCTGCAGGAAGCTGGTGGATACGGTGAGGGAATCAAAGGGTTAAGTTTTTGCAGTTGGTGGATAGGGTGCAGGGGTCAAAGGGTTAACTTTCTTCTTAGAAACCACATTTCATCTGTATCAATCTTGTTCTGACTTTGCTTGTTGATTGTCCACGCTTCACATCCGTACGTGTTGATTGTCCACGCTTCACATCCGTACAACAGTTGGACGTAGCCTTTCCCAGGTATCAGACAGTAGACCAGGGTTTTATTTCTCCCTCATGCCATTGGAAACCATTGTATAGGAGTGTTGTTGTCTGGCTGCCGTCCTGCCCTCCCTCCCCACCACCACATACATGTAGAGTGGCCCATTAGTTCACTTGGTTAGAATGCCGTGCTGATTATGAAGGAATCATGGATTCGACCCGTAGACAGGCCAAAAGTTTTTTTTTTTTTCATTAATTGTTTGTTTGTCTGTTTTCCACATAGGTTGATTGGCTGTTTTGATAGAGCCATGGGCTCGAGGTCTTACGTCATTAGTTCAGTCACACACTGCAACATAAAAGTTGGCTTTTTTGCTTCACGTCTTAATGCTGCAGTCACTGTGGTTGTATCAGTGTTTCTTATATCATGTTGCCCTCCCCCATTTCAAAACCTTGCCTGTAACAACTTTTTTGCGTAGGCTCAAGGAGTCTGCTAACATATTTGAGCTGGCACAATAGAACTGTTTGGAGTGTGATGAATCCCTCTTGAACAAATCCCAAGGCCAGAGTTGAATGCCCCATGGAGTCAGTGACTGAGATGGTATCACACAGCCATACGTCTCTTTCAGCACACAGGCAGTTTGGCAACGAACCTATGCATTATTATTAATGGATAGGGCATGAGTTCAGTTCTTTCGTGCTGATGTCAGTGTGTGGTGTCAGCTTCTAGTCGTCTGTTCGTGTTGGTGACTTCTCTGTCTTTGTCTCTTTCTCTTTCTTTCTCTCTCTCTCTCTTTCTCTCTGTCTGTCTGTGTGTGTGTTTCGTTCCTTGATTTAACGTCTTTTCACTATAAGTGATAAGTGTGCGTGTATGTGTCTGTCTGTCTTGTCTGTCTCTCTCTGTCTGTGTCTGTCTCTCTGTCTGTCTCTCTGTCTCTCTCTGTCTGTCTGTCTCTCTGTCTATGTCTGTCTCTGCCTGTCTGTCTCTGTCTCTATATCTGTCTCTGTCTGTCTGTCTGTCTGTCTGTCTGTCTCTGTCTTTCTCTCTGTTGCGATTTTTCTTGGGTGCGTGTATGCACGTTGTTTTGCCCACACTGTGTAAGCAGTATGTTGCTGCATAGTCAGCGCATTCCGTCTTCAGTGTGCATGCATACTGGTTATTCTCATATTTCCACCTGACAACGACATGACTTACAGGATCTTCAACATGCATACTTGATGTTTGCTTGTGCATACACACGAAGGGGTCAAGGGTCTCTCAGGTCTGCACACACATTGACGTGGGAAATAGGAAAATCTCCACCCTTTACCCGCCATGGTAGTCTTTAAACCCTTTGTCTTGTTTGTTTTCTTTGCTGTCCATGGTAGTCTTTAACCCTTTGTCTTGTTTGTTTTCTTTGCTGTCCATGGTAGTCTTTAACCCTTTGTCTTGTT
>JAPXFY010000027.1:15823461-15873461 GCA_030674185.1 Monoplex corrugatus | reverse complement strand
TCCACATTTTATGACACCTAATGTGATACATACATCAGAACACACACATTGATTGAAAAAATAAGAAAGAAAAAACTTGCAAAAATCTACATATATACTAACAGTCGCGAAGTAACAGTGTCTAACTTTACATAATGATAATACACACATATTTGTATTAATAAACTTATGCATGTACGAGTTCGGAGTTTGTTCAGGAGCAGTTGCAGTTTATTCATGGCACTGGGACAATTCCACAAGTGCTTCACCCAGACTGCCAGCAGTTATTTGGCAGACCCCAAAGCTTGCACAATACCCTACTTGCTGGCAGGGTCTTGAAATGGGGAGGGGCAGAAGGGACGGACCTGTGAAACATGAAGCTGATACCACCAGAATGATGACGACAGTAACAGATGGGCGGCAGAGAGTCCAGTTTTTGATGTTGCAGGTTGGGATTGAAGGGCTTGGTCAGGGTCACATCTCTCACATTTAATAATTTTGTTCTCCAGGGTATTTGTCAGGGTGATGTGTCACAGGTAGTAATGTTGTACTTCAGACACTTCGTCAGGGTGATGTGTCACAGGTAGTAATGTTGTGGATCAGGGGCTTTGTCAGGATGATGTTGTCGCATTCAGTAATTTTGTTCTCCAGGGGCGTTGTCAGGGTGATGTTTCACATTTAATAATTTTGTTCTCCAGGGGCGTTGTCAGGGTGATGTTTCACATTTAGTAATTTTGTTCTCCAGGGGCGTTGTCAGGGTGATGTGTCACATTTAGTAATTTTGTTCTCCAGAGGCGTTGTCAGGGTGATGTGTCACATTTAGTAATTTTGTTCTCCAGGGGCGTTGTCAGGGTGATGTGTCACATTTAGTAATTTTGTTCTCCAGGGGCGTTGTCAGGGTGATGTTTCACATTTAGTAATTTTGTTCTCCAGAGGCGTTGTCAGGGTGATGTTTCACATTTAGTAATTTTGTTCTCCAGGGCGTTGTCAGGGTGATGTGTCACATTTAGTAATTTTGTTCTCCAGGGGCGTTGTCAGGGTGATGTGTCACATTTAGTAATTTTGTTCTCCAGAGGCGTTGTCAGGGTGATGTTTCACATTTAGTAATTTTGTTCTCCAGGGGCGTTGTCAGGGTGATGTTTCACATTTAGTAATTTTGTTCTCCAGGGGCGTTGTCAGGGTGATGTTTCACATTTAGTAATTTTGTTCTCCAGGGGCGTTGTCAGGGTGATGTGTCACATTTAGTAATTTTGTTCTCCAGGGGCGTTGTCAGGGTGATGTGTCACATTTAGTAATTTTGTTCTCCAGGGGCGTTGTCAGGGTGATGTGTCACATTTAGTAATTTTGTTCTCCAGGGTCATTGTCAGGGTGATGTGTCACATTTAGTAATTTTGTTCTTCAGGGTATTTGTCAGGGTGATGTGTCACATCTAGTAATTTTGTTCTTCAGGGCATTGTCAGGGTGATGTGTCACATTTAGTAATTTTGTTCTTCAGGGCATTGTCAGGGTGATGTGTCACATCTAGTAATTTTGTTCTTCAGGGCATTGTCAGGGTGATGTGTCACATCTAGTAATTTTGTTCTTCAGGGCATTGTCAGGGTGATGTGTCACATCTAGTAATTTTGTTCTCCAGGGGCGTTGTCAGGGTGATGTGTCACATCTAGTAATTTTGTTCTTCAGGGCATTGTCAGGATGATGTGTCACATTTAGTAATTTTGTTCTCCAGGGTATTTGTCAGGGTGATGTGTCACATTTAGTAATTTTGTTCTCCAGGGTATTTGTCAGGGTGATGTGTCACATCTAGTAATGTTCTTCAGTGCATTGTCAGGGTGATGTGTCACATCTAGTAATGTTGTTCTTCAGGGCATTGTCAGGGTGATGTGTCACATTTAGTAATGTTGTTCTTCAGGGTCTTTGTCAGGGTGATGTGTCACATCTAGTAATGTTGTTCTTCAGGGTCTTTGTCAGGGTGATGTGTCACATCTAGTAATGTTGTTCTTCAGGGCATTGTCAGGGTAATGTGTCACATTTAGTAATTTTGTTCTCCAGGGTATTTGTCAGGGTGATGTGTCACATCTAGTAATTTTGTTCTTCAGGGTCTTTGTCAGGGTGATGTGTCACATCTAGTAATTTTGTTCTTCAGGGTCTTTGTCAGGGTGATGTGTCACATCTAGTAATTTTGTTCTTCAGGGCATTGTCAGGGTAATGTGTCACATTTAGTAATTTTGTTCTCCAGGGTATTTGTCAGGGTGATGTGTCACATCTAGTAATTTTGTTCTTCAGGGCATTGTCAGGGTGATGTGTCACATCTAGTAATTTTGTTCTCCAGGGTATTTGTCAGGGTGATGTGTCACATCTAGTAATTTTGTTCTCCAGGGTATTTGTCAGGGTGATGTGTCACATTTAGTAATTTTGTTCTTCAGGGTCTTTGTCAGGGTGATGTGTCACATCTAGTAATTTTGTTCTTCAGGGCATTGTCAGGGTGATGTGTCACATCTAGTAATTTTGTTCTCCAGGGTATTTGTCAGGGTGATGTGTCACATTTAGTAATTTTGTTCTTCAGGGCATTGTCAGGGTGATGTGTCACATTTAGTAATTTTGTTCTCCAGGGTATTTGTCAGGGTGATGTGTCACATCTAGTAATGTTCTTCAGGGCATTGTCAGGGTGATGTGTCACATCTAGTAATTTTGTTCTCCAGGGTATTTGTCAGGGTGATATGTCACATCTAGTAATGTTCTTCAGGGCATTGTCAGGGTGATGTGTCACATCTAGTAATTTTGTTCTCCAGGGTATTTGTCAGGGTGATGTGTCACATCTAGTAATTTTGTTCTTCAGGGCATTGTCAGGGTGATGTGTCACATCTAGTAATTTTGTTCTCCAGGGTATTTGTCAGGGTGATGTGTCACATCTAGTAATTTTGTTCTTCAGGGCATTGTCAGGGTGATGTGTCACATCTAGTAATTTTGTTCTCCAGGGTATTTGTCAGGGTGATGTGTCACATCTAGTAATTTTGTTCTCCAGGGTATTTGTCAGGGTGATGTGTCACATTTAGTAATTTTGTTCTTCAGGGTATTTGTCAGGGTGATGTGTCACATCTAGTAATTTTGTTCTTCAGGGCATTGTCAGGGTGATGTGTCACATCTAGTAATTTTGTTCTCCAGGGTATTTGTCAGGGTGATGTGTCACATCTAGTAATTTTGTTCTTCAGGGCATTGTCAGGGTGATGTGTCACATTTAGTAATTTTGTTCTCCAGGGTATTTGTCAGGGTGATGTGTCACATCTAGTAATGTTCTTCAGGGCATTGTCAGGGTGATGTGTCACATCTAGTAATGTTGTTCTTCAGGGCATTGTCAGGGTGATGTGTCACATCTAGTAATTTTGTTCTTCAGTGCATTGTCAGGGTAATGTGTCACATTTAGTAATTTTGTTCTCCAGGGTATTTGTCAGGGTGATGTGTCACATTGAGTAATTTTGTTCTTCAGTGCATTGTCAGGGTGATGTGTCACATCTAGTAATTTTGTTCTTCAGGGTCTTTGTCAGGGTGATGTGCCACATCTAGTAATGTTGTTCTTCAGGGTCTTTGTCAGGGTGATGTGTCACATCTAGTAATTTTGTTCTTCAGTGCATTGTCAGGGTGATGTGTCACATTTAGTAATTTTGTTCTTCAGGGTCTTTGTCAGGGTGATGTGCCACATCTAGTAATGTTGTTCTTCAGTGCATTGTCAGGGTGATGTGTCACATCTAGTAATGTTGTTCTCAGGGTATTTGTCAGGGTGATGTGTCACATCTAGTAATTTTGTTCTTCAGGGCATTGTCAGGGTGATGTGTCACATCTAGTAATTTTGTTTCTCAGGGTCATTTGTCAGGGTGATGTGTCACATCTAGTAATTTTGTTCTTCAGGCATTTGTCAGGGTGATGTGTCACATTTAGTAATTTGTTCTTCAGGGCATTGTCAGGGTGATGTGTCACATCTAGTAATGTTCTTCAGTGCATTGTCAGGGTGATGTGTCACATTAGTAATGTTGTTCTTCAGGCATTGTCAGGGTGATGTGTCACATTAGTAATTTTGTTCTTCAGTGCATTGTCAGGGTGATGTGTCACATTTAGTAATTTTGTTCTTCAGGGCTTTGTCAGGGTGATGTGTCACATTAGTAATTTTGTTCTTCAGGTCATTGTCAGGGTGATGTGTCACATCTAGTAATTTTGTTCTTCAGGGTATTTGTCAGGGTGATGTGTCACATCTAGTAATGTTGTTCTTCAGGGTCTTTGTCAGGGTGATGTGTCACATCTAGTAATTTTGTTCTTCAGGGCATTGTCAGGGTGATGTGTCACATTTAGTAATTTTGTTCTTCAGGGTCATTGTCAGGGTGATGTGTCACATTAGTAATTTTGTTCTTCAGGGTCTTGTCAGGGTGATGTGTCACATCTAGTAATTTTTGTCTATGTCACAGGTGTATTTGTCAGGGTGATGTGTCACATTAGTAATTTGTTCTTCAGGGTCTTTGTCAGGGTGATGTGTCACATTTAGTAATTTTGTTCTTCAGGGCTTTGTCAGGGTGATGTGTCACATTTAGTAATTTTGTTCTTCAGGGCATTGTCAGGGTGATGTGTCACATCTAGTAATTTTGTTCTTCAGGGCATTGTCAGGGTGATGTGTCACATCTAGTAATTTTGTTCTTCAGGGCATTGTCAGGGTGATGTGTCACATTTAGTAATTTTGTTCTTCAGGGTATTTGTCAGGGTGATGTGTCACATCTAGTAATTTTGTTCTTCAGGGCATTGTCAGGGTGATGTGTCACATTAGTAATTTTGTTCTCAGGGTCTTTGTCAGGGTGATGTGTCACATCTAGTAATTTTGTTCTTCAGGGCATTGTCAGGGTGATGTGTCACATCTAGTAATTTTGTTCTCCAGGTCTTTGTCAGGGTGATGTGTCACATCTAGTAATTTTGTTCTTCAGGGTCATTGTCAGGGTGATGTGTCACATCTAGTAATTTTGTTCTCCAGGGCTTGTCAGGGTGATGTGTCACATTTAGTTAATTTTGTTCTCCAGGGATTTGTCAGGGTGATGTGTCACATTCTAGTAATTTTGTTCTCCAGGGTATTGTCAGGGTGATGTGTCACATTAGTAATGTTCTCCAGGGATTGTCAGGGTGATGTGTCACATCAGTAATTTTGTCTTCAGGGATTGTCCAGGGTGATGTGCACATCTAGTAATGTTGTTCTTCAGGGCATTGTCAGGGTGATGGTCACATCTAGTAATTTTGTTCTCCAGGTATTGTCAGGGTGATGTGTCACATCTAGTAATGTTTGTTCTTCAGGGCATTGTCAGGTGAGTGTCACATTAGTAATGTTGTTCTCCAGGGCATTGTCAGGTGATGTGTCCATCTAGTAATTTTCCAGGGCTTGTCAGGGTGATGTGTCACATCTAGTAATTGTGTTCTTCAGGCATTGTCAGTGGTGAGTGTCACTCTAGTAATTTTGTTCTTCAGGCATTGTCAGGGTAATGTGTCACATTTAGTAATTTTGTTCTCCAGGGTCATTTGTCAGGGTGATGTGTCACATGAGTAATTTTGTTCTTCAGTGCATTGTCAGGGTGATGTGTCCAAGTAATGTTTCTTCAGGGCTTTGTCAGGGTGATGTGCCACATTAGAATGTGTTCTCAGGTCTTTGTCAGGGTGATGTTCACTTAGTAATTTTGTCTTCAGGTGCTTGGTCAGGGTGATGTGTCACATTTAGTAATTTTGTTCTTCAGGGGTCTTGTCAGGGTGATGTGTCACATCTAGTAATGTTGTTCTTCAGTGCATTGTCGGTGATGTGTCACAGGTAGTAATGTTGTTCTCAGTCATGTCAGGGTGATGTTACATTAGTAATTTGTTCTTCAGTCATTGTCAGGGTGATGTGTCACATCAGTAATTGTTCTTCAGGCTTGTCAGGGTATGTGTCACATCTAGTAATTTTGTTCTTCAGTCATTGTCAGGGTATGTGTCACATTTAGTAATTTTGTTCTTCAGGTCTTTGTCAGGGTGATGTGTCACATTAGTAATTTTGTTCTTCAGTGCTTGTCAGAGGTAATTTCAACATCGTAATTTTGTTCTCAGTCCATTGTCAGGGTGTGAAGTGTCACATAGTAATTGTTCTTCAGGCTTTGTCAGGGTGTAATGTGTCAATCTAGTAATTTTTGTTTTCAGTGCATTGGTCAGGTGATGTGTCATCTAGTGAATTTTGTTCTTCATGGGCATTGTCAGGTGATGTGACATCTAGTAATTTTGTCTCAGGGCATTGTCGGGTGATGTGTCACTCTTGTAATTTTGTCTCAGGGACTTTCGTCAGGGTGATGTGTCACATCTAGTATTTGTTCTTCAGGGTCATTGTAGGTATGTTCACTTCTATAATTTTGTTTCTTCGCTTGTCATTGTACATTTATATTTGTTTCCAGGTTTGTGGGGATTGTGTCACATTTAGTAATTTTGATTCTCCAGGATTTGTCATAGTGTCACATTCTAAAGGATTGTCGATGTGTCACATTAGTAATTTGTTCTTCGCTTGTCAGGATGTTCTGTAATTTTTGTTTTCAGGTTAGTAATGTTCACATTAGTAATTTTGTGTCTTTCAGGCACTTGCAGGATGTAACGTTTGTCCAGGCATTGCGGGTCATTAACATGTTGTTGTTTATCATTGTCTTTATGATTGTCACTCGTGTTGTCCAGGGTCATGGATGTATTTGTCATGGGGACTTGGCCAGGGTATGTAATGTTGGACTCCAGGGGCTTGGCCAGGGTCATGTCACATCTCCGGGGGCTTGACCATGGTCATTTAATGTACTCTGGGGACTTGGCAGGTCATGTAATGTTGTGCTCCGGGACGTGGCCAGGGTCATGTAATTTGTACTCCAGGGGCTTGGCCAGGGTCATGTAACGTGCTCCGTGGGCTTGACCATGGTCATGTAATGTTGTACTCCAGGGCTTGGCCAGGGTCATGTATTCCGGGGGCTTGGCCAGGGTCATGTAATGTACTTGGAGGCTTGGTCAGGGTCATGTAATGTACTCGGTGGGCTTGGTTGGGGTTATAAATCGTACTCTAGAGGCTTGGTCCAGGGTCATGTAATGTACTCCGGGGGCTGGTCACAGGTCATGTAATGATGTTCTGGGACTTGCCAGGCAGTAATGTACTCCAGGGGAATGGTCAGGATTGTGTCTCTCTCATCTCACAGGTGGTCATTTTGTACTCCAGGGCTTGTGTCAGAGTCATTGTTGTCTCATAAGTGGTAATTTTGCTTTTTTATTTCTGGAGGGTGGGTTGCTGATATAAACGAGTCAGATCAGTCGCCTATTTGGGGAGACCAGAAGAGGGACAGAAGAGATGACAACAGGGGATGTGTAAAACAACAACAGAATTTTAATATCTGTTATTTATTTCATTAACCCTTTGACTCCTGCACCCTGTCCACTGGCATCCTGCATTGTCAACCATGCTAGCAAAGCAAAATCTTAACCCTATGATTCCCTCACCCTATCCACCAGCTTTCTGCAGGAAGCTGGTGGACAGGGTGCGGGAATCAAAGGGGCAAGTTTTTGCTGTTGGTGGATAGGGTGCGGGAGTCAAAGGGTTAATCTTTAATTTTCTTCTCAATGTTTATCCAGTCATTGGGTGGTTAGTGTCAGTGTCATGTGATTTGTTGCAGTGCATGTTGGGAACGACACGTTGCTGGCAGAGAACTTGGAACGACTGGGCAATCTTGCCAAAACACGGGAACAGGAACTGGAACTGAGTCAGGCCTTCGTCAAGTTCTCCCACGTCACCAAGGAACTTGCCTCCCTCATGAAGCATTTGGTAAACTATGTATTTATATATATATATATATATTTTTTTTTATTTGTTTGTTTTAATATTCATTTGTTTAAGTGCATATTTGTCTATTTATATGTTTATTTGTTTGTTTGTTTATTTGCTTGTTTATTATTTATAGACTTCATCAAGTTCTCACAAAGGAATTCATCAAGTTCTCACAAAGGAATTCATTAAATCCTCACAAAGGAACTTGTCTTCGTTGTGAAATGTTCGGTAAACTTTTTGTGTTTTATTGATTAATTTCTTGATTTCATTATGTTCTTCCACACCACTAGAGAACTTAGATCCCCATGATGGGGATAAGCTTTGTTTTGTTTATTTATTTGTTTGTTTATTGACTTTGTCAAGTTCTCATCAGGAGCTCACTTCCTTCATGTAATGTTTTATATGAATTTTTGCTTTGTAGTATTTATTTATTCATCTGTGTATGTATTAATTTGTCAAGTTCTCCTCTGTCAGCTAAGAACTCTCCTTTCATATGAAATGTTTGTTTAAAGATTTTGAAATCTTGTTGAAAATACTGCTGAACTGACTGCTCTGATTTTGGCACTGAAAATGTCCCAATCCAAGATAAAGATTTTGTCATCTTCTTTGATTCCCATTGCTATTTTGCAAGCAATTGCTGGCCGAAACATTAATCACCCTGAGCTTCTTTGAACTGTTTTCTACTCTTACAAGTGAAGGATACCACATTGTTTTTGCCTGGATTCCTGGCCATGTTGGTATTGGAGGCAGTGAAAAGGCTGACTGCCTGGTTAAGAACGCCACAAGGGAAAAGGTGTTTAAATTCTTCATTCCTTACACAGATCAGAAAGAACCAAAGTGCACAGCTATGTGAGAAATCTCTAGCAGGTGGATTGGAGCAACAAACTTTTCCAGATACACCCCAACCTTAAGGAGATTTTCCCATCTGCTCCTGGGAACCGTAGGAAAGAGACAGTGTTATGTAGGTTACACACAGATAACACATCCTGCATTTATTCCTAGTTTTTGAAAAATGAAGAAACACCATGGTGTTTCCATCTGACAAGCAGCTAAGCATGAGACACTTACTTATTGAATGCTTGGACTTGTACGATGTGAGACATAAGCACTATCTGGCAGACTCCTTAAAGAACTTCTTCTGAGACATTCTTCCAGATGCAGTTTTCAGGTTTTTACGAGAGATCAATAGATTTCATTTGATATGATTTTATGTATGAGAATGATTTTTATATGCATTTTAGACTTGAAAGGATAATGGTGAGCTTGGTTTTTAACTGTTTCTTTTTACTTAAACTTGATTGTCGTTTTTAATGTGGTGTTAGCCCAGATATGTCTTTAGTATTTGACTGGGCTTTAAGCAATATGAACCTGAACCAGTCAGGTGTACAGGAGTGCACTAGAGTGCTGTTTTCATTTCAACTTTCCGCCTCCACACACACACATACACACACACACCCTTCAACCTTTCCTGAGATTTAAATCCCTCCCCTGCCTGTCACAGTGTCAGGATTACAATCCCCACAGACCTTATCTGATGTTTGTTCCTTCACTTTCCTCTCTGTTACTGTCAGATCCTCCTCTGTTCTGTCAACGCACACTTTCTCTGGTTTTATCTTCCATTTTCAGTCTCCCATTTCTGAAGGAAAAAAATCCCAGGGCCTACTTGGCATAAAGGTAGAGGTCCCCTCCTTCCAGTCTGACTGCACGAGTTCAACCCTTACCTAAGACAAATTTGTGTGTGTGGCCTCCAGTCTGTCTAGTTGTGAGTGGGTTTCTGATCAGCGGGTTAGAAAATGACTCTACAAAAACTTTTTCCCACATGTTCAAGCATGGTTATGCCTCAAATGGTCTTTTCACTGATTTGGATTAAGGATGTGGTTTTCGTCACATGATCAGTCTGATACAGATGCCTATCAATTTACATCAGGAGAGTTCTTGAATGTTACATAGAACCGATAATGTTATACGGCTGTAGGCATAGGCATGGACAATCAATATGCAAAGCCAGAACAAGATTGAGGCAGCCAAAATGTTGTTTCTAAGAAGAATGTTGAGAGTCCCATGGACAGCAAAGAAAACAAACGAGACAGTCTTGATGGAAGCAGACACAAGAAGGATGATTGATAAGGAAGTTTACGAAAAGACGAGCAACATTCATTGGCCATTTTATGAGGAAAGGGGAATAAGAGCACCTGGTCACAAAGGAAAGCTGGAGGGAAAGAGAACACCAGGTAGACCCAGGTAGAAAATATTGGACGGGCTTGCAGGGTGGCTGAGGACAGAGAGGGTGGAAGATGTGCTTATGGCGACAAGGATACATGCATATGGAGGGCCATGATCGCCAACGCCATGTGGTAGGGCACGTGATGATGATGATGAATATGATGAGTTTGATGGTGTGGGTAAAGGATGTGGTTTTCATCTCGTGATCAGTCTGATGGTGTGTATGAAGGATCGATGGCATGATAGAAATCTTGTGCCACATGGCGTTTCTCCACTTCAGGCCATTTAGTTTGCTGCTGACCATCAGCTCTTTCTCCCTGTAAGATCCATGCTGACACAGGTGAACAGATAAAGGAAAAGACATCTGGAACGATCCGACCTTGATGAATCCATCTTGAACAGCTCCAACTAAGCTCAAATCATTTATACATATATGCAAAGTAGACAAATGTGTTCCGAATATACATACTTTCTAAAGACTGCAAAAACCAGAGATTCAAAATTGAACAATATAATGCCAAAATAAACGTCCATTTTTAATGTGCAGTGGAACAACTATATTCCAGTGTTCTCCCTGTAGAAAACAGAATTTCTTCATGACATGTTCTTGACTGTTGATATACATAATAAAAGCGTCATTGATTAGAATATCGTCTTATATGTTTTGTAAGGTACAGGTTGTTTTTATGTGAACAATATTTGTCTTAATGTATAAATTGATATCATTTCTGTTACCACATTGTTTGATGATACTTGATTGTTGTTCAGCAAAGAGATGTGGTTTGTGAAATGGGTTCATAGGGGAAATGCTGACATGCACTAAATCTTAATGCTCGTTTTTACACTTTCAGTGTGTAAAAATATCGTTATGTACGAGGGTCACTCATTATGTTTTGCAATCTGGTTTTTCAACAATACTTACAACCTCTCTGTCTACTCCAGTTTTTCGAAGAAACGCCCCTCAGCCTGTACACATTTGACCATCCTCTCAAACCAGCTGTCTATGACACCAGACTACGTTGACCGGGGTATGTCCAAAATGACGCCCTCGAAGAAAGCTCGGGCATCTTCGGCGTTCTGAAACTGCTTTCCCTTCAGCTCCTTTTGACGGAAGGGAACAAAAACCAGTCACAGGGGGCTAAGTCAGGTGAAGATGGTGGGTGGGTGACCAGCTGAACATCATTGGCGGCTAGAAAGTCCAGAGTTACAGCTGCTGCGTGCGCGCTGGCATTGTCATGATGGAGCAGTAGACCACGGACACCCGTTCGGGAACGCTGTTTACACCATGCCTGGAAGACTTCAGCCAAACAGTGGTTGACATACCAGTCAGCCGTAACCGTCTTTCTGTCCTCAAGTGGTATGGTGGCAATGTGGCCGAATTTTGCAAAGAAACACGCTATCATTTGTTTGGAAGCAATTCTGTTTCTTTTGAATTTCACAGGTGGGTTCTCATCTGGGAAGACCCACACTGCCGACTGTTGCTTTGTCTCGGGGTCGTATTGGTATACCCAGGTTTCGTCTCCTGTTACGATGTCCCAAACGCGAGGAGACCTTCCTCTGTCAAATTTTCTTAGCATGTGGGTGCACCAGTCCACCCTACCCCGCTTCTGCTCTTCACTTAGGTTATGGGGCACCCAACGGGCACAACGTTTCCTTACGCCAAGGCAGTCGTGAAGAATGCGAGTGAGACTTCCCGATGAAATCTTCATGATATCCTGTATTTCAGTGTATGTCATTTTTGGGTCCTTCTTAATCAGGGACTCTACCTTAGAGACGTTTTCTGGGGTAACGGTCATTGCCATTCGACCACAATGGTCATCGTCTTCCAACGTTCTCGCTCCAGACATGAACTGTCTGAACTACCTGAAAACAGTGGCTTTGGACGGAGATTGATCTCCAAAACAGTGTTTTAAACTTTGAAAGCACTCTTGAAAAGATTTTCCTTGGTAGTAGTCATAATACATCATAGCTCGAAAATCCCTTCGCGAAAGGTCAACACTGCTGGCAGAAGACCTGTCACCCTTACCGGACATTTTGTCGCATGGAATGACAATGGTTGTATGGAATCAAGTAAAAATTTTTGTCACAAGTAGTACGAAATTGGTCTATGATGTAATGTAAAAAACAATGTAGTGACGTCATTAGTTCGTCTAGGTTGCAAAACATAATGTGTGCCCCTCGTATATTCTGTATACTATGTGGACTTCATGTGTCAACATTGTCTTTCCATATGTGTAAAATTTTTTGTTGTTGTCATTCTTCATTGCCACATTGTATGTGAGATGTGCATTTGTTGTGAAACAAAAGACAAATTAAAAAAAAAAAAAGAAAAAAAAAAAATCTCTAACGGAAACATAAAGGCTGGTTATTGCTGTAGCTCAGTCATCTTCAGGCATTTGGTTTTTTATCCTCCTCCCCCATTCCTTCTTGTTGTCCCCCCCTTGCCCCCTCCTTCCCTGTCCCCATCAACCTAGCTGTGTATTGATTGTTTTGACATGGCTTCCTTGTCATTACCATTGAACTGCCAGGACTTTAGCCGACTAATACTTTGCCTTTTTTTTTGCCTTTTTAAAGAA
The DNA here is from genome assembly GCA_030674185.1 of Monoplex corrugatus. Taxonomy (NCBI): domain Eukaryota; kingdom Metazoa; phylum Mollusca; class Gastropoda; order Littorinimorpha; family Ranellidae; genus Monoplex; species Monoplex corrugatus. The sequence continues at coordinate 15,860,846 of JAPXFY010000027.1, read as the reverse complement.
TTTTTCTTTTCTTTTTTTTACAGATTTCTTTATGGTTCTTTTATTTTTGTATAAATTTAAAAAATGATATTATTGAACTGTGGATGGGTCTTAGTGAAGTTTGGAGGAAAGTGTGTCAGGTAAAATTAATTCATGTGTGATTTTTTTCACCTACAGGTCTTATGTAGCTGTCGTTGTCGTTCTGTTTGTTCTGATCGCCATTTTTTGTGAATATGGACTGTGCTTGGTTTATATCGATCCTCCTGTTCTGTGAACAAACTGGATTTTGCTGGGATTGTTTTGATCCTCTTTTTCTGTGAACAAAATGTGACTGTGCTGTTGATTTTGATCCCCCCTTTCCTGTGAACAAAATGGACGATACTGTTTGTTTTGACACCTCTTTTTTCTGTGAACAAAGTGGACGGTACTGTTTGTTTTGATTCCCTCTTTTTCTGTGAACAAAATGGAACTGTGCTGTTTGTTTGGACACCCCCTTTTCTGTGAACAAAATGGGACTGTGCTGTTTGTTTTGACACCCCTTTTTTCTGTGAACAAAAAGGGATGATGCTGTTTGTTTTGACCCTCCTTTTTCTGTGAACAAAATGGGACTGTGCTGTTTGTTTTGAACCCCCCCCCCCCCCCCCCCCTCCTTCTATGAACAAGATGGACTTTCCTGTTTTTTCAATCCCCCTTTCTGTGAACAAGATGGATTGTGTGCTTTTTGTTTATCCCCCCTTTTTGTGTGAACAAAGTAGACTGTGCTGTTTGGTTTGCTTCTCCCTTTCTATGAACAACGTGGACTGTTCTGTTATAATCCTCCCCATTTTTCTGTGAACAATGTGGACTGTTCTGTTTGTGTTGATCCCCTCCTTTTGTGTGAACAGAATGGACTGTGCTGTTTTGATCCCCCTTTTCTGTGAACAAAATGGACCATGCCTGGTTATGATCCCCCTTTTCTGTGAAGAAAATGAACTGTGCCTTGTTTGTTATGATCCCCTTTTCTGTGAACAAAATGGACTGTGCTTTTTTTCTTGTGATCCCCTTTCTGTGAAGAAAATGGACTGCGCCTTGTTTCTTGTGATCCCCCTTTCTGTGAAGAAAATGGACTGTGCCTTGTTTGTTATGATCCCCTTTTCTGTGAACAAAATGGACTGTGCTTTGTTTCTTGTGATCCCCTTTTCTGTGAACAAAATGGACATGTTTGTTATGATCCCCTTTTCTGTGAACAAAATGGACATGCCTTGTTTGTTATGATCCTCTTTTCTGTGAACAAAATGGACATGCCTTGTTTATTATGATCCCCTTTTCTGTGAAGAAAATGGACTGTTCCTTGTTGCTTGTGATCCCCCTTTCTGTGAACAAAATGGACATGCCTTGTTTGTTATGATCCTCTTTTCTGTGAACAAAATGGACATGCCTTGTTTATTATGATCCCCTTTTCTGTGAACAAAATGGACTGTACATGATTATGATCCCCCCTTTTCTGTGAACAAAATGGACTCTGTCCAACATTTTTTGAGTATCCTGACATGGTGTGGCTGTGGTGTGCATAAGATTTTTCGTTTTGCTTTATTTTGATTTGTTTTTGTTTGCTGCCCCAGTTTTGGTGTCACCTAAGACTGTTGACTTTCATTGTTTAATGCACCAACAAGTCCAAGTTCATTCTGTCGGTGCCAGGTAGTATGTAGGGGCCAGTGGTGTCAAGCCACTGCTGGAGAAGATTCTTCACTGCTGCTAGGTGGCTTTAGTGGAGCTCAGAAGTGCCTGTTCTGGCCTAACATAAACAGAACCCTGCCTCAAAGCTCCATATATATATATGGTCGACTATCGTGGTCGATAAAGTCCAACCTAGCACTTTATTCATTTGTGTACCCTCACATGGAATCTCAGGATAAAGTCTGATGCACACAGGTGGCCGCATACTGGACACTCATTGGAACGCTCTGCAGAGTTGCTTCTGGTCTTTATTGCTGCACGCTTTTCCACATGGCTGCTTCGTCTTTTATTTTCATAAGCTTCTGTTCCCTTGCAAATAGCTTGCATCCATTCAGACCTGTTTTTGGCCATGATTTCCCAGTGTTCTTCATCAGTGTCACATTTCTGGAGGGATTTTTTAGGGTGTCTTTGTAGCGAAGCTTTGGCCGTCCTCTTCGTCGATGGCCCTCTGTCAGTTCTCTCCAAGCTCCATAGTACTGACAGTAATCACTTTGCTGCAGAACCAGACTAAGTGACCTGTGTTTTGTGGTCTGTTTAGACAAGCAATTGTTTATCTTTAAACACCACCATGTGATATGTATCATAGACCTGCCAGTACCCAACTCCCCTTCATGTGCACACACATGCTGAATACCAAGTATACACAGTGAAGATCCTGTAAGTCATGTCAGTGGCTGCCTTATGGATCATCATCATCATCATCATCATCATCATCATGTGCCCTGCCCATGGCATTGGCGATCGCTATACCTCCATTCAAATCTGTCCTTTGTTGCTGCAAGTACATCTCCCATCCTCTCCGTCCTTAGCCACCCTGCAAGTCCGTCCAATATTTTCTCCCTGGGTCTACCAGGTGTTCTCTTTCCCTCCAGCTTTCCATTTGTGACCAGGTGCTCTTAATTTCTCTTTCCTCTTATGGAAGAAACATTAAAACACCTAGCATGCATACCTACCGAAGATGCAGACTGTGCAACAACTGTGGAATGTAATCAGCTTTCCTAACAGCTGAGTGGTCTGTTCTCAGCTGATCATTTGGTTATGTGTAATGCACAGTGAGTCTAAGTGAGTGTGGACAGTAGTGCTATTCAAAAACAATTCATTTTCATCGTGATATAATGCGATGTGTAATTTGTTGTTGGATAACAGGATTAAACAACAGCTGAAATGTTGACATCATGTGTGTGATTGTGATGTGTATAATATGTAATACAATGTATCATATAATGCGATGTATCCTGTGTTGACAGATGGAAGGAATAAACAACAGCTGAAATATTGACATCATGTGTATGATTTTGATGTGTGTAACGTTTAATGTAATGGGTCATATAATGTGATATGTCCTGTGTTGACAGATGGAAGGATTAAACAACAGCTGAAATTACTGACATCATATGTGTGATTGTGATGTATATCATGTGTAAAATAATATGTTATATAATGTCATATAATGCGATGTGTCCTGTGTTGACAGATGGAAGGATTAAACAACAGAGTTCTGTACCCTCTGGATGCTCTAGTGAAAGGAGATCTCAAAGGGGCCAAGGGGGACCTGAAGAAACCCTTTGACAAGGCCTGGAAAGACTATGAGGCCAAGTTGTAAGTGTGTGTGTGTGTGTGTGTGTGTGTGGTGTGTGTGTGTGTGTGTGTGTGTGTGTGTGTGTGTGTGTGTGTGTGTGTGTGTGTGTGTGTGTGTGTGCGTGCATGTTTGTGTGTGTGTGGAACACAGAACTCCGAACCCATTAATTTGCTATTAGAACCCGTGTAAGGCAGTAAGACATGGACTGATTGTAAGAAGCCATGCAGTCTAGGTGTGAATAAGAATGGCATCTAGCCTAGTGATTATGGATCCAGGGTGTAGTGGCCTACTGTTGACATGTTCTCTATGTTGACTTTTAACCCTTTAACTCCCACACCATATGCACCAACTGCAAAACTAAACTCTTTGGTTCTCTCATCCTGTCCACTAGCTTCCTGCAGGAAGTCGGTGGATAGGGTGAGGGAGTCAAAGGGTTATGTTTTTGCTTTGGTAGCATGGTTGACAATGCAGGATGCTGGTGGACTGGGTGCGGGAGTCAAAGGGTTAAAGCCACAGGATCTTCCTGTTGTCTGTGTCTCCACCCTTGTATGGCAGAGAATGAGAAGTCAGGGGGTGATGTGGATCATCACACAGGTTGTTTTGGGGGAAGTGTGGATCATAACACTGGCAGTGCTGTGTGTAGGCCTACTTCCATCAGTGTTTGATTGAAGTAGGCAGTCATCAGGATGAGAAGTAGGGGGAGGTGGGATCGTCACACAAGTTGTTACATAGGCCTACTTTCATCACTGTGTGATTGAATAATGCAATGTCATGCAGGATGAGAAGTTAGGGGAAAATGGATCATCACACGTATGTTACTGACAGTGGCATATATTGTAGGCCTACTTTCATCCTGTTTGATTGAAGTAAGGCAGTCATAGAGGATGAGAAGTTAAGGCAGATGTGGATCATTTCACAGGTGTTACTGACAGTGGTGTACATAGGCCTACTTGCATCACTGTTTGATTGAAGCAAGGCAGAATCATTGCTGGATGAGAAGTGAAGGCAGGTAGTGGATCATTTCACAATGTTACTGACAGTGCTGTATATTATGTAAGCCTACTCTCATCACTGTTTGATTGACGTAAGGCAGAACCACGCAGGTGAGAAGTTAAGGCAGGTGTTGATCATCACACAGGTTGTTACTGACAGTGCTGTATGTAAGCCTACTTGCATCGTTGTTTGGTTAAGGAAGGCAGAATCGTGCAGGATGAAATGTTGAGGTGGTGTGGATCATCACACAGGTTGTTACTGACAGTGCTGAATGTAGGCCTACATTATCACTGTTTGATTGAAGTAAGCAGAACATGCAGGATGAGAAGTTAGGGGAAATGTGGATCATCACACAGGTTGTTACTGTGTTACTGACATTGCTGTATGTAGGCCTACTTGCATCGTTGTTTAGTTGAAGTAAGGCAAAGTCATGCAGGACGAACAGTTGAGGCAGGTGTGGATTATCACGCAGGTTGTTACTGATGGTGCTGTATGTAGGCCTACTTTCATCACTGTTTGATTGATTGAAGGCAGTCATTCAGGATAAGTTAGGGGTGGTGTGGATCATCGTTCAGGTTACTGACGGTGCTGTATGTAGTATTTTCATCACTGTTTGATTGAAGTAAGGCAGAATCATGGAGGATGAGAAGTTAAGGGTGGTGTGGATCATCACACAGGTTGTTACTGTGTTACTGACAGTGCTGTATGTAGTACTTTCATCACTGTTTGATTGAAGCAAGGCAGAATCATGGAGGATGAGAAGTTAAGGCAGGTGTGGATCATCACACAGGTTGTTACTGATAGTGCTGTACATAGGCCTACTCTCATTACTGTTTGATTGAAGTAAGGCAGAATCATGGAGGATGAGAATTAAGGGTGGTGTGGATCATCACACAGGTTGTTACTGTGTTACTGACAGTGCTGTATGTAGTACTTTCATCACTGTTTGATTGAAGCAAGGCAGAATCATGCAGGATGAGAAGTTAAGGCAGATGTGGATCATCACATAGGTTGATACTGACAATGCTCTATGTAGGCCTACTTGCATCATTGTTTTGTTGAAGTAAGGCAGAGTCATGCTGGATGAGAAGTTAAGGCAGGTGTGGATCATTTCACAGGTTGTTACTGCCAGTGCTATACATAGGCCTAATTGCATCATTGTTTGGTTGAAGTAAGGCAGAACCATGCAGGATGAGACATTTGAGGTGGTGTGGATCATCACACAGGTTGTTGACTGTGTTACTGACAGTGCTGTATGTAGTCCTTTCATCACTGTTTGATTGAAGTAAAACAGAATCATGCAGGATGAGAAGTTAAGGCAGATGTGGATCATTTCACAGGTTGTTACTGATAGTGCTGTACATAGGCCTACTTGCATCATTGTTTCTTTGAAGCAAGGCAGAATCATGCTTAAGGCAGGTGTGGATCATTTCACAGGTTGTTACTGACAGTGCTGTACATAGGCCTACTTGCATCATTGTTTGGTTGTAGTAAGGCAGAGTCGTGCAGGATGAGAGTTTGAGGTGGTGTGGATCATACACAGATGTTACTGACAGTGCTCTGTGTTGGTCTTTCATCACTGTTGAAGTAATGCAGAGTCATGCAGGATGAGAAGTAGGGAATACAGATCTCACACGGTTGTTACTGACAGTGCTGTATGTAGGCCTACTTTCATCACTGTTTGAAGTAATGCAGAGTCATGCAGGATGAGAAGTAGGAGAAATACAGATCATCACACAAGTTGTTACTGACAGTGCTGTATGTAGGCCTACTTTCATCACTGTTTGAAGTAATGCAGAGTCATGCAGGATGAGAAGTAGGGAAATACAGATCATCACACAGGTTGTTACTGACAGTGCTGTATGTAGGCCTACTTTCATCACTGTTTGAAGTAATGCAGAGTCATGCAGGATGAGAAGTAGGGGAAATACAGATCATCACACAGGTTGTTACTGACAGTGCTGTATGTAGGCCTACTTTCATCATTGTTTGAAGTAATGCAGAGTCATGCAGGATGAGAAGTAGGAGAAATACAGATCATCACACAGGTTGTTACTGTGTTACTGACAGTGCTGTATGTAGGCCTACTTGCATCATTGTTTGGTTGAAGTAAGGCAGAGTCATGCTGGATGAGAAGTTAACCCTTTGACACCAGCACCCTGTTCACTAGCATCCTGCATGGTTAACCATGCTAGCAAAGCAAAAACGTAACACTTTGATTGCCTTACCCTATCCACCAGCTTCCTGCAAGAAGCAGGTGGATAGTATCAGTGAATTGAAGGGTTAAGTTTTTGTTGTTGGTGGATAGTGTGTGGGAGTCAAAGGGTTAAGGGAAGTGTGGGTGATCATTCAGGTTATTATAATATTGACAGTGCCTTGATGTCCTTTTTGTGTCAGTTTGATTCACTGTCTGATTGAAGCTGGGCACAGTCAGTCTGTATTCTTTTTTTTTCACTTTCTTTTCTTCGTTCAAGAAGGTGTTTGCAGTTTGTGATCCAGGTGTGTCTGGTTTAATGATTTTTGCGCCTGCAGGTAGACTGAGGTGGCTGAAATGTGGTTTCTAAGAAGAGTGTTGAGAGTTCCATGGACAGCAAAGAAAACAAGTGAGACAGTTGATGGAGGCAGACACAAGAAGATCCTTGATAAAGAAAATTAGGACAAAGACAAGTAACATTTATAGAACATTTTACGAGGAAAGGGAAATTAGAGCAGCTGGTCACAACAGGAAAGCTGAGGGAAAAAGAGAACACCAGGTATACCCAGGGAGAAAATATTGGACGGATTTGCAGGGTGGCTGAAGACAGAGAGGGTGGAAGAGGAAGATGAACTTGCAGTGACAAGGGATAGATTCGTGTAAGGGCCATGATTGCCAACGCCATGTGGCAGGGCACATGATGATGATGATGATGATGATGGGTGGAGGTAGACTTAATAGTGTGTGGCTTTGGGGCAAGAGGGGTTTATGGTGGGGAGGGGATGGAGGGGGGAAGGAGAGTTCCAGTCACTGGTTTGTATCTAAATGTAGCAGATAGTTGTCATCATGGGTCTTGATTCTGGGGTCCAGCTGCATGTTCTTTCATCAGTGTTGAAGGTTTCTTTTTGTCTACTGTGCTTGTTGGTTTGAGCAATTGCATCACCAGTTGTGTGGCTCTGGTCGTATGGCTTGTTGGTTGGAATGGACAGGTTGTATACAGCACTTTTTAAATTACGTAGTGGTGTTTTTTCAGGAGTTTGTGTGTGTGTGTGTGGTGTGTGTGTGTGTGGGTGTGTGGTGGTGTGTGTGCGTGTGCGTGCGTGTGGTGCTGCGGGGGCGGGGTGTGTGTGTGTGGTTGGTTGGTTTGTTGATCTGTGTATGTATTTGTTGTTTGTTTCGTCAGTTCCTCCTCTATGTTGTTTGTCATGCTGTGTGAACGGACACAATTTGCTAGTATGTCTGGTTTAATGATTTTTGCACCTGCATTTGGCAAAAATGCACAATGATATGGAGGTAGTTCTCAACATGTGCAGTGTATTTTCTTGCTACAGTCAGTGAGTCACTGCATTTCAGGGTGTGTTCATCATGTTGTGAGTGACACATATTGCACATGTCTTCAGTTTTCTCCTTCTTTACAGTTTGTGGTATCTGTGTTGCAGGTTGCTGTGGCCTGCTAAACACAGTGCTTGTTTTGTTCCTTAGGGCTGGGCTAACTTTTGTATATCAGTATTATCACCTTTGGAATGCTCATCACTGATTAAGACACCTCTTCTAGTTGAGGAAAATTCCTGCTGTTCTGCATGTGCTGATGGCATAGAAGTACTGTTTTTTTGTTTGTATGTTTGTTGTCCTATCGTACTGCCAGGCATCTTGGATGTTTTTTCCCTGTTATTTTGGGAATGAAATTGTTAACAAATCAGGTAGAAAAACTGGTAAGAAAGAACAGATTGTACACACGTACTCAATCGCCATAGTGTGTGTGTGTGTGTGTGTGTGTGTGTGTGTGTGTGTGTGTGTGTGTGTGTGTGTGTGTGTGTGTGTGTGTGTGTTGTGGTGTGTGTGTGTGTGTGTGTGTGTGTGTGTGTGTGTGTGTATGTGCGCACACTTGTGCATGTGTGTGTGTGTGTGAGTATGTGCGTGCATGCATGCGTATGTGTGTTCGTGTGTGTATGTATGACATCTTTCTAGTTTGTATTGAATGTGTACAGATCTTTCACTGTGAATGCTGTTCAGAAGAGTTGCCGAGATTTGATAAGTGTTTATCTGTTCATGCAAAATTTGAGAATTAAAATCTGCACAGGCATTTTGATGTCAGCACACAGGGCACACATATATATGTAAATGGAAACCTTTCAGTGCACTTTTTAATGGGAAATAAACTTGTCATGGTGTAGTAATCATGCACCCTATTTTGCAGTCTTTATTACCATGATTTCAGGATTATAGGGTTAAATAGTTTCCTCAAATATTGAGATTATGAGACACAAATTGCCCCTCAGTTTTTGGTTTGTAAGGCAATGCTTTTTCCTCAGTCTTGGCCAGCCCTTAGATCAATCATGCTTTCATTGTGGACCTTTTTCCTGAGTTTTTTTTTGTGTGGTTTGTATTCTTGTTTGTTATTACTACTGTTAATATCAGCCAGATTTGTTCTTCATAAATTTGTGCTCTACAACCACACAGTCAAGCCTTATCCACTCTGCAAATGCATCACTGAGAATGTTGATGAGATTTCCAGGCCAACACTGCATGTATCTGTATCTCATGGGCCTGACTGATGCTCTGTGTTTTTCTCATTCAGTGTGGCTTTGAGACTGAGTGATTACTGTCGTTATTGGTGGCTGTAGTTCAAAGTATTACTATTAGTAAGCAGTGGTGGGTTGTTATGGATGATGGTATGGATGTTGTAGTCAAGTGGGCAAATGTCAGACTTTCAGTTGGAAGATCCAGAGTTCGATCCACCAAGACGCTTCTGCCTGGTGGGTGAAGGGTGGAGGTTTTTCTAGTCTCCCAGGTCATCATGTGTGCAGACTTACCAGTGCCTAAACCTGTTCCGTGTGTGTACTGATATGGAATGTCGAATATGTGCATTAATCTAAGGTTCTGTAAATCATGTCAGTGGCTGGCTTATGGAAACATGAGAACAGTAGCATGCAAGTTACAGCAAGTTTGAAAAATACCACCACCACTACCACCTCCACCACCACCACCACCATCATCATCATCTTCTTCATCATCACCACCATCATAATCATCATCATCACCAACACCAGCAACACAATCATCACCATCATCATCACCATCATCATCACAATCATCACCATCACCACCACCCACCACCACCACCACCACCACCACCACCACCACCACCACCACCACTTGATCATCATCATCATCATCATCATCATCACCATCACCATCACCATCATCTTAGAGTAAGTTGGATCAGAACAGGCACTGTTGAACTCCACCGTAGTGACCAATCAGTGGTGCAGGATCTCTGCTGATGGATGGCCCCATGGTGGTGGCTTGACGTCTGTGGCTCCTGTGGGCCTGGCACTTAGAACTTTGACTGATGGATGTGGGGTTGGTGGTGTGCTGTGGACCTGGAACGAGTGGCGTGGGGTCTCTGCCATGGAGGCAGGACAGAATTTGGGACAGAGAAGGAGATATCTTGCGTACGTGATAGCTTTTTATATTGGACAGGACGGAAGTGGGAATCTGTCTAAAAATGGAGGGCTTTTCTTATAGTCTGTAGTACCTTGCAATCTGGTTGGCTTAGAGGTGGATCTGTGGCCTTTCAGTCTCATTGCGTTGGAGAACAACTGTGAGCATGCCTCCTCCATGTACTTAATTCTTAATGGGTTTCTGACCCTGCTCAGATTTGGAAAGGTACCCCCGGTCAGTGGGCAAGATACCATCGTGGCTATCTACCCTGTTCATTGGTGAACAGACAGTATTCAGTGGGTATCTAGCCTTTTCAGTGAGGAAGGTACAATAGTCAATGGGTATCTACCCTGTTCAATGAGGAAGGCACAGTAGTGGGTATCTACCCTGTTCAGCAGGGGAAATACAACAGTCAGTGGGTATCTACCCTGTTCAGTGGGGAAGATACAACAGTGGGTATCTACCCTGCTCACTGGGGAAGGTACAGCAGTGGTTATCTACCCTGTTCAGTGGGGAAGGTACAGCAGTGGTTATCTATCCTGTTTGATGAGGAAGGTACAGCGGTGGTTATCTACCCTGTTTGATGAGGAAGGTACAGCAGTGGTTATCTACCCTGTTTGATGAGGAAGGTACAGCAGTGGTTGTCTACCTTGTTTGATGAGGAAGATACAGCAGTGGTTGTCTACCCTGTTTGATGAGGAAGGTACAGCAGTGGTTATCTACCCTATTTGATGAGGAAGATACAGCAGTGGTTATCTATCCTGTTTGATGAGGAAGATACAGCAGTGGTTGTCTATCCTGTTTGATGAGGAAGATACAGCAGTGGTTATCTATCCTGTTTGATGAGGAAGATACAGCAGTGGTTATCTATCCTGTTTGATGAGGAAGGTACAGCAGTGGTTATCTATCCTGTTTGATGAGGAAGGTACAGCAGTGGTTATCTATCCTGTTTGATGAGGAAGGTACAGCAGTGGTTATCTATCCTGTTTGATGAGGAAGGTACAGCAGTGGTTATCTACCCTATTTGATGAGGAAGGTACAACAGTGGTTATCTACCCTGTTTGATGAGGAAGTTACAACAGTGGTAAGCTACCTTGTTTGATGGGAAACGTACAGCAGTTGTTATCTACCCTGTTTGATGAGGAAGGTACAGCAGTGGTTATCTACCCTGTTTGATGAGGAAGGTACAGCAGTTGTTATCTACCCTGTTTGATGAGGAAGGTACAGCAGTTGTTATCTACCCTGTTTGATGAGGAAGGTACAGCAGTGGTTATCTACCCTGTTTGATGAGGAAGGTACAGTAGTGGTTATCTACCCTGTTCAGTGGGGGAAATACAACAGTCAGTGGGTACCTGCCCTGTTCAGTGGGGAAGGTACAGCAGTGGTTATCTATCCTGTTTGATGAGGAAAGTAAAACAGTGGTTATCTACCCTGTTTGATGAGGAAAGTAAAGAATGGTTATCTACCCTGTTTGATGAGGAAGATACAGCAGTGGTTATCTACCCTGGTGAGGAAGATACAGCAGTGCTTATCTACCCTGTTTGATGAGGAAGGTATAGCAGTGGTTATCTACCCTGATGAGGAACATACAGCAGTAGTTATCTACCCTGTTTGATGAGGAAGATACAGCAGTGGTTATCTACGCTGTTCAGTGGGGAAGGTGCAGCAGTGGTTGTCTACCTTGTTAATGGGGAAAGTACAGTAGTGGTTATCGACCCTGTTAGTGGGGAAGGTGAAGCAATCAGTGGTTATCTATCTTGTTCGGTGGGAAAATATCTTAAGCTTGCCAATAAGCAGGGCCAGTGAGCTCACAGAAAATATTGACAAAAAGAGACAACCACTACATCCCTCCAACACCAGCCCCCTACAACCACAGATAGAAAGGACCCTGATGGATCATTTGTGTCATGTGTATCATCATGTGTAGTGTGTGGTCTTGTAGTTAAGCACCTACCTAGGACACAAGAAACTTGAGTTCAAATCACTGGTTGAACAGGGATTATTCTCCTAACCCAGCTAGCTCTTAAGTGGTGCTAGTCTTTTGGATGAGACGACAGATGAAGGTCCTGTCTACAACACACACTCAGCACAAGTTTAAGATAACCACAATGACAAAAGACTTTGTCCCTGGCAGAACTGTGACAAAATCCATTGTTTACTTAGTAAACAGAAATACATGCATATGGAAAAGTGGGTGGCGCTGCTCTGTGACGACACATTCTCCTCTAGGAGAGCGGCTCAAAATTTCTCAATGATAAATCTGTTATGATAACATGGTAAGTCCACTGTGACAATCAAACAAAAAACAGAAACAGAACACTGACAGTTGTGATGTTGTGTGTGTTAACAGCTCTAAGATCGAGAAGGAGAAGAAACAGCAAGCGGAGAAGGCAGGCATGGTTCGCACAGAGATCTCTGGGGCTGAGGTATGTTCACACTGTTATTGTTATGTGAACATTGTTATTGCTGTTATGTTCATACTTGTATGTTATTTTGTTCGTGCTGTTATTATTGTAATTATTATCACTGTGCATGATAGTTTGTAGCCTTGTTAGTAGACAGAAAACATATTGCAACATGTTCATTGGAAGTATCTACACATTGCACTGAATACTCAGTAATGAAATAGGAACCAGAAAAAACATGAAAGAAGAATACAAACGCGTATTTTATACAAAACAAGACAGGTGCAAATTTCTGGCCAACTGGCCTTTGTCAAGCGTAACAAACACAAGATAAAAAAATTTTGAGAAAAAGACTGAAACTTCCCTCAAATGTATTCGCTCAAATGTATATGTATAACATTTCTTGTCCGTCATGTATAATTTATGGTTAAACTGCTTGGATGATTTTATGTATACTGTTGTCTTCTTTTAATGTGCCCTTGAGTCCATGTATGTTTTTTCTCGATGATGATTTACTGAAATAGACCATATTATCACCATTTTCCCATCCCAGTGAGGTATTGGCTTTGCGGCTGCACATATGCCTTTCTATTTTTATTTTTACTTTTATTTTCATTTTTATTTTACATTCAATCTGTTTGATTCTCCTTTTACAAGACAGGCCCAGCCGCGTCTGACTAAGGGGTTTTTCTCCAGGGACTCCGATTTTCCCTTCAGCCCTTGGCTGTTGGTTTAGGATGTTTTTCTTCCTATTCCAAGGTCAGACCGGATTCGTTGCACTAGGAACGAACCATTTACATCAGCCATACCTCTTGATTAAATATTTTCCCATTCTGTCGAACATGTACCTATATTTTCTCTTCTGCATTGTTTAATACCTCTTGATTAAATATTTTCCTATTCTGTCAAACATATGCCTATATTTTCTCTTCTGCATTATTTAATACTGGTATCCGTTATATTCCAAACACTACTCTTCGCTAGTGCGTCATAGTTCTCATTTCCGCTCTGACATCCTATTTACTAAAAACATATTATGATGTCATCTTAGTCAGTTTATTCCTTTTCTTACATTGGACACAGCAGCAGGGAAGTTTCAGTCTTTTTCTCAAAAATTTTTGTATCTGGTGTTTGTTTGTAATCTTACGCTTGACAAAGGCCAGTTGGCCGAAAATTTGCGCCTGTCTTGTCTTGTTGTATTAACTCTTTGAAGACGTAATATAGTTGCCTTGCACAACCACTGTGGATGCGATCAACGGGACCTGCCACAACCCTTGGTGACGCATGATTTTGGTGGGTTTTTCAAAAAATTCTCAAAAATACAGATTTTACAGCACAAGAACATATTTTATATCAAAATAAAATTCAGTTTACGCTCTTTGAGCTGAAGCTACATACAAGGAGAATACATCTATTCTACTTACCTTCCTAGAAGGTGAAATGGGGTAGGGTTTTGGCTCTGGGAAAGAAGTTTTTGATTGACAGTAATCCAACACATAAAGTCAGTGAAACACCCATTCTTGACTAGGTAATCCAGAAATCCAGGTAATCACAAGTCCTTGGTATGACCAGAAGATATAAAAGAACAAACACAGCTTTGTTTTCACACAGGTGAAGCAGCAAAGTGATTATGACGATCCTTTGAAGAAGAAGAAGGCCTAAATGTCGCCATTTTGGTGCAAGGACAGTCACTCCGGTTGGTTTGGATAAAAGCAAGAAACTGTAACTAATCGGGATAAAATCGATGCAAGGGAAGTAACAAACACTTCAGAAGATACCAAAGAGTGTTCCTATAGTTCCCTTAGACCAGCGACCGGCTTGCATCTATTTTTAAAAACCGCAGCGGAATATCCGCTGTCACGTCTCTAATGGTTTGGCCAGCTGCAGCGGAATGTCCGCTGTTGCGTCTCTAATGGTTTGGCAGCTGCAGCGGAATATCCGCTGTTACGTCTCCGAAGAGTTAAATACGCATTCGTATTCTTCTTTCGTGTTTTTTTCTGGTTCCTGTTTGCTTGAACACGGGCAGTCACACTTGTTTTGGATTCAGTAATGAAATATACAAACTTTCTGTACTTTGTCATTACCTGGTTTATCTATATTAACCTGTTCAGGACACTGCTGCCTAAGGCCAACAACACTCCTGTCTATGGCTGCATATTGCTGTGCAATATACTTCTAGTGTTTTGACATTTTCAGTGCAAAAATGGAAAGAAAGTCTGTAAAGCCTAATTCACATGGTGTCCAGAAGACTTGTAAACAGAGGTAAACCGTTAAACTGTGTAGATTGAGAAATGATGGATACAAATGAGTATTTGATGTAGAGCTCTCTGTTAACCTTTGACTCCCTCACCCTGTCCTCCAGCATCTTCATTGTCAACCATGCTGGCAAAGCAGAAACTTAACCCTTTGACTCCCTGACAGGAGGAAGCTGGTGAATAGGGTGAGGGAGTCAAAGGGTTACGTTTTTCAGTTACTGGATAGGGTGCAGGAGTCAAAGGATTGAGTATATTCAGAAGTCAGCACTGGAGTGACACTGATATTTGGATTTTGTCCAAATTGAGTTACAGTTGAGACTGTGCAGCTGCAGAGACTTTCAGTTCGTTGCCGTTTTCTCGTATATATATATATACATACACATAGTATATTTTTTTTTTCTGAATCAGAAATCACAGAAGTATGTATAGAAATGAAGTGGCATGAAAAGGAGGGGAGAGCACTGAGGAGTATGGACAGAGAATGATAGTAGTGTGATTCAAGAGAGAAGTTGGAAGCTTGGGAGGCTGTTTATTCTTCTGTAGGGGATAAACTGAGGGATGTGAATGGTAGGGATGATGGATCAGTTGTGAAAGTGGGTGAGGAGGGTGAGTTGTGTCAGATTTCATTGATGTGTTAGTAGTCGGATTTCATTGATGTGTTAGTACCATGCATCCTTGCGGTCCATTCAAGTTAGTGGACTTGACATGTTTCACCTATTTACACTGGATTTTATTTTACTCTTTTTACTCATTCTACTTTATTTATTGGCTTTGGTATGTGGTGATATATCTCTGTTGGTCTTTTGGGTGGGCTGGAAGGGGTGGGCTTGGTTTTATGACTATTGTGGTGTGTGGTAATATGTCTGTTGGTCTTCTGGTTGGGGTGGGCGTAGTGTAACAACAGTTATGGTATGTGGTTACATATTGCTGTTGGTCTTTTGGACGGAAGAGAGAGGGTAGGCTTGGGGGGTTTATGTAGTCAAGAGGGGATGTGGAAATCCTGCTCTGGTAGACTGGTGATGATAGCCACACTGTGTTAGCAGTTTAGACTCCTATATTGACATAGTTTGCATTTTTGATGATGGGTGGAGGGATTCCCATGTGGCGATGTTGGGGGCTTTTTCAGTATAAACAATATCCCCATCTTCTGGAAATTCTGTGCTAGAAATTTCCTCTTTTCTGTCTCTCTTTGTTTCTCCTCCTTTGCTTTCTGTCAATCTCTTCCTATCATTTTCTGCCTTGTTGGTCTATTCACCTGTATGTGTTTTATGAAAGCCTTACATACTTTCTCTTAGGATTGATTATTAGATATGTATATTGACTGCATGTTTGTGTCTAAGGAATGTGCTGTGCAGGAGCAGCTTTCAGTTATGTAGGCCATTTCTTTAATCATGTATACTTTAGTGTCCTTAGTCATGTTTAAATTTGTATTCAGGTTTGTTTTCTGAAATCCTCAGGTGAGAAATTGGACGGAATGGTCAACATCAGGGGCATATCTTAGATTATGTGTGCGCATGCATTGATATGTGTACTGAATTTTCTTTTGTAGCTTTTTTTCCCCAGTCAGATGTTGTGTAAGTTTTGAAATGGTTATAGCCCTGATATGGCTCTATGCAGTCGGCTGGGCTTTAAACAATAAGACTAAGGTGGAGGGATATCTTACTCTGATAGACTGAGAATGGTACAGATGTTGCGTTTTATTGGAAACTTCTATTGACATGGTTTGTGTTCTTGACGACGGGGGGGGGGGATGTTCTGCTGTGGTAAACTGACAGTGGTAGTGATGGTGTGTTTAACTGGCAATGGTACAGATGCGGTGTTGCCAGTTTGGAAACTTTTATTTTGACATGATTCGAGTTCTTGACAATGGGTGGAGAGAACGGAGGTTGATGGTTTGTGGTAAGGGCTGGGGATTTGGGAGTCTGTGTCACAGTGTGATACATAGAACTTCAGGGTTTTACCAACACGTTGGGTGTTTGCACAGACCTTAAACGTTGTGCCATGATCATTGTGACTCTTTTTTCCATTTCATGGCACCTGCAGAATTTTTTCCATGCATGGAAACGCTTGTCTTGAGTAAATTAAAACTGATGTATTCAGGTTTGTTTTCTGAAATCCTCTAGAGATGAGTTGGACAGACACCAGGGGCATATCTTACATTTTCTTTTCCAGCTTTTTTTCCCAGCCAGATGTTGTACAATTTTATAATACTACGTATGTGTATATTTGGATGTTATGTATGTATACATTCGGATGTTTAGTTTTTTCTTGTTTTGTTTATGTGGATGATATGTGGTGTGTGCAGATAGCAGATGAGATGGAGAAGGAGAGGAAAATATTTCAACTTCAGATGTGTGAGGTAATTAGGAAGTTTTTATCTATCTGTCTATTTATCTCTCTATCTATTTATCTACATGTATCTGTCTATCTATCTGTCTGTCTGTCTGTCTGTCTGTCTGTCTGTTGTCTGTCTATCTATCTATCTATCTATCTATCTATCTATCTATCTATGTCGATGAGGATGATAACCATGATGCTATGGAGTTTTAGCTAGGATTGAGACTGCATGACAGGGCTGTACTCTGTGCTTACTATCATAATAATATATCCTGGCATCAACCAGGCCCGAGAGATACAGACACCTGTGGTGCTGGTCAGAATATTTGAGCAACACCCTCAATATGCATCTGAGATGTGGATGAGGCTTGACTGTGTGGTCCGTCTTCCCAATGAGCCCATAGCAGTCCAACTCTGGATTCCTGAGCAAGTTAGAAGCAAAAAAATCCCACAAGAATTTTGAAGGGACTGATGGGGATTTGAAACCACAACCTGCCAGTCAGTAGTCCGTTGTGCTAACCTATGCACCACGGGGACTGGTGTGCCTTATAAGTGTTATCGTCGTCATCATCATCATCAACATTGTTATTATATTATTATATTATTGTTATTATTATTTAATTGAATGGAATTGTGTGTTGTGTGTCATCAGTACCTGATCAAAGTGAATGAGATCAAGACAAAGAAAGGATCTGACCTTCTGCAAAATCTGGCCGAATACTACCAGGCCCAGGCAAAGTATGTCTGTGTGTGTCCTCTCTGTGTGTATATGTATATATATATGTATTTGTCTTGTATACGTGTAATGTTTTTGTTTTTGAGTTATTGTGTATGTATGTGTGAGTTGTGTGTTAGTGTGTGTGCGTGTTATATGTGTGTGCGTGTTATATGTGTGTGTTTTGTGTTGTGTTGTGTTGTGATGTGTTGTGTTGTGTTGTATTTGTGTGTATGTATGTGTGTGTGTGTGTGTGTGTGTATGTGTGTGTGTGTGTGTGTGTGTGTGTGTGTGTGTGTGTGGTTGTGTGTGTGTGTGTGTGCATGTGGACATGCTTTCACAATCTCTTTTTCACGTAGAATTCAATTACTGTCCTTATCTGTCAAATGGGGTGGATGTGACCCAGCATCATAATGCCTCCAACTTTTCTCTCTGTAAACCCCAAAGGCAGACTCTCTGACATGTTTGACTGTTCATTTGCCGCTTCATGACATCTTTAAATCTATAAAGGTTTAAACATTTCTTGAAAATATTTGGAAGTGAGTTGGGTTTTTGCAAGAGGTGGGGTATTTGTACACTGTTTTTGGTGCCCATGTGCTAGAACACAAACACATATTTCAGTACAGTCACAGGAAAGAAAAGATCAGCTTCCCTAAAATAAAAAAGAAAAAAAAAAAAAGTAGAGATTTCTTGCTAGTTTTGGCTAGTTAAGAAACTTAGTTACGCGAAGATGTTCTGGTTTTTACGAAGTCTCAGAAGTTGAAGAACAAGTTTGGATGGAAATGTTTTGACTGTAAAAAGCATATAGAAAATTTTCTGATTTCAAATTTTTCACCTTAAACATTGTTTCATCTTATCCCTGCTTGTGTTCCGAGACAAGGTGTTTGGTTGGCGATAAAACAAAGCAATGCTTTCCCTTTTGTTTTGTTTTTCCATTTGATACACAGTTTTGTAGAGAAGTACACACTTTTTTGTGGTAAGAGTACATAAACAGCAAATTTAGGTCTTTGAGAAGTCCCAAGATTCCTGGTCAGTGCATGTTTTTTTTTTTTTTTTTTTTTTTTTTTGAAGATGGCTCATTGGTCTAAGTTTCATTCTCACTTTGAATATGAGAGGTCCCAGAATTCCAGGCCAATGCACTCATTTTCTTTAAGATGGCTCATTGGTTTAAGGGTTTGATTCTCACTTTGTGCACCAGAGGTCCCAAGTTAGAATCCCGGATTAGCCCATCAGTGACAGATTGATACGAAAAAGATATAAAACCCATATGCTAGGTGGGGTCTCATGATCTTGACACGAAGTAGATATAAAACCTATACGCTAGGTAGGATCTCATGCCATGATCATTTTGGTTCTCTCCATCTTATTGCATCTGTGGCATCAGTATAATGGTATTTGTTCTGAGTATGGAGATGCTACTTTGAGAAACTGAAATGAACTTGTTTACTCTTAGTAATTGGATTTGTCGTCATTGTATTGCCATGGGTTCTTTAATGTGTGTTGATTGTGTGCTGCTCTTGGGGCTTCTGTTCATCTATCTCTGTCTCTCCATTTCAAATCTGTGTGTGTTTTAAC
This sequence comes from Monoplex corrugatus, assembly GCA_030674185.1. Lineage (NCBI taxonomy): Eukaryota > Metazoa > Mollusca > Gastropoda > Littorinimorpha > Ranellidae > Monoplex > Monoplex corrugatus. The sequence continues at coordinate 15,841,654 of JAPXFY010000027.1, read as the reverse complement.
CCTTTGACCCCGACACCCTGTCCACCAGCATCCTGCATTGTCAACCCTGCTAACAAAGCAAAAATTTAACCCTTTGATTCTGTCACTCTATCCACCAGCTTCCTGCAGGAAGCTGGTGGATAGGTTGAAAAATCAAAAGGTTAAATGTACTTTTTCTGTTTAGAGATGAAAACTGTGAATCCATGTGGGTATTTAAGGATTTGATTTTGTTTGTACTCAGGCTGTGTTGAAGTTGGTGGATCAATTCATGCATTCTATCCATGTGTGTGTGTGTGTCTTTCAGTTTTTTCCAGGATGGGCTGAAGACACTGAACCACTTTCAGGGGTTTGTGGAGGGTCTGCTGTCGCAGTTGGTGAAGATAAAGCAGCGGCAGGAGCATGAACGTAAACAACTGTTGGAGCTGAGAGATGCTCTCAAAGGATCCATGACATCCTACAAAGAAGTGAGCAGACCTTTGTTTTTGTATTCATTTTTATAAGCATTTCCATGACTTTACAAATACTTCATCGTTTTATCCATGACATCGTACAAAGAAGTTAGTAGATCTCCGCTTTCTGTTTTGTTTTTTAAGTGGTTCCTAGACATTACAAATAGTGAAATACTTCATCGTTTTATCATGACATTCTACAAAGAAGTGAGCAGATCTCTGCTTTCTGATTTAGTTTATAAGTGGTTCCTTGACTTTACAAATACCTCATCGTTTTATCTGTGACATCCTACAAAGAAGTGAGCAGATCTCTGCTTTCTGTTTATTTTATAAGTATTTCCATGACTTTACAAAATACCTCATTTGCTACAAAGAAGTGAGTCAATCTGCTTTCTGATGTATTTTATAAGTATTTACTTGACTGTACAAATACTTCATTTGCTACAAAGAAGTGAGCAAGTCTCTGCTTTCTGATTTATTTTATGTGTTTCCTTGACTTTACATATACCTCATTTGCTACAAAGAAGTAAATCTCTTTTTTTATAAGTATTTTCATGTCTGTCAATACTTCTGTGATTTGTTTCAAAGAAATGAGTAGATCTCCTCTTTTGGGTTTATTGTATAAATATTTCCATGACTTTTTTTTTTTCGTGAATACTTCCTTGACTTTTTTTGAAGAAATGAGTCTGTTGCCATCCTTCTTATACATTTACATTTATATTTATGTTTTGTGGAAGTGAGTCTGCTGCTCGCAGTTGTCCTTTGGATTTTTATATTTTAATCTTCATTATAACTGACTAAAACTGAGTTTCTTACAGTCTCCTGTTGGGTTTCTATTTCTGTTTCCATGACTTCCTTCAAAGATGTGAAGCTTTCATTCTTTCCTGTAAATAAATGTTTATGTATTTCCTGTGAAGAAGTGATTGGCTTTCACTCTCTTTTATAACTTGATGTTTGATTATGTCCATGATTTCCTGTAAATAAGTGACATGTTTGCAGTCTTTCATATAGAATTGATATGTTGTTATATTTCTGCAAGTTGCTACTTGAACAAAGAAGAGTTTGTTGTTTGTCATCTCTGTCAGAGGTCTTATAAATATTTCTATGATTTCTTTCAAAGTAGAGTCCGTTGTTTGTAGTCTCTGTTATATATTTATATATTTTTCCACTACCATTACTTATTACTACGAGAAAATGGCTTGCTTTCTCTTTTTTATGTGTTTATATTTCTGTGACTGCCTACTTGAACAGAGAACGAGCCTTCTCTGTTTCTGGTCCACTCTCCTGGAACAAACTTCCTCTCTCAGTCCGTCAGCAACCTACTTTTGTCTCCTTCAAGTCCGCTCTCAAAACTCACCTTTTCTCCTCCGCATAAAATCCTAACCTCACTCAACCCCACCCCCCCCTCTGCAGCCTGTCTCCGCTCGGAGGGGAATCACATGGTTATAATATATAATTGTATATGCTATGCTCTCTATAATTTTCCATTGCTTTTATTCTTGCTTTTATTGCTTTTATTCTTTCTCCCCATTTATAGCCATGCGTGTGTGTGTGTGTGTGTGTGTGTGTGTGTGTGTGTGTGCGTGCGTGCGTGCGTGCGTGCGTGCGTGCGTGCGTGCGTGCGTGTGTGCGTGCGTGCGTGTCTGCTTCAGCGCTTAGATTTGATTTTATCAAGATTTTGCGCTATATATAAATATTGTAATTATTATTATTATTATATATTAGAAATGAGTTGCTAGCAGTCTTGTCTGTGGGCATATATTTATATTTACAAGTCATCTTCTGTTCTCTTTCCATTGGAAAGGTTCATTAACATATTTCCCTGACTCATTTGCTTGATAAAATGCATATGCATTTATGGTCTTTCCCTTGTTGCTTTTTGAAAAGAGAGAGTGTATGTTGATATGTGCATCATAAATGTCTTTTTTTTAGTCCTTCCCTCATATGTTTGTGAAAAGAGACATAGTATATGTTTATATGTATATTATATATATATGTGTGTGTGTGTTTGTTGTTTTCATTTCTTCTTTTTGTGCTTCTTCCTGTTTTCTTTACACAGTAGTTCTTAATTGGATTTTCTGTGTGTGTGTGTGTGTGCCTGTGTGCGTGCGTGCGTGCCTGCGTGCACGTGCGCGTACGTGCGTGCACACACATGTGCACAGACGTGAGCGTGAAAGGATTATCGCATGTCTTTGTGAGATATTGAGGGTGAGATCATTTGGTGAATGTGATCACTTGAGTTGATAACTTCTTTGTTTTGTTTGATCTGTGGTGTAAACAACCAAGTTGCAATTCTCTGCCTGTCTGTCTGTCTGTCTGTGTGTCTGTGTGTCTGTCTGTCTGTGTGTCTGTGTGTCTGTCAGTGTGATGTGTGACACTTTGTGTCTTTGTGTGTCCTCAATAACCAAGATGTGGTTCTGTCCTTTTTCTGACTAGCACTCTTGCCACAGACTGTCTGGAGGAGGATGGGTACTCACCAGTCTTTTCTTTTTTCTTTCTTTTTTGTTGTTGTTGTTGTTTTGATTAATTAATTTTTTGAATATTTATGTTGTTTTGTTCATTTGTGATTTTGTTTTGGTTTTGTTCAGATGTATGGTTTTGTTGTCATTGTTGACATGTATGTTGACATTGTTGATATTTTTTATTCGTCATTGTTGATAAGTCTGTTTTTTTGTTGTTGTTGATGTGTATATGTGTTGTTTTTCTGTTGAAATTTATGTTGTTTTTTGGGTGTGGCTTTGTGATTTGGCTCTTTCTTTGTGTTTCCATCCTAAGTTTTTATGTCTTAAGTTAGTGGTTGTTGTGCTGTGATGTGGTTGTTATTGCCTGGTACGCTTGGTTGGTGTGTGTGTTTTTGGTGTGTTGTAATGTGATATGGTGTGGCTCTTGGTCTTGTGTCATACCTGTGAAATAAAGTGTGATAAAATAACAGAAAAGTCGGTGAGAAAGGAATCATGACCAGATAAAAGAGAAAATAAGAGGAGAAATTTTAAAATCATTGTCAAAGATTTTGTTTAGTTTCAATAATTACAAATTTGTTTTTCATAGATGTTTTATTTCCAACAGTGGAAAGAAAAAAGTGATAAAACTTTCTGATTTAAAAGTAATAGAACTTTCTGATTTATAGACATGAATCACTTGGATGTTTTATTTCCAACAGTGGAAAGAAAAAAACATGATTAAAAGTTTCTGATTTTAAGACATGTTAAAAGTTTTTAAACAAACAACAACAACAACAATAACGAAAAGTGGAATATGTTTAACTGGTATTTTAAATTGATAATAAAGTAAAGAGAGAACATGTAGGCTGGTGGAGTCTGTTGACAGAGCTGTGGAATCAGAAGTGTGATGGCTTGTGTTTAATCAGAATGGTGGGCGTGGTAGTCAGGCGGTAAACATTGGACTTTCAGTAGGTAGGTTGTGGATTCAATCCACCTACATGCCTCCAGTTTGGTGGGTAAAGGGTGAAGATTTTTTTCCTGTTTTCAGGTCAACATGTGTACAGATCTGCCAGTGTCTAAACCCTCTTCATGTATATATGCGTACAGAATATCAAATATGCACGTCAAAGATCCTGTATGCCATGTCAGTGGCTGGCTTATGGAAACACGAAAACACCCAGCATGCACACCCACTAAAAACGCAGATTGTGCAACAACATAATGGAATGGGATCAGCTTGCTTAACAGCTTGGGTTTCTCATGCTCCATTAACTCTTAGACTCCCGCACCCAATCTGCCAACCGCAAAAACTCTGACTCCCTCACCCTATCCACCAGCTTTCTTCAGGAAGCTGTGGATAGGATGAGGGAGTCAGAGGGTTAAGTTTGATTTTGGTAGCGTGTTTGACAAAGCGGGATGCTGGTGGACGGGGTGTGGGAGTCAGAAGGTTAAGAAATCTGATTATATGTGATGCACAGTGAGGCCAAATGTGTTCGGAGAGTAGTGCTATACAAGAACAGTTAATACTGAAATCCTAGCCTGCAACATAAAATCTGGTCTGTTATCTGCCCATCTTAATGTTTCAATCATTTTGGTGGTGTCGGCTTAGTGTTCCACAGATCTTGTTCCCTCCTGTCTTCTGCTGTCTTCTCCATTTTAAGGCCTTGCCAGTAACCGTGGTTTTGCACAGGCTCAAGGAGTCTTCCAGGTAATTGCTGACAGCCAGAGTTACCTCTCCACCCTGACAGGTTTTGGTTGTTCTGCGTGAATGAGAAGGGGTGATTCATTAACTCTCTCCGTACAACGGAATGCTATAGCGTTTGTGACGTAAAGCACGGTTTCTGACCACAAAACGCGATAGCGCTTTTGATAATTAAAAATCTTTCAACACTTCCCTCGTGATGTGGCATAATAACCAAAGCTACACTGGTCACTGCAAACGTGTTAAGGATCAAGTGGAAAGTTACTTCAAGAGATTCCGTAGCAATACACTCGTCGGGAAACAATTGACTTCGGCACCCCATATGACTTGCTAATCTGCATTCGTCTAGAAAATGGCGTCGCAGGCGAGCACGAGTTTTGGAGCAAAGTAGATCGCGACGGCTGCGTTCAGACTGAAGGATTGGACATCGAGGAGTATGATGAAGATGATGGTGAAAGTGTTTCAAGTGATGAAAGCTGCCAGCAAGAAGGTACTGACACTGACAGTGACCTAGTTTCAGACGACAGTGAAGTGGGAGAGGGAGATGGACATACATGTCACAAGAGGAGAGAGTCAGTGGGCCAAGTACAGTGAGCCATATGCCTGATGAAGATTTAATTGACTTTCTTATGCATGATTGGCACGAAGATTTTAGTTTTATCCCCGCTTTGCCTCCTTTCTCTGGCTCTTGTGGCCTGCATGTCCCAGCTGAGTGCCACACCCCTGTTGATTTCTTCAATCAGTTTGTGACAGAAGACTTTCTTAATTCTGTTGTCATAAACAGATATGTATAAGAGAACTGAGTGGCAAGCAGAATGAGCACTTCTCCTGCCCTCTGCCACCCATCCCCAGCGGCAGGAAGAACTATAGGAGGTGCCATGTGTGTAGTACTGGCAGCAGGAGACACCCGGAGTTTCAACTGCGGCAAACCCCCAACTGGTGTAAAAAGTGTGGGGTTGCCCTGTGTGACAAACTATGCCAGCCCAACAAGACCATCACCTGCTTCCAACTGTATCACTCAGTGCAGAACTACACTGATTATTAGGAAAACAGTATATAGGGACTGAAGCATCCGGTGATCTCCTTTTTTTTCCAAATCCCCCTGTGTAACAATTTGTAACATTTATTTATTTATTATTATGATGCCACTAATAATTTATTTTTACCTTGAGCAAAATTTATTGTATTCATGTTATTTTGTGCATACAAAGACCTTCTCACCTTTGACTGTGTTATTCATGCAGCTGATCAAAGTGTGACTGTACGGTGATCCAGACCTCAACATTTGAGGTATTTTCAATATGGCACATGAAGAAAAATGTTCAAGGAAGAACTTCAATATTTTGGCATGAACTAACCCAGCATGTAAATATTCAGATCTGAAAGTTTCATTTTGTTCCTTTATGTTTTGTATTTTTTGTGATTTTTTTCCTAACCCTTCAAAATGGGCCTCTGTGGAGGAAAGCAAGGGGAAAAACTCTCTATCCCGAGTGAGTTAAATCTCTAATATCTTCAAAATTACGGAACCAAGAGATATGAAATTTCGCGCTCTCATTCAGACAAGATTGTTCTGCTGTGGGGCAAATTTTCAAGCGGTATAACACATTTTCCTATTTTTTGTGATTTTATGGAATTGAGTACACATTTTTTTTCATTTTCATTGTATAGCTTTGCCATTGTTGCCATTTTCGTCTGTATTCAGATCCAAAACATTGTAATAATAGTTATAATAATTTTTTTTTGCATAGCACTGTTCTCCCAATCATATGGCCTCACTGCACATTTTGCGATGAATCTTGAACACAATCTTTGTCTTCTGGATGAAAATAACTTACCAGAGTCCATTAGGATTTTGTTGAGAATTTGTTGTTCATTCAGCCTCAGACATTTGGCTGTGGTGGTCTTTAAAAGCTGCAGAAAGAAATTATTATTAATTGTGTAATCAAAATTGGTGTCTGTTGGTGCAGAAGGACATTCTGTAGGAGGTAGCGCCCTTTGTATTAGTTTATGCATATGCAAGAAAGAGCTCAGAAATGAGTTTGATGAAATCAGGTTCAGTGCTTGGAAAACGTCACCTGTGCATTATATAGTTCATGTGTGTAGGGTTTAATGTGTTATGTAAGTGTGTGTGTGTGTGTGTGTGTGTGTGTGTGTGTATGTGTGTGTGTGTGTGTGTGTGTGTGTGTGTGTGTGTGTGTGTGTTTTTCCTGGGCCACTGCTCTGTGAACCTTTTTTTTATTAATTTGTGGCGCTGCTATCAGCTATAGTCACTTCTGTCTCCTGTGTTTCTGTTTGTATGTATTACTGGTTGTATTTTGTTGAGTGTTCTGTTGTTGTTCTTTCTTGGGGGGTGGGGGGGGGGATGTTGTTTGTTTACTGTTGTTTTGGAAGGTTTTTGTTTTTGTTGTTGTTACTATTATTTTCATATTCCTGTACCATTTGTTTTTTTAAAGTAGATTGTATTTTTGTGGGTGTGCTTGACCTTACCCCTATGGTTGTATCTGATACGTTTTGAAGTTTTTGGGTAATTGTACGGAATTTAAGAGTGTGAAATTGTATATGATTTGTATTAAGTTTGATTTGTTTGTATGATTAGCATGAAAATTTTTATTTGTTTGGGTTTGTTTTTGATGTAAAGCTATCCACCTTCTAGTTGTAGTCTTGGTTCTGAGCAACATGTAAGCAGATAGGCTTCCTACTAGACGGTTTTTTTTGGTCTCTAGTCTATGTATTCTGTAGCCATGAGTCTGTAATGTTTTTTGTCTTAATACTGCCTCAAAAGAAAATAGAAAATATGAGTGAATCAACAAAGAGATGTAGGAATTGATCAGTAATCAAATAGGTTGATGCAGAAGTAACTTTTTCGGTAACTGTTAACGCATCATGAAACTAAAGAGAAAGTGGATTAATGGCTTAATACAATAGTTTTTTTGTTGTTTTTTTTTTTATTATTTATTTTGAAACTGCAGAGATTGTGGATTTTTTGCTTGATTTTTATATTATTTCTTTTTTAAATGTTCCTGCCAAGTGATTTAGTTCATTGCAGTTTTCCCCACTGAATGTTAAAGTTCATCACAGCTTTTTCTAGTGAATGTAAAAGGTCATTGCAGTTTTCCGAGTGAATGTTGAAAGTTCATTGCAGTTTTTCCCAGTGAATGTTAAAGTTCATTGCAGCTTTTCCCAGTGAGTGTTAAAAAAAGTTCATAGCAGCTTTTCCCAGTGAGTGTTAAAAAAGTTCAGGGCAGCTTTTCCCAATGAATGTAAAAGTTCATAGCAGCTTTTCCCAGTGAGTGTTAAAAAAGTTCAGGGCAGCTTTTCTCAATGAATGTAAAAGTTCATAGCAGATTTTCCCAGTGAATGTTAAAAAAGTTCAGGGCAGCTTTCCCCGTGAGTGTTAAAGTTCATTGCAGCTGTTCCCAGTGAATGTTAAAAAAGTTCAGGCAGCTTTTCCCAATGAATGTTAAATTTCAATGCAGCTTTCTAGTGAATGTTAAAAAAGTTCAGTGCAGCTTTTCCCAATGAATGTTAAAAGTTCATTGCAGCTTTTCCCATTGAATAGTAAAAAAGTTCATTGCAGCTTTTCCCATTGAATAGTAAAAAGTTCAGGGCAGCTTTTCCCAGTGATGTTAAAGTTCATTGCAGCTTTTCCCAGTGAGTGTTAAAGTTCAGCAGCTTTTCCCAGTGAGTGTTAAAGTTCATTGCAGCTTTTCCCAGTGAGTGTTAAAGTTCATTGCAGCTTTTCCCAGTGAGTGTTAAAGTTCATTGCAGCTATTCCCAATGAATGTTAAATTTCATTGCAGCTTTTCCCAGTAAATGTTAAAAAGTTCAGGCAGCTTTTCCCAGTGAGTGTTAAAGTTCATTGCAGCTTTTCCCAATGAATGTTAAAGTTCATCGCAGCTTTTCCCAGTGAATGTTAAAGTTTCAAGTGCTGTTCCTGCTGCATGAGTGACAGTTCAGCTGTTTGAGTTTGGTTTGGTTTGGTTTGGACAGTGTATCAGCATGGTGTTTTGCCGTCCATTGACTTGATCTCTTGATTTTTTTGTTTCTTTGGTCAGTTTGCTGGTCAGTCATTTGGTCAGTCAGCACTCCAGCCTTTCACTCACTTTCGTCTGCTTATCAGTAATAAATTGCATTGTTATATCTGTAGGAATCTTAATGTCAGAATTGCTGTATTTATATGAAAATATGTGAGAGTGATATGTATTATTACCTCAGCAGAAATATTTTTGATTAATAATTTTTGTTTTAATAATAATGTCATTTCATCATTTACTTGCAAAATAAAAACAGTTGTGGATTAATTGCAAATGAGAACAGTTGTAAATCAGTTGCGAAATAAAAGCAGTTATTGATCAGTTGCAAAGTGAAAACAGTTATGAATGAATTCCGAAATGTTATTAATTGCAAAATGAAACAGTTATGAAAATGAATTCCAGAATGAATACACTTATGAATTAATTGCAAATTGAAATTGAGTACATTGTCATGAGGACAATACTTGTATTTTTTATGGAGAAATGCTAACACGTAGTTATTTTTGGTTGAACTGGTGCAAATGGAAGTTTATTTTGTCATTTAAAAAATTAAATGTGCGATTTTGAATTTCTTATTTAGTTGTTCTGGAAAGCAGGTATGTTTGGTAGACATTAAGGTGGGCAGTGACTGCTTTATCCCTCTCACAGAATGGGACTGGAAAGACCCACGCCAAGGGGACAGCAGGGCTCAGTCTTCTCCCAGCATTATACCAACTAGTAACTGTCAGTATAGGGTTGAACCAAGAGCCAATCATTCCTAGCAGCAGTTGAGTTGCCCCTCCCCCCCCCCCCCCCCTTGTTTTTGGCTCTTGCCAGCGACACAGCCACCCCTGGTTTCAGCAGCCCTCCCATGGGTCCGGGACCCTCATCAGGAAGCATCTTTTGGCTGAACCAGGCCCAGAACGTAAGGGGACTTCAGGCTGTCAACTGGCACCTGATGCAGATGTTGATTACCCAAGGAGCAATGCCGCCTGTGCCTCAGCCTCCTGGCCTCGGCCTCCTGCACCTCAGCCTCCTGTGCATTAGCTTCCCTCAGCCTCCACTCACTGCCAAGGGTCTCAGCAGATGCAGAGGATCCCTACTCCTCCTCCAGCCCCTTCTCTGCATCCTCATCAGCAGTTCAGGGGCTGAGAGAGCATCCATTCCTGCTACCAAAGGCAGCATGGGCATGCTCCCTCATCTCGATAATCCTCTTCACTACACCCAGAGGATAGGTGGCTGTCTTCGAATTACTATCTAATTTCAACCTATCAATCAATCAGTCAGTCAGTCTGCCTATCTATCTATCTATCTATCTAATCTATCTGTCTATCTATCTACTTTCTCTCTTTCTGTTATCTGCTGGCAATCTATGTGCCTATCTATCTGTTCATCTGTCTATTTATCAGTCTGTCTATCTTTCTGTCCATCCATCCGTCCATCTGTCTGTATATCTGTCCATCCATCTGTCCATCAGAGTGTCTGTCTCTGTCCATCTGTCTATTTGTCCACCTGTCTGTCTGTCTACTGTCTCTATCAATCTATCTATATATCATCTATCTACCTATATGACCAGATACTTACACATGTGATATGTCCCCATTTGTTATTATCCTCATTGATTTGTATTTGTGTCTAGCCGAGCCACAGCACGACCACCCCTGCGGGCTATAGCCTGCACCAGCTGCAGGGCAACAAGGCGCATGGCAACGAGAAGAAAGGCTTCCTGCTGAAGAAGAGCGAGAGTCGCATGAGGAGAACCTGGCAGCGACGGCGCTGTGTCATCAAGGAGGGGTCCATGTACATCTACCACCAGGATGTGAGTTTGGAGGGGGGGGGGAGGAGGGAGGGGTAGACTTTGTGTACATGTACATCTACCATTAGGATGTGTTTGAGTTGGGGAAGGGGGGGAGGGTAGACTGTGTACATCTACATCAGGATGTGTTTGAGTTGGGAAGGGAGGAGGTACTGTGTACATCTACCATCAGGATGTGTTTGAGTTGGGGAAGGGAGGGAGGGTAGACTGTGTACATTTACCATCAGGATGTGTTTGAGTTGGGGAAGGGAGGGAGGGGTAGACTGTGTACATCTACCATCAGGATGTGTTGAGTTGGGAGGGAGGGAGGGGTAGACTGTGTCATTACCATCAGGATTTGATTGGGGAAGGGGGAGGGGTAGACTGTGTACATCTACCATCAGGATGTGTTGAGTTGGGGAAGGGAGGGAGGGGTAGACTGTGTACTTTACCATCAGGATGTGTTTGAGTTGGGGAAGGGAGGGAGGGGTAGACTGTGTACATCTACCATCAGGATGTGTTTGAGTTGGGGAAGGAGGAAGGGGTAGACTGTGTACATCTACCATCAGGATGTGTTTGAGTTGGGGAAGGGAGGAAGGGGTAGACTGTGTACATCTACCATCAGGATGTGTTGAGTTGGGGAAGGGGGGAGAGGGGTAGATTTGAAGTACATTTACCATGATGATGTGATTTGGGGGGAGGGAAGAAAGGGGTAGGTAGACTGTGTATATCTACAGTCAGGATGTGTGTGGGTGGTGGGGATGAGGGAGAGGGTAGGTTCTATGTACATCTACAATCAGGGTGTGTGTGAGGTCCGGGGGGTGGGGTGGGGTGGGGGTGGGGGTGAGAGAGGGGTGGGATCTGTGTACATCAACCATCAGGATGTGTGTAATCGGGGGGGGGGGGGGGGGGGGGGGGGGGGGGGAGTGGTAGACTATGTACACGTACCATCAGGATGTGTTAGGGGGAGGGGAACGGGGGTAGATCTACCATCAGGATGTGAATTTGAGAGTGGGGGGGGGGGGGGAGAGGAGGGGTAGATTATTTACATGTACCATCACAGTATGATTTAGTGGGAGGGAGGAATAGAGAATGGGGGAGGGGGGGGTTAGATGATAAAATTGTAGAGGGGGGGTGGTGGTTTGCGTGAAGAGGAATGGTTATGGATCTGTCCTGATATGTAGCTTTGTCCTATGACTATGGTGCTGATCCACAGCATGTTGTGTGTTCCAGGAAAGCAAAGACCCGGTGAAGCTGAATCTACTGACTTGTCAAGTCAAGGTACGACATGAAACAAATGTGACCCCCCACCACGAAATAGTCTTAACTAGCATTTTGGGCATCTTCAACTATACATATCACTGGAAAGTGTACATTCTGCTGATTATTTTGGTACTTGAACAAAGCTTGTACTCAAAAAAATGTAGAAGTTATGTATGTTTAAAGTCATTCAGTTGTATGACGGCCATTTTGAGAAAAGGCTGTAAGTTTTGTGTGCTCTCCTACACATTTTCCTTAACTTTCTTTCTTTAGTGGCTTTGACCGGGTTTGTTTCTAATTTTCGCTGTCATTATCTGAAAGGTGCACCAAAGAGCTTTCCATCAGTATATTACATGTGCGGGTACTGTACAGGTTATGGTTCATAATAAGAGACAAAAATAGTACTTTTGGTAGGAAATTGCGTTATTTCTGCTGCGATCAGTGCATTGAAATACCATTTTAGATTGATTAAAAATATTTTTTCAAGAAAAAAATTTCTGTGGGGGATAGATTATATAGTCTACAGAAATCAATTTTGAGAAAAAGTCAAAACACCCCAGATAGACCCTCAGTCACCTTTTCAGCTCCTAGTGCTGTTCAAGTGATTGCGAGTTAAGACTGATTTCGTGGTGGGGGGTCACAAATGAAGTTTGTTTTACTTACATGTAGAGCTGTCAGTGTGAGGCATGTGTGTTTGGTCCGCCCTATCAGTCCTGTTAACCCTTTGACGCCCACACCCTGTCCATCAGCATCCTGCACAGTCAAAAATGCTAGGAAAACAAAAACTTGACCCTTTTATTCCCTCACCTTATCCACCAGCTTCCTGCTGGAATCTGGTGGATAGGGTGAGGGAGTCAAAGGGTTCAGTTTTTGCAGCTGGTGGATAGGATGCAGGAGTCAAAGGGTTAAGCTGACAGCCAGAACAGCCTGGCTGTTTTCGGCTGTGCTGCTTATAATGGAGGGCTGCTTCACTCTACTTCTGATGACTTATAAACCATTCAGGCAATTTATATGAAATTTCACAGTTACATAAATGTACATATGAACTTGCATTCACTTACAGAAATGTACTAGTTATAATAAGTAGTCTGAACTTCGATTAATTTGATAAATTCATATAATTTTGACAAAATGACCAGAACAGTGTGAATTCACATATTTGATACAGCATTACTGGAATACAAGCAAACCGCAGCAGAGAATACTTACAGATGTATTACACATGTGGCACTAAGTGGAGAGGATAGTTAATAATCACCATGGAAAAATTGTATGAACGGTGTGTGTGGGAAAATGTATAAACTGCCATCCATGTTGATTATATAGAGATGCAGTTGGTGTTCTTGAAATGTCGACATCACAGCTGTTATATTTACAAGGTAGGATTAGCTAATAGATTTCAATTATTAGCAGTCTTGAGCTCTGATAAATGTGTGTCTTAAATGTAATTATAGGAAAATATTTCATTTTTTTACTATTTCAAATGAAGCTTCAACGTGTGTGCGATGTTTTTCAGCTTGTACCTGACGACCCTGGAAAGAAATGTTTTGATCTGGTCTCTTCATCAAGTGAGTACATTCTGTTAGTCTTCTTTCTCTTTGTCTCTCTGTCACTTTCTGTCCCTCAGATATTTTGCTGACAAATAAAAAGTGACATGTACTACTGTCGTCATAGGTGTTATGAATGTATACACTTACATGTTTTATTTTATGATGATTTTGTTTTGTGTGTTATGAATTTATACATTTAGGGTTTTGTTGTTGTTGCTGTTGATAATGCTTTGTGTCTGTTATATGTGTGTAGGATAAGATCAATCTTTATTCCTATTTACACCCAGCCCTTGCTGGACTAAAATGTCCAGTGCAAATACTTATGTATTCTGTTTTAAAATAATACTGTTATCCTTGTAAATAGATATTTTGTTTTCCACAAACTTAGTTTTATTTCAGGACGTTGTGAATTTTCTGGTCAAGACAAGAATTGTGCATTGTGCTTGATGTGAAAACTGTGTACTTGAAGTAAGAGTTGCCTGGAAGTCTTCTTGAAATTTTTGTATTCTCATATTCGGCCTGTTGTGCGGTGTAATGTTGAAACTTGGGTCTTCATAAAGTGGCCAGAAATTCCTTTTGTTTACTCTTCGATAAGTTTTTACACATTGAAATACTAACACCAAACAAATAGACAACCAGTGTGTATGAAATCTGAAATAAGCTGTATTCATTACTGGTTAAAAGTGACAAGAATGGACAGGTGTAGTTTACCATGGTTGGTATACGACCCTAAACCTAACCTGTCTTCAAATATTCACTTTTAGTTGTATGAGTCAGGGCTCCCACTTTTACGCGAATTAGCAGATTTCCGCGAAAACCGAGAGTGACAATCCGTGAAAAAAAAAATTTTCAGTGAAAAAAAATCTGATATTGATAAGTGTCTTTACCATACTATAAATTAAGCTCAGATATGTGTCAGATTGCGCCATTTTAAACGTAAATTTTCAAAATTTTCCAGACCTCCCTGATTTTCAGGGATTTTTGCTTTTCCTCAGTGGGAGCCCTGATGAGTACAGGTTTGGCTGTAAAATCTGGGCAAGTGAAAGATGTTGAAGAAATCCAGCAGTTTTTGCATGTTTCCAAAGAAATATTGATCTAATGCAGATGGTAGAAAAAAAATTTCAGTGTTAAAAAACATCAATAGACTGATGTTTTGTACCATACACATTGGTTTCATTCAGGATTGGATGTGGCATTTTGCTTCTTTCAACTAACATATTCATACCATAAATATTTTTTTAGTTGTGGTGTTTTTTATGACTGTGATTTTGGCCACTTGTCAGTCAGTGTCTGTAGGTTCAATATGGCTGAATATCAATATTATGAAATAAATTGGCAGTATTATGAAATAAGACTAATCATAGTTTTTCGTATTGTTATTTATTCTTTGACTTCTCACCGTATCCACTAGCTGTGAAAACTGAACGCTTTCACTGCCTTATTGTTGCTTGCTATCATGGCTGGTAATGCAGTAAGCTGATGGATAGGGTGAGGCAAAGGGTTAAGTGTTTTCTGGCTGGTAATACAGTAAGTTGATCGATAGGGTGAGGCAAAGGGTTAAGTGTTATCTGGCTGGTAATGTAGTAAGTTGATCGATAGGGTGAGGCAAAGGGTTAAGTGTTGTCTGGCTGGTAATGTAGTAAGTTGATCGATAGGGTGAGGCAAAGGGTTAAGTGTTGTCTGGCTGTGATGTTGTAAGTTGATCAATAGGGTGAGGCAAAGGGTTAAGTGTTGTCTGGCTGGTAATACAGTAAGTTGATCGATAGGGTGAGGCAAAGGGTTAAGTGTTATCTGGCTGGTAATGTAGTAAGTTGATCGATAGGGTGAGGCAAAGGGTTAAGTGTTGTCTGGCTGTGATGTTGTAAGTTGATCAATAGGGTGAGGCAAAGGGTTAAGTGTTGTCTGGCTGGTAATACAATAAGTTGATGAATAGGGTGAGGCAAAGGGTTAAGTGTTTTCTGGCTGGTAATGCAGTAAGTTGGATAGGGTGAGGCAAAGGGTTAAGTGTTTTCTGGCTGGTAATGCGGTAAGTTGATCAGTAGGGTGAGGCAAAGGGTTAAGTGTTTTCCGGCTGGTAATGCAGTAAGTTGATCAGTAGGGTGAGGCAAAGGGTTGTTTTCTGGCTGGTAATGCAGTAAGTTGATCGAAAGGGTGAGGCAAAGGGTTAAGTGTTATCTGGCTGGTATGTTGATCAATAGGGTGAGGCAAAGGGTTAAGTGTTTTCCGGCTGGTAATGCAGTAAGTTGATCAGTAGGGTGAGGCAAAGGGTTAAGTGTTATCTCTGTGTGACTGTTTCAGACAACCGCACATATCACTTTCAAGCCGAGGATTCCAGGGACATGGAAGAGTAAGTCCATGTGTATTTTTTGTTTTCCTTATCAAAAAAGAATTATTTGTTTATCTATTTATGTATTCATTGTTCATTCTCTTCTTCTTTCCTTCCTTCATTCATTCATACACTACAGCACAGCATACCACATCACCACATCACACCATACCACATTACACCACACCACACACACCACACCACACATGTCATTATACCATACCACACCATGCCACATCATGCCACATCACATGACTTCATGCCACATCACATGACATTATACCACACACCACACCATGAGTCGCCATACCATGCCACACCACACCTCACATTTTTTGTTATCTTTCAGTATCCATTCCAGACAGTTTTAAATGATTTTTCAGTAAAAAGTGGATATCATTGGGATGATCTGATCATTCAGGTCTTAAAACGTTCCGCGTCTGGGCGGAATTCCGCGATTTCGGTTTGTCAAAAAACCCCAAAAAAAACAACAAAAAAACACGAAAGGAGCAAGGCATCCGTGATCGGCTTGCAAGCGTTCATAGCAACGGCGTGCAAGTTATGGCCCCTGATTTGCCCCCGGATCCCCCTAGCTTCAGTGGTTTTTTGCTCCTCCTGTTTTATGCCCTGATCATTACTTTTGCCTTGTTCAGATGGATATCGGTGCTCAACAATGCGAAAGAAGAAGTGCTGCTCAAGGCTTTCCACGACACATCAGATTCTCACTCCCTGAATCAGAGTGTGCGTGAACTTACCTCCTCCATCGTTGATCGTATTCGTCGGTTGCCTGGCAACAAGTATTGCTGCGACTGTGGCGCCACAGGTGGGGATAATGTCATTTGATTGTTTTTTGTGTCTTTCTGTGTATTGTTCTTAAAGGTTTGTGGTTTGGATTTTTGGGTGATTGTTTGGATGTTGGATTGTGTGTGTGTGTGTGTGTGTGTGTGTGTTGTGTCGGCGGGGCACATGTTTCAGCTTTGTGTGGTTGTGAATTAATAGACACTTTTTGGGTCCCACCCAAAGGGATGCTGCGTGATTTTTCAGTGTAAAGTTTCCCTGCCATCTGAAAATCTGTGCTAAAAATTTCCTCTTTTCTGCCCTCTATTTGTTTCTGCCTTGTTCCTTATGCTTTCTGTCATTTCTTGCTATCGTTTTCTGCCTTGCTAGTCATTCGTCTGCATCTGCTTGATAAAGTCTTACATACTTTCTCTCAGGATTGATAATTGAGCACGTGTATTCAGTGCATTTTTGGCTCTTAGGAAATGTGATATGCGGAAGCAATTTTTGGTAATTTAGGCCCATTTTTATATATGTTTGAGTGCCCTTAGTTGTATTTATATTTGTATTCAGTTACATTTTTAAATCTCCTGTGTGATGGATGGATGGAGTGGTCAGGGCCATATCCTTAGATTGTGTGCGTGAATGCATTGATATGTGTACTTGATTTTCTTTCCTTTTTCCTGTTGAAATATTGTTTATGTTTTAAAACGGTTATAGCCCTAATATGGCTGTACGCTGTCAGCTGGGCTTTAAACAACAATAACAATAACAAGGAGAACTCAGCATATTAGACGAGTTGACCACATTTTACTATGCTATTGCACAGTCTGCATCTTTGGTGGATGTGCGTTTTGGTGTCCACAAACCACCAAACACTGACACGACATATGTGATCTTTAACGTGCAAAAAGGTGGTTCAGGCCTTAACAGTCTGCACGCATGCTGACATAGGAGATTGGCAAAATCTCCCCTTTATTGCCTAGATGGAGGTATCCAGGTGAATCGAACCCACGATCTTCCGATTGGAAGTTTCTTCTACACTTGACTAACAGGCCCTGATGATCTGTCTGATATTGTGTGTGTGTGTGGTGCGTGCGTGCGTGCGTGCGTGTGAGCACGTGTACATGTGTATGTGTGTGTGTGTGCATGTGTGTGTGGTGCATGTGTGTGTGTGTGTGTGTGCATGTATGTGCATGTGTGTGATATGTGTGTGTGTTATGCACGTGTATGTGCGTGTGTGTGTGTATATGTGTGTGTGTGTGTATGCATTTGTATGTGTGTATGTGTGTGTGTCACAGACCCGGAGTGGTTGTCCACAAACCTTGGAGTGATGATCTGTTTGGAGTGCTGTGGAATTCACCGAGAGCTGGGCGTGCACATCTCTCGCACTCAGAGCGTGGTCATTGATGCTCTGGGCACCTCACAACTCTTGGTAAGTAACTGCTTAGAATTGTCTGTTTATGTACTTATTCCTTCATCTGTTATTATACTTTACTATATGTTTATTTTCTTTCATGATTAATATTTGATTTGGAACCAATAGGATGGAGGTTTTAGAGTATGGCTCTGTTATGCAGTCTCTATCCACAGCGGAACTCATTTATCATTGTGATTATCATCTCCATTGTCATCATTATCATCTTAACATTGTGAAAAGTTGTCCAGGATTCTGTGGCTGGCATGAAAATTGGGACAGAAAAAAGAACTGAGATTCATACATTTGGGTACACAACAAATGTGGAATGTAATTTGTGTATCGCATGTGATACTAACATTGTGATCAATGGGCTGCGATTGAGAGTGGCAAGCCTACCAAGAATGTGGAATGTCTGTGGATCAGATATGTATATAAACCCATGTGGAATCAGATACGCATATAATACACATGTGGACGATGT
>JAPXFY010000027.1:15740961-15820961 GCA_030674185.1 Monoplex corrugatus | reverse complement strand
CAAAGTGGAATGTGGTCAGTTGACCTGCATCAGCAAAGTGGAATGTGGTCAGTTGATCTAGCAGTGCGAGTTCTCTGTGCTCTACTAAAAAGTATGATAATGTGTAATGAGCAACACATCCAAAGGTTTGAAAATAGCACTATGTAAAAATGATTTTTTATGATAGTTGTAATTGTATATTGTATACTTCGATAAGACATAGAATCCTGTATGTGCAGAAATGTGAAATATGATACTTGATGAATTATATGCAACAGTGACATACATAATACAAATGGAATTCTTTGCGTATACAGAATTGTTCATATAAGACATGATGAATTAATATGAAATGTAATACTTGATGAATTATGCATAACAATGATATACATAATACAAGTGGAGTTCTGTGCGTATACAGAACTGTGTCATATAAGACATGATGAATTATGTGTAATAATGGTATATTGTGTTTTGTACAGGACAATGGGGAGACAGCCTTACATTTGGCAATACTGGAGGATGATGGCAGTTCTCTGCCCTTGGTCGACTTCCTTATTCAGAACAGTGCAATGTGAGTAAACTGCTTTTTGTCTGACTTTCCATCCATGCCCTATATTTAGTAATTGGTTTATCTGTGTATGCATAGGATGCCGCTTAGAGACGAGATAATAAACTGGAGTCCTGTGGGCAGGGTACTGTTCATACACTTAACCCTTTGACTCCTGCACCCTATCTAACATTTGCAAAAACTTAACCCTTTGATGCCCCACCCTATCCACCAGCTTCCTGCATTAAATACGTGCTCTGATTCTTTTTTTCGTGTTTTTTTTCTGGTTCCTGACAAACAAATCATGAATATTGTCATTAACAGAGGCAGTCTGGACAAAAAGACCCATGACGGGAACACGGCACTTCACCTGTGTGCCCAGCTCAACAAGACAGAGTGCATGAAACTCATGCTGCGCACACGACCTGATCTGGCCAACATCGAAAACAAGGCAGGCAAGACACCGCTGGAACTGGCCAGGGATGCTGGTCATCAACTCTGTACTGAACTGGTGAGTTTGGTTGTTGTTAGTGTGGTGGTGGTGGTGCTGGTGGTAGTGGTAATGGTGGTGAACACTGACAATTAATAATAATAATAATAATTACAATATTTATATAGCGCAAAATCTTGATAAAATGACAGCAATGGAAAATCTATAGAGAGCATATTAGGCAAGCAAGACGCCACTGGAAGTGGCCAGAATCATCTATGGTTGTACTGGTCCCAGCCTCAGTTGACCTGGAGAAAACTTGTGACGTTGAGCTGGTTCTTAATGACAATTCCGGCGAGGGAGAGAGGTGTGGTGTGAGGTCCCAGTCATGTCAGTCATTGTTTCAGGTTAGAGAGGTGTGGTGTGAGGTCCCAGTCATGTCAATCATTGTTTCAGGTTAGAGAGGTGTGGTGTGAGGTCCCAGTCATGACAATCATTGTTTCAGGTTAGAGAGGTGTGGTGTGAGGTTCCAGTCATGTCAATCATTGTTTCAGGTTAGAGAGGTGTAGTGTGAGGTCCCAGTCATGTCAATCATTGTTTCAGGTTAGAGAGGTGTGGTGTGAGGTCCCAGTCATGTCAATCATTGTTTCAGGTTAGAGAGGTGTGGTGTGAGGTCCCAAACATGTCAGTCATTGTTTCAGGTTAGAGAGGTGTGGTGTGAGGTCCCAGTCATGACAATCATTGTTTCAGGTTAGAGAGGTGTGGTGTGAGGTCCCAGTCATGACAATCATTGTTTCAGGTTAGAGAGGTGTGGTGTGAGGTCCCAGTCATGTCAGTCATTGTTTCAGGTTAGAGAGTGTGGTGTGAGGTCCCAGTCATGTCAGTCATTGTTTCAGGTTAGAGAGGTGTGGTGTGAGGTCCCAAACATGTCAACCATTGTTTCAGGTTAGAGAGGTGTGGTGTGAGGTCCCAAACATGTCAACCATTGTTTCAGGTTAGAGAGGTATGGTGAGAGATCCCAAACATGTCAACCATTGTTTCAGGTTAGAGAGGTGTGGTGTGAGGTCCCAAACATGTCAACCATTGTTTCAGGTTAGAGAGGTGTGGTGTGAGGTCCCAGTCATGTCAATCATTGTTTCAGGTTAGGTCAGTAGGTGTGCTGTCGGTAACCATGTAATCTGATGACCTGTTCATGATTGATCCATGCAGATGGGGTTCGACTGCCTTGGAGGGTAGCCTATCTAGGAGAAGGAAAACTTATTTCAAACCTCCGCTACCTTATGGCCTTACACATCATCATCATGTACCCTGACGCATGGTGTTTGCGATCATGGCCCTCCATATCCCTTGTCGCTGCAAGCACATCTTCCACCCTCTCTGTCGTCAGCCACCCTGTAAGTCCGTCCAATATTTTCTCCTTGGGTCTACCTGGTGTTCTCTTCCATCCATGGGAAAGGCTTTGGGAGCCAACCCCAAGGAGATATCCATAGTCTTGAGTAGACAGATGCTAATTTTGGTACCCTTCTGGCAACTCCTGTTATGCTGCTGGCACCAGACTGTACTGATCTTTGCCATTCCTTTGGATCCATCCATGTGGAGAGAGGGGACCTGCTGCATGGGCAACAGCTGGTTCTCCATTTCACCCTGCCCAGGCTTGCGCGCTACAGATGATGCTTGATGCTTTCAAAGCAGCAGCAAAACCAACAGTTAACCTGCTTGACATGAAGAGCCATGGCTTTACCGTACAAACACAGTGAGCCACAATCATGGCTTTGCCGTCCAAACAAGATGAGCCACAACCTGGCTTCATTCGTATCTCCTGCTGAATACTGTTCAATCTATAAAGTGAATACAAATTGACCTATCAGAAGGCTTCTTTTGCATTGCCTCTGCCTTCTTCCTTTCACACAGTCACCATTTTGCTATTCTTCGATTGATTTCAGCAAGTTTGCACTAAAATAAGCAAGATTGGGACTAATCATGAGGTTGACAAGTTGGGGCTCTTGTTGACGGTGACTCTGGCGATGATTATGAGATAAATGTGGCTTTGGTTTTAATTCTAAATGAACAAGAGAGGTTTGAGCGCATGATGAAGAGTATTTTTAGCACATCAGTTGTTGATGGAATGCAGGTTGTCATTCAGTTTGGTTTGTTTACATCGTACTTCTCATCGCATGTGTGCGAATGGGTTTGTTATTCTAACACCCTGTAATTTCATTTTCTCCTGCAAACAGGTGTTTATTTTACTTTTATTGTGCAGTTTAGGATTTCACCTTTCTAAATATGTGTATACTTTTCAAGGAAATGTTTACATGAGAGCAGGAAAAATTGAAAACAATTAGTACCAGTTGACAAGTTGGCTCCCGTAAGTTTGCGCCATTGTCTTACAATACACTTTCAATTATGTATCGTGCCAAGGAGGTTAAGGCGCATGTTCCATGGTTGACCCTGATCGAATGAGGCCTACTACTACGTACTTTTGAGTGGTGTGGGTTGTTGTTGATAATGATGATGATGGTGGTGTTGGTAATAAGATGGTGATGGTGTAACATTGAATGTGGGGGTTTTGATACTTACGTGTTGCAGAACATTGAAATTGATGCTTGTGTTGGTTGATAATGGTGATGGTTTCATTAACCCTTTGACATCACATTGTTTGGACAATAACCCATAACCAGTGCAGACACACCATTGTTACCAGCTGGAAAAAGAAACCCTCTTAACTCACTCACTACATACGATTATGCCTTTTGCATAACAAATGAAAACAGAGAGTTTTGAAATTTAGCAGTCATATATTAAAAGATTGGTGTACAACATACTGAAATTTCAACTGTCTAACCCTCATGGTTGCTGAGTAACAGTACATGTCTTACAAAATACACAGTCAGATTAATACATCAGTTACTACAGTCACATTTTGAATGAAATTTGATAAAATCCAACATGCACACACTCCATGTGCACTGAAGGAAGAGATCATCTTGAAGAGCGCTGAGATGTTGAGTATTGTTCAGCCATTTGCTTTTCCGTCGTCTGCTTCGCTACAGAGATAGTGGGTCATGAACTTTGCACTGTCAACACACCAACTGCAGAGTACATTGACCTAATGGCCTGAAAAGAGGCTAAGAATGACCGAAGAATCTGTTTCAGGCTATTAATTTTGGTTACCGGAAATACTGAAAGCCCCGTGAATTTTCAAAACTCAAGTCAGATTTCTCCAACGCTTGTAGCCAAGTGTTGTTGAGACATGATTGGAAAATCCTGACGCTCGTAGCAAGAGAGTTAACACTACAGCAAGAAAGTGTGCATCTACTACATATTTGTAAATAAGCTTAACTTGCACACTGAATGATAACCAGTTTTTTTTTGTTTTACACAGGTATTCTGATCTAAAAATAATCTGATTGGGTTACCACACAGAAATACGATGATGACACGATGGTAAAACACTTTGCCTGAATACAGCCACGCTATTTACAAGTGAATTGCTCTTTTTCCCATAGGGTTTTGTGCAGGCTCAAGGAGTTTGCCAGCTAATTGTTAGCATATATGGTTGGAATGCCTGTAGAATGGTCTGAATTTGATGAACTGTTTGAAAAACTTCCAAATTGGAACTGTTGGTAGTTGGTTGAATGCTGTCAACAAGACTGTGTTGTGACTGTTTCAGCTGAAGAGTGCCATAGCAGGCAAGAAGGATCTGTTTGTTCACGTCAACATCGATTGGGACCTGGTCTCGGTGAGTCTTCTTTTTATTGAAGTTTTGATCAACTTTATATGTATGGGTTTTTTTTTTCAATTATGTGGTCATTCATTTATGTGTGTATTCATTTAATTTGTTTTTTTTATCTTTATCTGTTTATTAATAGCTTTGAATCTGCCTCAGTTTCCATGCCCAAAAAGAGGCAGTTTGATGTTGTTAATGAGAAAGCGAAACTGAAACTGAAATAATATTGTACAAGTTTGTGACTGTCAACTGACATTCATTCGTGCCATGCTTGATATAATATTCATCACCTTACTGGAGTTGGCAAAACACAGAGAAGACCTGCCTGGGATACCATACAAGTTCCATCATTGTCATCATCATCATAGTCGTCATCGTCATTGTCATCACTGTCATCATCATCATCGTTGTTGTCCTCCTCTCCTCTTCCTCTTGTATAGTGCTGTTCTCCAAACTCATTTGGACACTCTGCGTATTACTCCTGAAGAGACTTTTTTTTTTAATTTATTTTTTTTTAGGATCATGGCACTCAGGAAGTTTATCTTTGTGGTCACCTATATATATATATTTTTTTCGTCCCATTTTCTACGCCACCTTAATGGCCGCAGAAGCTGGCACAGTTTTTACAATGCGATGATGATGATGTCGATGAGGATGATAATCATGATGCTATGGAGCTCCATTTGGATTGAGACTTCGTGATAGGGCTGTACTCAACGCTTACTAACACAATGTATCCTGGCGTCAACCAGGCCTGAGAGATACAGACACCTGCGGTGCTGGTCAGACGATTTGAGCAACACCCTCAATGATGCATCCGTGAAGTGGATGAGACTCGACTGTGTGGTCCCAGTCTTCCCAATGAGCTCATAGCATGCCCAACTTTGGGTAGGAGCCAGTCAGAGCCGAAAAACCCCACAATGATATATTATTTTTGAATGGACTGATGGGGATTCGAACCCACAACCTTCCAGTTGGCAGTCCGTTGCGCTAACCACTACACCACGGCGACTGGTCTGAAGAGACTTTTTAGTGGAGCACAGAGGACTCTACTGTTGGGTGAACTGACCATGCTCCACCATTGGCATTGCACAGTCTGCATTTTGGTGGGCATAAATTTTGGGATTTTCATATTTCCATAAGCCATCAAACACTGACATGACTTAAAGGATCTTAACCATACATATTTGATATTCTGCATGCAAATGCAAATGAAGGGAATCAAGGACTCTTGTGGAATACTGGGGGTTCTTTCAGTATAAATAGTATTTCCACCTTCTGGAAATTCTGTGCTAGAAATTTCCTCTTTTCTGTCACTTTCTTTGTTTCTTTCTTCCTCCTTTGCTTTCTGTCATTTCTTCCTATCGTTTTCTGTCTTGCTGGTCCATTCACCTGTATGTGTTTGATAGTCTTAATACCTTCTCTTAGGATTCATAATTGGGTACATGTATTTTAAGTGCATTTTTGGCACTAGGGAAATGAGATATGCGGAAACAATTTTAGGTAACTTAGGCCCGTTTTTATTTATGTTGTAGTGACCTTAGTTATGTTTAAATTTGTATTCAGGTATGTTTTTCAAATCCACTAATGATAAATTGGACGGGGTGGTCAACGCCAGGGGCATCTCTTGAGATCATGTGCGCGAATGCGTTGATATGTCTACTAAATTTTCTTTTCCTTTTTTCCCTGTTGATGTATTGTGTATGTTTTGAACTAGTTATAACCCTGATATGGCTCTGTGCAGTCGGCTGGGCTTTAAACAACAATAACAATAACAGATGCTTCAGTCGTGTTCCAGGAATATGTTGAAAAGTGTGGGAGATGGAAGGCAAGCCTTGACGACTTTGAACTGAAACATATATTTACTCTTTCATAGCACCCTCACTGTCATCTTTTCTTGAGTTTATTTTTAATTAAAAAGGATTGTAAATGATCTTTGTAACAAAGTTGATGTATATGATAAAATGAAGGGTTCGTAATGTTATGGAAAGGTGATAACTTTTCTTTGTGTTTCAGGAAGAACGTTTTTATGACTGCAATGACCTCAGTGATGATGACCTTGATGTAAGTCTCTGGATTGTGTGTGTGTGTGTGTGTGTGTGTGTGTGTGTGTGCGTGCGTGCGTGCGTGCGTGCGTGCGTGTCGCACGCGCCGGTTGGATCTTTTGATACAGCCGTGGACTTGGGATCCAATATCTTGAGTTCGATTCCTGCCCACAACATTAAACGTTCGCCTGTTTGCTGCCCATCTTAATGTTTCCATCATTCTGGTGGTGTCAGCTTAGTGTTTCGTGGGTCTCCCTCCCCTCTCCCCTTTCCACTCCTCAGTCGAGGACCATGCCAGCACATAATGTTTTGCGCAGGATCAGAAAATCTGCCAGATAATTGCTGGCAGATTTAGACGGAGAGCATATGGAATTGTCTGAGTGCGATGAATCCCTCTTGAACAAAATCCAAATTGGCCCTGTGTGCGTGTGTCATGCGTATGGGTGTGTGTGTGCATGCGTGCGTGGGTGTATTGATTGTGATTAGGTCATACTGGAACATTTCATATCTCGGCAAATACACATATAAATTCAGAAATCTAATATATTCTCTTTTCTTTTCTTTCTTCAGTGATTTCCACAGAATGTCTAAGAGACAAGTATAAAATGGAACAGCTTAGTATGCCAGTTTCAGATATCAGAAAAATTTGGCAAGCTGTAAGAGGGAATGACTCTGTATGTCAGTTTCCAATATCAGAAAACAGTTTGTTGTTTTATAAAATAGAACAGTTCAATACATCAGTTTCAGATATCACAAGACAGCTAAGCATTGTGTGTGTTTTATCGGATTCATAGTGACATTATACAGGGTGCAAATGAATTTGTGTATATAGTCTGGATATTTAAACTTATGATATTGAAACATATTTTGTTTAGTTGCTTATCTGACAGTGATAACAGATTTCTGAACTATTCTCACATATTCACTGATAGTTTTATTTGTTCACTATTTGTTTTAACTCTACTCTCATCTTTTTAATAAAGGAAAAGTAAGACTTATATTTTAGTCTTGTTGTCATGTGTCATCATGGATCACACAATTAATGAACTTTTGTGTAGTCTTCTAGTTTCTATCTGAAGGGCACACCAGACAAGCCGAGGTCAAGGTCACGACCTTCCAGCCTGATTGTCATGCCACCTACCGACTCTCCAGCCCACGCCCAGCTCATGGGCAAGGTCGGTCACCATGACGACAATGGTCGACTGCCTCCACCGCCGCCACCTCTTTCCAACAAGCCAAAAAGTAAGGAGAGATGGTGTGTGTGTGTGTGTGTGTGTGTGTGTGTGTGTGTGTGTGTGTGTGTGTGTGTGTGTGTGTGTGTGTGTGTGTGTGCGTGTGCATGCATGTGTGCGTGTGTGTGCATGTGGTGTGCACTCACGTGTGTGTGTGTGTGTGTGAATCCGTCTGTACTTCTTTGTACTTCTTTTTCAGTCTTGCCAACGTGGGATTTACTTCTGTATATAAGTTTTCTGTTTTAAATTGTGGATTCCTGAAATTTCATGATTTGGGTGGTGTTCTTGCTTTGATGAGTTTTGTTGCTTTTTCTTTTAATAAATCTTTATTCTTTTTTATGTTTTGAAATACTTGTTTTTGTTTTTGTTTTTTTAAACTTTTTGTTGTCAGTATTAAGATTTATTCAGTTGTAGAAATATCACTTGACCTTTTAATTAAACCTAGTGAAATGGTCAGGATTGTTTGGAAAAGATGAAAAAAAGTCTAGTATGGTAGTTGTGAGTTTTGATGTCAGAATGTAACCTACTTTCACAGTACGTAACTTTTTTTCTCATACAAGGCAAAGTGCTTAATATGTAAACTGACTGTTTTACAAAGTGAAATACTCACATAGACTAGTTTTCATACAGTGTAAATACCCATGTAAACTATTTCATGTACGGTGTAAAGTGCTTATGTAAACTGTTCTTCATATAATGAACTCATGAATTATTTCTCTAAATTATTTCTCTTATAATGTAAAATACTCATGTAAGTGTTTTTCATTCAGTGTAAAATACTCATATAATGAACTCATGTAAACTGTTTTTCTTATAATGAAAAGTACTCATGTAAGCTATTCCTTATTCAGTGTAAAATACTCATGTAAATTATTTCTTATGTAGTGTAAAGTACCTGTGTAAACTGTTTTTAATATAGTGTACTCATGTAAACTATTGTATAATGTAAGTACTCGTGTATAAACTCTTTCTCAAACAATGTAAAATACCCATATAATTTATTTCTTGTATAATGTAAAGTACTCATGTAAACTATCTCAATCACTGTAAAATACTGATATTATGTAAATATTTTCTCCAGTTCTGAAAAATACCCATTTAAATTATTTCTTGTATAATGTAAAGTACTCATGTAAACTATCTCAATCACTGTAAAATACTGATATTATGTAAATATTTTCTCCAGTTCTGAAAAATATCCATTTAAATTATTTCTTGTATAATGTAAAGTACTCATGTAAACTATCTCAATCACTGTAAAATACTGATATTATGTAAATATTTTCCCCAGTTTTGGCTTACATTGTGAGATACGTCTCGCAATATGTAAACCATTTTTTTGGGGAGAACTGTTTCTCATAGTCTGTGGACATTTTGTCAATGTAATAAATGTTTTTTTCATACCATATAAACTGTTTCCTGCATATAGAGTGTAAACGATTGTCTATAATGTTTAAACTTTTGACTCCCCAACACCTGTCCGCCAGGTGCAAAATTTGAAGTCTTCCATTCCCTGTTCTGTCCACCAGCTTTCACTTCTTACAGGAAGCTGGTAGATGGAGTGAAGGAGTGAAAGGGTTAAGTTTTTGCTTTGCTGTCTTGACTGATAATTCAGGAAGCTGGTGGATAGGATGAGGGAGTCATGGTTAAGAGTTTGCTTTGCTATCTTGGCTGATAATGAAGAAAGCTGAGAGATAGGGTGAGGGAATAAAACATTTAGTTTTTGCTTTGCTGTCCTAGCTGATAATGCAGGACACTGGTATGTAGGTCAGGAAGTGAAAGGGTTAACATGTACACTATTTCTGGCAGTTAATTATCTGAATAGGAAGGACTTGCAACATTCATGTCAACAGGACAGAACTAAATAGAGAGCAAGAACAAAGTGAAATACTCACATAGACTAATTTTCATACAGTGTAAATGTGGATCAATCACCATGGCAGAGCGGTTAGCACAGCATACTATTGACTAGAAGGTTATGGGTTCGAACCCCCATCAATCCAAAAAGTTATTGTGGGATTTTCCTGCCCTGACCAGCTCTTAACCAGAATTGGGGATGCTACAGATTTATTGGGAAGACTGGGATTCTGCAGTCGAGTGTCATCCACTTCACGGACGATTCGTTGAGGGTGTTGCTTACAGTTTCTAACCAACACAGCAGTTGTCTGTATTTCTCAGGCCTGGTTGACGTCGGGATATATTATGACAATAAGCATCAAGTACAGTCCTGTCATGCATTGTCAGTCTGACATGGAACTTCATAGCGTCATTACCATCATTGACATTCTCATCGTCATAGCATTGTGAAGCATTGTCCCAGATTCTGTGGCCTGTTATGCCCTGCTGTCGTGGCCAGCTTAGTTTTAGTGAGTATGGAGGCGTTTTGGAGAAACCAAGCAGGTAACATGGGGTTGGTGACACAGGAGTGGTACACAGGATGGGACAGCAAAAACGAAAAAGTGTAACAACAACAAACAAAAACCCAACAGTAACAACAGCAACAACAACAGCAACAACAGAAGAAAGGCACTTGCGCATGTCTGATTGCTGATACAAGATTGGTGTAGATTTTCTGCCAACTTGCCCAGATCACATGTACAGGAAGGACGTCGGGGGTAAATGAGTTGTTCCATCCTGTGAGTTGAATTCTTCTGTTGCACATCCTCAGGCCTGTACAGTTTTTTCCCTCAGACTCAGGGATGTCGGCCAGATCTCTTTAGCAACTGGCAGCTCTGATACTCCTGGAAGAACGAATTGAATTTGTTGTCAACGTTGAGATAAACACAATGTTGTCCCATTACTGATGCCTGTCATCCATGCTGACAGGAAAAGGTTAATTCCTCTCCAGAAGTGATTAATCTCCAGAAAAGGTCAATTTCATTGAAGTTTGATTTCAGTTTTTCTGGAAAAGTTTAATTCCAGAAAAGGTTAATTCCTCTCCATGAAAGGCTAGTTCTTCTCCATGAAAAGTTAATTCTTCTCTAGAAAGGTCAGTTCCTCTCCAGAAAAGGGTAATTCCGGAAAAGGTTAATTCCTCTCTAGGAAAGGTTGATTTTTTCCCCTGACATCTAATAGTACTGATGGTGAAATGACAGGACTAAAACCTATTTAAGATTCAAACCCCGAAACATGTCCAGAATGAGAGGAAAGGAAAAAAGCCCCCCCCCCCCCCACCCCCCACCCCCAATGAATTTTTATCATGCCCCCCCAAAAAATTCTGTTGTTTTTGTTGTTGTTTGTTTTGTTTTGTGTTTCCCATTTTCAGTGCGACATTAATGGCCACAGAAGCTGGCACAGTTTTTACAATGTGAGGATGATGATGATGTCGATAAGGATGATAAACATGACACTATGAAGTTCCATTTAGGATTGAGACTGCATGATAGGTACTCTACATTTATTATCATAATATATCCTGGCATCAGCCAGGCCTGAGAGATACAGACATCTGAGATGTTTGACAGAAGATTTAAACACCCTCAGTGATGCTTCCGTGAAGTGGATGAGACTCTGCTGTGTAGTCCCGGTCTTCCCAAAGGAGCCCATAGCACTCCCAACTCTGGGTAGGAGCAAGTTGGAGCCCAAAAAATCCCAGAATGATTTTGAAAGGACTGATGGGGATTTGAACCCACAACCTTCCAGTCAGTAGTCAGTTGTGCTAACCACTACACAAAGGCAATAAGTTGTTCCATGGGTATTTTGAATGAGTCACGCAAGCAATTTACAGTTTATTTGTATGAATTACACATTAAAAGTTTTTTATGTTGATAGTGAAAAGTACCATTGTTGTTGATTTGGTTCAGGTTGTGTATCTGTGTATGGAGTTTACTTTTGTGCCGTGGTGTTGATCAGTTGGTTATTGACCAGACCTTGTGTAAACGGCAAATCCCAGTACTGTTTATTTTTCCGTACCCTCCTTTGCTTTTTCCTTTGTTTTCTTTGTTGCTTTTTAGTTATCTTTTCTTTTCAATTTGTAGATTTAAATAGTTAATAAAAATTTGTGTGTAGTGTGTTAAGAAATTCCTAGACTTTTATGTGTTGTATAGCATTTAATGCCAGTCATACTTTATTTGTTGTATAGCGTTTAGTGCCATTCCTAGTTTATATGTTGTATAATATTTAATGCCAGTCATGTTTGATCTTGAGGAAATGTTAGGATCAGTAAGATTGTATATTCCTTGATGGATGATTCTTGAATGAAATGGCCACATGTTCACATTGACACTCAGTTGTTGTGGTGATAACAATCATTTATTGTTACCTTGTTGAAAGTGGTGTTAAGGTGGTGTTTTAACAATCATTGTTACATTGTTGAAAGTAATATTAAGGTGTTGCCTTTAACAATCAGAAATTGCTACATTGTTGAAAGTGGTACTGAGGTGTTGTTTTAACAGTCAGACATAGTTACCTTGTTGAAAGTGCCTTGAAGGTGTCATTTTTATCCTTTCACTGCCTTACCCTGTCCACCAGCTCCAGGAAGCTGGTGAATAGGGTGAGAAAGTGAAAGAATTGGTGTGGATAGGGTGACGTTGTGAAGGGGGCAGGTTTTTTTCTTTGCTATCATTGTTGATAAAGCAGGAAAGCCGGTGGATAGGGTGAGGGAGTGAAAGGCTGAAGTTTTTACTTAAGTATCATGGCTGGTAATACAAGAAGCTGGTGGACAGGGTGAGGGAGTGAAATAGATAAGGTTTTACATTGCTGTTATAGCTGATAGTGCAGGAAGCTGGTGGCTAGGGTAAGGTAATCAGAGGATTAAGAAAAGGCGATTCTTTGGAGACAAGGTAATCATGAAATGGAAATGTGTGGCATGAATTTGATGAAAAAGGGTATATTTACACAAATACTACTTTCTTGTTGCTGTTTCATTTGTAACTTATCCCGCACCCTATCCATCAGCTGCAAAAACTTAACCCTTTGACTCCCCGACCCTATCCATCGGCTTCCTGCTCGAAGCTGGTGGATAGGTTGAGAGAGTCAAATGGTTAAGATTTTGTTTTGTGAGCATGGTTGACAATGAAAGATACTAGTGAATAGGGTGCAGGAGTCAAAGGGTTAACAGCTTCTCCAGTCATGGAGATAAATCTTTCTTGTCCCTAATCCCTTAACCCTTCCACTCCCTAACTCTATCAATAGCTTCCTGCAGTATTGGTCATAATGTTGAAGCAGAATGATTACCTTTTGACTTCTCACCTTATCCACTAGCTTTCTGCGTTATCAGTCATGGTATTGAAGCAAAAACTTATTTCACTTTCTTACTGCGTCCACTAGCTTCCTGCGATATCCCGTGATAATTCAGCAGGAAGATTATCCTTTGACTCCTCATCCTGTCCACAAGAACTTAACCCTTTCACTCCTTCACCCATCCACCAGCTTCCTGCATTATCAGCCATGATATTAACCCTATGACTCCCGCAACATATCCTCCAGCTGCAAAAACTTAGTGTTCGGTTTTTGCTTTACTGTCATGATTGCTGTTGGACAAGGTGCAGGAGTCAAAGGGTTAAAGCAAAAACTTAACCCTTTCACTCCCTCACCTGATCTTCCAGCTCAGTGTTGTGATACTACAAAGCTCAGGAAGCTGGTAGATAGGATGAGGTAGTGAAAGGATTGAATGGAAAGAAAATATGGCGCTTGCTTTATGACCAAAAGGTGGTGTAGACTGTTCTTTGTCAGTGTTGGAGGAGTTACACTACTACAAGTCCTAAGAATGTGCTGATTGATTTAGATGTGTAGTTGCCATCAATCTTGTGTATACGTGTAACTGTAAGCGTGTGCAGTACTCAAGTGTAAAGTATGTAAATGTGTACTCTAGTGTGAGTGTGTACTGTGTTGGTGTTGACACTGAATGTGTTGGTGTTGTGTGTTTTTCTCTCCTAGAACACGTAGCAGTAGGTAGTAAGTTCCGTCACTCTAGTAACAAGTTAAGCTATTCAGGTGAGTTACTCCCCTTTTTTCACATTTTTTCCTTTTCCCCCCCTTTTGGCAAGAGCAAGATTCTGTTCCCATTTTGTTTGCGGGGCTGGCCTTGAGATGAATGAGATGCGCGGCAAATGAGACGCCTGTTAGTGTCATGGCTACGGAATGAACACAACTTTTGGTTTGGTTTGTTTGTTTGTTTTTGAAAGTATATTAAATTTTTGTGCGCTCTTTAGTTGTGCTTGAGGTGTTCTGATGAATCTGTCCCAGTTTCTGTGCACTCATGAGTCCCTGGGAAATGCAGTTGTGTAGTTTTTCAATTACCTGTTCTTTTTTTTTTTTTTTAGTATTTTTTTAACTTTACATTATTGTTTGCGAAGTGGGCAGTATAAAAACACAGGCTGTGCATAATCGTTGAAAAAGTCTGTAGTGTAGGAGAGATGGGTAGAAAAGACAATTCTGCCTGTTATGTGAAAAGTCAGTGGTGCTGGAGAGAAGAGTGGTATAAAGATACAGATTCTGTGGCTAATCATGTAAAAAATCAGTAGTAATCATTTATAAAAAGTCAGTAGTTGGAGAGATTTGTGGTATAAAGACAGTTCTATGTGCAATGATGTGAAAATTCAGTAGTATTAGAGAGATGGGTGGTATAAAGACAGTTTAATGCATAATGAATTCAGAAATGGAATGATGTTGGTGAGAAAAGAAACATTAAAATTGTGGCTAGCAGTATTTCAGTACTGCAATAAATCATTGTGCTGATGATAGGAACATTTATAAACAAGGAATAAAATGAGATCAGCAGCTCATGAAATGGAGAAACACTTCATTTTCGTATCTTCTGATTCTGTGTATGGGTTGACAACACACACAGCATGTGCAGTTGTCATAGATCAACAGAGCTTAATTAACCATTTTAGAAGCCATCAAGTTTAAGAATATGCAGAATGCTCTGCAATTTGTACTAGTTACGATGCCTACAATAGTTATAGATTCACCCAGTAATTTGTTGTAACGATTTCTATGGCAACAAGCACTTATAAATCATGCAGCATATTGTGTAATTTGTAACACGATGGCTACAAGTAGTTGTAAATTATGCAGAATATCCTGTTATTTGTAACAGTTACAATTGCCTTACAGGTAGGTAGAAATTATGAATACAGGTAGGTAGAAACTATGAATACCCAGTAATTTGTAACAGCTATACTGCTTACAAAGTTTGGGGGGTAGGGGTGAGGAGGAGAGAGATTGATATAGGGAAGGAAGGATGGAGAAATAGAATGAACTGATGAACAGAAAGCCAATGCTGCCCTGTGCACATTCAGTGAGAAGCTTACCATTTGGTACTTCATAAAAATTTTTTTTAAAACCTGGCTTATGAGAAGATTAAGATGACCGCGACACAAATGGAACCCCAGCACAAAGAATACAGTGGCTTTGTCTTACACAAAAGGAACCCCATCCATTGAGCACTTGATAGAAGAATGAGCTGACCTACACAAAGAATAGGATGCCTGCTACACGAATGGAACCCCAGCACAAAGAATACACTGTTCTTGACGCAACACAAAACAAAGAGCCTTGTCCAGTTGACGCTCGATATGAAGTTGATGGTTGTCGTGATTGCTTCCTGTTGTGTTGTCAGTATGTTGTCATGCATGTGTCAGTGTGTGTGGTTGTCAGTAACAGTTTGTGCATGTGCATGCACACATGTTGTAGTAGACTCAACTCACATTGTTGTATTTGTACTTTTTTGTTTTTGACAAGCGTCATGTGTTGCAAGGTTTTGTTAGTTTAAAAAGATTTTTTGTTTGTTTTTTAGAAGCATGTGTGTAGTTAGTTTTGAGTGATTTGTTCTTTCTTTTTAACAAGCATCATGTGTAGTAAGGTTTTGTTAGTTTTTTTTATATTTTTTTTATTTTTTAGAAGCATCGAGTGTAGTTGTTTTTTTGTTGTATTTTTTAGTAATGCTGGATGTGTATACAAAGCTAAACACTACCGAACCTGAAGAAATGAACATGAACATCTCTCACCTAACAATACGTCAAACATACAAACACATAAACAGGCAAACAGCCAACAGTGACAGAGGCATAACACATGCACGTCCCTTAAGAATCTGGTTGAAACTTTCAATCTTGGATGGTGTAGTAGTAAAATGGGTAAGATGTCTGACTCGCAATCAGAACGTCTGGGTTTGATTCTGCGTGGGCACTCTCCATCTGGTGGGTAAACCCTAAGGTAAGGTGGGGATTTTTCATGTCTCCCAGGTCTGTTAGTGCTTTATCCCACTTTCTGTGTGTGTATGCATGTACAGAGCATCAACTATACACATTAAAGTTTGTGGGGATTTTTCATGTCTCCCAGGTCTGTTAGTGCATTCTCCCACTTTCTGTGTATGTATATACATAGCATCAACTATACACATTAAAGTTCATGGGGATTTTTCATGTCTCCCAGGTCTGTTAGTGCCTTATCTAACTTTGTCTGTATCCACATGCAGAGCATCAAATATACACGTTAAAGTTCCTGGGGATTTTTTAGGTCTCCCATGTCTGTTAATGCGTTCTCCTACTTCTTGTGTATATATATATATATACATGCGGAGCATCAAATATACACGTTACAATTCCTGAGGATTTTTCAGGTTTCCCAGGTCTGTTAGTGCTTTATCCCACTTTGTATGTATCTACATGCAGAGTATCAAATATATACATTAAAGGCCCTGCAAGTCATGTCAGTACCTGGTGGGTTATAGAAATATGAATATGAGAACACCCAGCGTGCAAGCCTACTGAAGATGGAGTATGCAGACTATGCAACAACGTGCCATCTGCACAGTGTGGGCAAAACATTGTACATTATGTACATACATGCATCTGAAAAAAAATGGAATGCACTGACCAAACAAAAAAGAAAAGAAAACACACACACACACACGCACGAAAAATCGACAACAATAAGGGAAAAAAACAAACTCGGCCTCCTCAGTTTTATTCGGTTACAATTGTATTAGTTGGTCGGCTTGGTTTAAATAATTGCTTTATTTTACGTTTTACGCATGGGTATATAAGTATGTGTGTGTGTGTTTTTAAAACTCTTATGTTGTTTTGCGGCATAATAGTATTCATAGGGGAAAAAAAGAGTCAAATTGTCTTGAAGCCTGCTATTAGATTGATTGATTTGCCAGTGGTGCAGATGTATGTCACAGATGTGTTCTGAATACCAGTTATTATGTTATTAACATTGATGACAATGTTAGCATGGTATTGGTTGACATGTTCTGCAGCTGTTTGTCACTGTTTATATGATGTATATAGACACTGTCACTGTCTGATTGAACCAACGTTTTGAAACCAGTGTCCGTTACTGTTTATATAGACTGTTGCTATTTACATGATTCTGTTCCTGTTTATATTGACAACACCTTTTCCTAACCAGTACTCATATAGACACTGTTACTGTCTATACAGACAACAGCTGTTCGTCACCAGTGTTACAGTTCATATAGACTTACCTGTTCTTATTCATAAAGACACCTGTTCTTATTCATAAAGACACCTTTACTGTCTGTATATAGATACCAGATGTTTGTTACCAGTGTTACTGTTCATGTAGGCCTGTGTTACTGTTCATATACACCTGTCTGTTACTGTTCATGTACACCTGTCTGTTACTGTTCATATACACCTGTTACTGTTCTTTTAACACTGTTACTGTCTATATATAGATACCAGCTGTTCCATCACCCGTGTTACTGTTCATATAGATCTGTCTGTTACTATTTTGTAGACATTGTTACTGTGTATATAAATACCTGCTGTTCATCGCCAGTGTTACTGTTCATATAACCCTGTCTGTTTCTGTTCATATAGATCTGTCTGTTATTATTCTATAGACACTGTTATTGTCTATATAGACACCAGCTGTTTGTCACCAGTGTTACTGTTCATATATGCCAGTCTGTTACTGTTCTGTAAACACTGTTATTGTCTATATAGACACCAGCTATTCATTACCATTGTCACTGTTCATATACACCTGTCTCTTACTGATCTGTAAACATTGTTACTTTATATATAGACACCAGTGTTTGTCACCAGTGTTACTGTTCATATACATCTGTCTGTTACTGTTTCATATACACCTGTCTGTTACTGTTCATATACATCTGTCTGTTACTGTTTCATATACACTTCTCTGTTACTGTTCATATACACCTGTCCGTTACTGTTCATACACACCTGTCTGTTACTGTTCTGTAAGCGGTGTTTCTGTCTATATAGATACCAGCTGTTCATCACCAGTGTTACTATTCATATACACCTGTCTGTTACTGTTCATGTAGACACTGTCTGTTACTGTTCTGTAGGCACTGTTACGGTCTATATAGATACCAGCTGTATCACCAATGTTACTGTTCATAGTAACAGAGTACCAGCTGTTTGTCATCAGTGTCACTGTTCATGTACGCCTGTCTCTTACTGTTCTGTAGACATTATTACTGTGTATATGGACACTAGCTCTAAGAGTGTTATTGTTC
Source organism: Monoplex corrugatus (assembly GCA_030674185.1). NCBI lineage: Eukaryota > Metazoa > Mollusca > Gastropoda > Littorinimorpha > Ranellidae > Monoplex > Monoplex corrugatus. The sequence continues at coordinate 15,802,536 of JAPXFY010000027.1, read as the reverse complement.
ATATAGACCTGTCTCTTACTGTTCTGTAAACAGTTACTATGTATATAGACACCAGCTGTTTGTCACCAGTGTCACTGTTCATATACACCTGTCTCTCACTGATCTGTAAACACTGTTACTGTGTGTATAGACACCAGTTGTTTGTCACCAGGGATACTGTTCATATACACCTGTCTGTTACTGTTCATATAGATCTGTCTGTTACTGATCTGTAGACATTATTACTGTGTATATAGATACCAGCTGTTCATCACCCGTATTACTGTTCATATAGGCCTGTGTTACTGTTCTTTTTACAATATTTTTTTTTATTCTGTAGACACTGTTACTGTGTATATAGACACCAGCTCTTCATCACCAGTGTTACTGTTCATATACACCTGTCTGTTACTAATCATATAGACCTGTCTGTTACTGTTCTGTAAACATTCTTACTGTGTATATAGACACCAGCTGTTTGTCGCCAGTGTTACTGTTCATATACACCAGTCTGTTACTGTTCTGTGGACATTATTACTGTGTATATAGACACCAGCTGTTCGTCACCAGTGTCGGTTATTGTTCATATAGACAGAAGTACACAGGCATGAAGTAATTGATTGTGTGCCCAACTCAGCCAGCCAGCATTGATGGGGAATGTTCTCTCTCTGACATACTGTGTCGACTTGATGCAGTGGATAATGTTTATCAATTGTGGTATGCTGCCATCATCAGAAGTTCTTTTCATCTCAGCTGACCTTGACTTTGATTGATCAAACTGTCCTGTTTATAGAGATCTTTGGAGTTTTGCTGACCTTGTCATTTCTGACCTCGACATTCACCTTGGTCAAACAGTGTTGTCCACAAAAATCTTTGGAGTTTTACTGACTTTGACTCTCCTGACCTTGACATTTGCATTAATCAAACAGTCCTACCTACAAAGATCTATGGAGTTTTGCCGACTTTGTCATTTCTGACCTTGACATTCACATTGATCAAACAGTGTTGTCCACAAAGGTCTATGGATTTTTGCAGACCTTGTCATTTCTTGACCTTGACATTCACATTAATTAAACAGTCCTGTCCACAGCTGTCTGGATTTTTGCTGACCTTGTCATTTCTGACCTTGACATTCATGTATATCAAAAATATAAGTTTGATTTTGAATGATGACACTTCAGGCTAAAAATTCATACAGTTATAGGAAAGTTTTGTGTCTGAGTGTTTCTGCTGAAAACATATCACCTAGACTGACCCTCACTGCCTGTTTTTGCCTCTGCTGTTGTTCTGTCCCGCAAATCAGCATTGTTTCCTGCTGACAAGTTCTTCTTCTTCTTCTTGGCGTACTTTGCTACACAATCATCTGAGTCCGGGCGATGAACGCAGCCGTCTTTTCCAGCTCCTGTCTGCAGCCATGGAGTTTGGTTGTCAGTGGAGTGTCTGTCGGCCACACGTCCTGTCTTGCCACCTGGTGAAGGGGACATCTTTGGAGTATATGCTCCGTGGTTTGGTCTTCTTGACAGCAGGGACAGGTTGGGGAGGGTGCCAGCTTCAGTTTGCGGTACATGTGGTTGTTCAGCCTACATGTATTGTGACAGTGTGCAACCTCACCAGGGCAACTTGCTGCTCTCTAGACAACAGGTGGTAGTCATCCCTGTGTCGTCTCGGCATGGAAAGCGCCCTGATGATGCCCGTCGTCTCACTGTAGCTGACACTGTTGTTAGGTTGTTCTTCTCTGGCTCCCTCCTTAGCAAGGATATCAGCTCGCTCATTCCCGGAGACTCCGCAGTGGGCTGGAATCCACTGCAGAACTGCTCTTCTGGTTGTGGCAACCTGGTGCAGAGCTCTAGACAGGAGGGGGAGCGTGTTGTTCTGGCATGCCTGCAGCATGGAGAGGGCATCAGACAAGAAGACAACTTGTCTGCAGTCACAGTCTGTAGCCTGAATCATGGAGGCCGCCTGCATGAGTGCTTCTGTCTCAGCACTGCTGACAAGTCACATTTGTGTATGTAGCATAGGGAAAACATGTTGTCCTGGTGTTAGTGACTGTACTAGAGAATGAGACTTTAAACAGTGACAGCTGGCAAGGGAAGATTCCCTGTGATGGAGAACCTTTGCCATTTTCATGGTACTGATTAATTGATTGATCGATTTAATCAAGTTTTTACGTTGGCACCCACCTCAGGTGATATGGCTGACGGGTATAACCGTCCTAGGGAAGTGGGGGATTTATCTAATGCTCTACTGACACCACCAAGACAACAATGATGTTAAGATGGGACAGTGAGAAGGCCAGTTTTAGTGTAGTGCACCCCGGGATTTGAACCCACAACCATTAGCATGTGAATCCGACGCTCAACCAACTGAGCTACTGAGGCCCACTTTAATAGTATTTGTTGGCATCTGTTATTTGTAAAGCAGACTGCTCAAATACTGTGGACATGTGTGTTTTTTTGTTATTTATATATTTACTTTTTATTATTATTCACTGTATATAAGACATGCATAGTGTGGGTTTATTCCTGTTTGGTTATTTGTTTCTGTGTCGGACTAGTTATTGTGGTGATGTGTTGGGTTTTGTTTTGTTTTTCTGTTGTTAGAGAAAGTACTGACTGTTTTTCATCAAAACGTCGGATTTGCTACCTGTGTGCTTCATAGTCAAAATAAGTGTTAGTCATTTCATGCTTGTCAGTGTTTTTTTTTTTTAGATTGTTGATTGGTGCTGTAGGTAGTTGATTGGTGCTGTAGGTAGTTGATTGGTAGGTCTGCTGTCTTTGTGTGGTCATCACAGTATCACATGAACCATCTTATTTACATATTACCATAGTATGTGTTTGTTCTTGATGATATCCCATAGCATTGTGATGTATGTACAGATTTACATGAACTGTCACATATTGATGTATTATCTTGTCTTCATATTACCATGCATAGTGATGTATTATCATGTCTTCATATTACCATGCATAGTGTCATGTAGAGGTGTCTGTCTATTCTTCATAGTATCCCATAACAATGTCTCTCACAGATTTTTTCATAATCATAGTATCACCATCGTTGGTGTGCCAATGTTAGGATTCAGAGTTTGTTCAGGAGGGATTCATCATACTTGGACAATTCCATGCGCTTCACCTGGCAGCTGTGTGGCCGACTGGTTGAGCCTGCACCACACACTGATTGATTGATTGATTGATTGATTGATTTGGTTCAGTTTTTACATGGACACCCACCTCAGGAGATATGGCTGACGGGGATAACCATCCCAGGGAAGTGGGGGAAGGGGGACTTACCTAATCCTATACTGGCACCACCAGAACAACCATGATGTTAATCCTTTGACTCCCTTACCCTGTCCACCAGCATCCCACGTTGTCAACTATGCTACAATGCAAAAACTTAACCCTTTGATTCCCTCAATGTATAGGATGAGGGAGTCAAAGGGTTAATTTTTTTACAGTTGGTAGATAGAGTGCGGGAGTCAAAAGAGTTAAGATGGGATTGTGAGAAGGCCAGTTTTAATGTAGCGCACCCCGGGATTTGAACCCACAACCATTAGCATGTGAATCCGATGCTCAACCAACTGAGCTACTGAGGCCTGCTCCACACACTGATGCCTTGACAAAGCTTACATGGGGAGGAGGGAAGATGGAATTTACAAAGCACTGACACTGCCAGAATGATTGAAACATGAAGATAGGCAGCAGACAGGATATTTTTTTACACTGTAGACTCAGGGAGGTGGGGTGGGGTGGGGTGGGTGGGAGACATCTGTTGGTTAGCGTTAGTGTTAGTGTGAGCGTCCTTGTGGAGAAAGAGAGCGTGAACGTTACTCAACATGCTGTTCATTCTGATCATGTGTTTGTGTCTGTTTTTTTTGTTTTCTTGTTCTCCTCATTGACCAAAAGATAACTATTTGATGGGTAAGCTTATCTCCCTTCCTTCGCTATCATTCCTTCTCTCATCGTCATTGTCCTCTTGATCGTGATGAAATCATGTATGATAGAGATAAGATGTGGACACACTGCATCGTCTCTGTTTGTGTATATGTGTGTGTGTATCTCTTTGTGTGTCTTTTTTGTTTGTGTGTATAAGTGCGTGTATCTCTTTGTGTGTCTCCTTTTTGTGTTGAGCGGAACTTCAGCCTAGTTCGATTCCAATGAGGATATACATGCTCTGATCCATTATTTGCGCAGTTTTGACGTGGTAAAAGGACCACCTGCCTTCTGAATGAAATGTTCCAGGTTCGGTTCCTGTTTTTGCTTGGATTGACCGAAAACTTGATGTGCATTGAGGACAGTGGTAGACTGTAGCAACAGCAAATACAGATTTGATAAATTTTGTCAGAAGTTCTCGACAGAGTGCTGTGTCCACACCTTGAAAAAAGTGCTGATTTTACGTTTTTTTGTTTGGTCTGTGACCTGGACCTGGACCTGAGGCCTTTACCTTTTAAACTGTTCATTTCAGACTCCTCAGCAGTCCACAGTTTGGACCTTAATTTATTAACCCTTTGATCTCCGCACCCTATCCACAACTGCAAAAACTTAACCCTTTGACTCCCTCACACTATCCACCAGCTTCTTGCGGGAAGCTGGTGGATAATGTGAGGGAATCAAAGGGTTAAGATTTTGCTTTGCCAACGTGGTTGACAATACAGGATGCTGGTGGATAGGGTGAGGTAGTGAAATGGTCAGAGATTAAACAGAAAAGGTCTGAGGACGTCTTGTTCCCAGATTTTTGTCACAGACAGACAGACAGACATGCGCGAGCATGCGCGCGCCGCGCACACACACACACACACACACACACACACACACACACACACACACACACACACACACACACACACACACACACACACACACACACACACACACACACACTCTCTCTCACACACACACACACACACACACACACACACACACACACACACACACACACACACACACACACACACACACACACACACACACACACACCACACTCACACACACACACTCTCTCACACACACACACACACACTCACTCACTCTCTCTCTCTCACACACACACACACACACACACACACACACACACACACACACACACACACACACACACACACACACACACACACACACACACAGCTCTCTTCGGTTGATATGAAACAATTGTTAAATAAATCAAAATGAATTCATTTTGTGACAGAGGCAAGAAATGGGACTGGGTTGAAGTCTTCTTTAATTAAACACTTTGTCATGTGTCCTGAATGAAATTCTTGTGCCCCGTCAGTCACTGTTGTCGTGAATGTGTGTGTGTGTGTGTGTGTGTGTGTGTGTGTGTGTGTGTGTGTGTGTGTGTGTGTTGTGGTGTGTGTAGTGTGTGTGCGTGCATGTGTGTTTGTGAGTGAGTGTGTTGTGAGGAGGAGAGAGAGAGTGTGTGCATATGTGTGTGTGTGTGTGTGTGTTGTGTGTGTGTGTGTGAGTGTGTGGTGTGAGTGAGTGTGTGTGTATGTGCGTGTGTGTTTGTGCGTGTGTGCATGTGTGTGTGTGTGTGTGCGTGCATGCATGCGTGCATGTGTGTGCGAGAGTGTGCTTTTTTGTATACATGTTCAATTCTCATTTTTGTACGAATTTGTATATACGTAATTTTGTTTGTGGATTCTTTTTCATGTGTTTTTGGTTGATTTGTCTTTGAGTGTTGAAGATGTCCGATTCTCGTGCTTAGAACCTGTCATGTTGTTCCTGCAGGGGGAAGCCTGTTTTCTGTTTTTATGTTTTACATGTAAACATTTCGTCATCTGTTTTATGTGTATTTCTTCTTTGTGACTATGACTTTATCTGTCGCTGTCATTGTGTATCATCTGTTTGTGTCAGTGGTATTTGTTTTTTATGTTTCGTTTTGTTGTTGTTGTTTTTTTTGTTTTTTTGTGTGTGTGTGTGTCTGTATTTCCTTCGCCTTCATTTCCAGTCATGTTCTCATTTTTCTCATGCATGCTATTCTAAGCCTTCGACTTTCTCAGCCTAAGTGCTAGCTTTCTCCTGCAGGGAGTCGAAGGGTTAAGTCTTGAACCCCCCCACCCCCCCACCCACTATCACACCACGCTCTCACTTTGTCTCCTGGTCCTGATGTTTCCTAACCCCTCCACCACCCCCTCCTTTATTGGATTCTCAGTTGATTTTGTGGTCACAAAATCGCCATCAAAATCATCCTTTTGTGAGATGGTGATTTCATTTATGTTAACACACACTTGGGTGTATTCCCACAGTCACGTTCGCTGTGTGATACATTGACTGAAACACACACATGCTAACAGTGACACACACGCTAATACTGATACATAGATTGATCATTAGGGCATTCAGGATACAGACAGACACATACACACACGTGCTAACATTGACACACAAACGCTAACACCTACACATAGATTGATAACTAGCGCATTCACAGATCTAGACAGACACACAGACAGACTAGACACACACACACACACACACACACACACACACACACACACACACACACACACACACACAGATTGATCACTGGCGCATTCACAGGTGCAGACAGACACATATACATACTCACACACACTAACACTGACACACAGAAACTAACACTGACACTTAGATTAAAACACTGGCATGTGCGCAGATACAGAAACACACACACACACACACTCGCATACACACACACACTCGTTTGCATGCACACACACATGTATGCGTATGCACACACACACAAAAAACACACACACACACACACACACACACACATGCATGCACACATGCACGCACGCACGCAAGCACGCACACACGCACACAAACACACACACACACACACCACACACACACACACATGCATGCACACATGCACGCACGCACGCACACACACACACACACACACACACACACACACACACACACACACACACACACACACCACACACACACACACACACACACACACACACACACACACACACACACACACACACACACACACACACACTCTTTGCACTCCACCCAGATCTGCCTGTAATTGTCGGTGAGCAGACTCCATGAGCCTGCACAAAAACTGGTTCATTTACAAAGTTTGAATTGAGGAGGAGGAGGACAGTTGGACATGGGAAACATTGAGCTGACACCACCAGAATAATTGGGGCATTAAAATGGGTAGTGAAGAGGCCAGCCAGTTTTTATGTCCCAGGAGAGAGAGAGAGAGAGAGAGAGAGAGAGAGAGAGAGAGAGAGAGAGAGAGGGAGGGGGGGCTTATTGGGAAGACCACCAACCCATACACAATCCAGGGACTGTGGGGAGGGGATTGATTACATTGTTAACATACACCATGCATACTTGTTATTCGTGGTCTGTTTTGTGGTAGTAATGTGCAAACATTTTCAGACCGTTACTTCTTCTCAAAACGATAAAGCATAACATATAAATATCGCATTGGGGGGGGGGGGGGGGGGGGGGGGGGAGGGGGGGAGAAGAAAAGAGTACATGCACCAAATGTACAGATGAATAGTTTTTCTTTTATAAAAAAAAAAGACCCTGACTTTTCCAGGGAACCGTGAGTACACTACCTGTAAAACTTGATGGTGTTGGCAACATTACGCTGAACCTGCCCCTTTTTTTTTCTTTTCCCACCCTTCCTCCCTCTCCTGTTTGTCTCTCCTCCGTCCCCACCCTCACCCCTCTCTCCATTTTCCCCGTCTTGTCTCATCTCATTTTGTCTTGTCTTGTCTGGACTTGTCTTTGCTTTATGTGGTTCTTCTGACAGATGTTGTCTGTGTGTGACTCCTGTTTTTATGTTGGTCAGTGCTGACTGACTGACGCAGTAGGCAGAATGTTTTGTAAGGGGCTGAGTGGGTAATTTGCAAATCACATTACCCTTTGATACCCTCACCCTGTCCACCAACGACAAAAAAGTTAACCCCGTCACTCCCTCATCCTGTCCGCAAACTTAACCCTTTCTCTTCCTCGCCCAGGATGAGGAAGTGAGAGGATTACGTTTTTGATTTGCCATCATGTCTGATCATGCATAAAGCTGGTGGATAGGGTGAGGGAGTGAAAGGGTTTTAAGGTTTTGCTTTGCTGTTGAGGCTGATAATGCAGACAGAAAGTTGGTGGATAGGATGAGCAAACAAACAATTAAATTTACAAGGAGTACAGTAGTGTGTAGAAGTTTGGATAGATCAAGTGAATGAATCATGCAGAGAATATATTTCTTTTATAGATCAAATAATGGAAGTGTTAGTAGCGGAAGGAAAATATGTTAGTTTTAAAATTTGATGGGTCAAGAGAAGGACAGTTGGAAAGGAATATATTGCTGTGTGAGTTGTTCCCCATGGGGCATCTTTTAGACGTTAATGACATGCTTATTACTAACACAATACATTGGTGTATAATTTGTCATCCATAGTGTATCTTATAGATGTGAACAGGTCAGGTTAACCCTTTGACTCCACACCCCTCTCCACCAACTGCAAAAACTTAACTCTTTGACTCCTTCACCCTAGGAAGCTGGTGGATAGGATGATGGAGTCAAAGGGTTAAGTTTTTACTTTGCTAGCATGGTTGAAAATGCAGGATGCTGGTGGACGGTGTGGGAGTCAAAGAGTTACTGACATATTTATTACAGATAATCTATTGATATGTAAGTTGTTGTCCATAGTGTATCTTTAAGATGTGGACAGTCCAGTTAATGACATATTTATTGCAGATAATATATTGCTGTATACGTTGTCATCCATAGTGTATCTTTAAGAGTGGACACGTCAGGTTAATAACATGTTTATTACTAACACAGTATATTGCTATATAAGGTGTTGTCCACAGTGTGTCGTTCAGATGTGGACATGTCAGGTTAATGCGTGTATCTTACAGATGTGGACAGGTCAGGTTAATGACATGTTTATTACAGAATATATTGCTATGTAAGTTGTTGTCCTTAGTGTATCTTTAAGATGTGGACAGGTCAGGTTAGTGACATATTTATTACAGACAATATATTGCTATGTAAGTTGTTGTCCATAATGTATCTTTAAGATGTGGACAGGTCAGGTTAATGACATGTTTATTACAGACAATATATTGCTATGTAAGTTGTTGTCCATAATGTATCTTTAAGATGTGGACAGGTCAGGTTAATGACATGTTTATTACAGACAATATATTGCTATGTAAGTTGTTGTCCATAATGTATCTTTAAGATGTGGACAGGTCAGGTTAATGACATGTTTATTACAGACAATATATTGCTATGTAAGTTGTTGTCCATAATGTATCTTTAAGATGTGGACAGGTCAGGTTAATGACATGTTTATTACAGACAATATATTGCTATGTAAGTTTGTTGTCCATAATGTATCTTTAAGATGTGGACAGGTCAGGTTAATGACATGTTTATTACAAGACATAGTTATGAATGTTTTTTATTAGTCACTAACAGCTTGTCAGTGCATGGTTAACATAGACATTGTTTTGATAGATTGTGTTTTACTTTTCTTGTTTTTTTCTGAGGGAAGTGGGGGCAGGAATGCATCATACTGCATGTGTTTGAAATCATGATATGTTTCGTTTCTCAGACTGTATCAGTCTTTAAATTAACAGTCATGAAATGTTTCATATGTAGCAAATGTAAACTGTTTCATTTGTCAAACTGTGTCGGTCGTTAATGTAACAGTCATGAAATGTTTTATCTGTCAAACTATGTCAACCTTTAAACCAGCGATCATTAAATATTTTGTTTGTAACAATCATGAAATATTTGAATTGTTAAACTGTTTCAACCATGAAATTAACAATTATGAAAATGTTCCATTATCAGAATTTGTCAGCCTTTGAATTAATAATCAAGGAAAGTTTTATTTGTCAAACTGTGTTAACTTTTTAATCACCAATCACAAAATCCTGCTTTTATGAATTTAGTATTCATGAAATGTTGTATTTGTCAAACTGTGTTAACCATTTAATTAACAATCTCAAAATCCCACGCTTATGAAACTGTGGCAGTCTTTGAATTAACAGTCATGAAATGTTTTATTTGTCAAAGTGTTCAACCTTTAAAGAAGATCACAATTTGACAAAGTCCAGGATCAGAGGTTCAGATGTTCATGACCTCAGATACTGTGATTCCTTGTAGTTTATCTTCAGTGTTTGAAGTGCATGTTGATGTTTTATGATGTGTTTGCCAATTTTTATCATCATCAGAAATATACAAAAAGTTGTGGATATTTTGTCAGTAAATCTCAGTCCGTACGGAACATACAGTGTTTGTTTTGAGTCCTATTCACTACTGTGAAAACGGTCATTAAATTTAACAAATAATTACAGACAGACAGATAATTACAGTTGGCTCAGCTTAGATAAGTGTTGTCTGTTTCACCAGATTTTTAGGCTTAGGTTCACATCCTAGACAAGAAGACATTATTTTCCAAGTAGTAGAAATTTTGTGTTCCGGGTTCTATTGAGTCCATTTTGTGTTTAAGTTCCATTAGAGATGTGGGGTCTGAAAAACCTGGAGCTTGTCCTGTGTCACTGAATTTGCTTTAAAAATCTTAATACAAAACAGCAGAAACTGTGTGGGTGAGAGAGCTAGAGTTTGTCTTGTGTTCTAGAACAGAGATGGTTCAATCTTGACATGAATCCAAGATCTTGATTGAAACTCGATATGTTCAGTTTTGAATTGGGTCATTAAATCTTGATCTTGATCAGAATGATTTAAGTCTCAAAAAATTTTGACTTTGACCTTGAAATATTTATGTAAGTGTGAACATAGTAAGTGTGAACGTAGATTCTGAAATCTTGGCTCTGATCATTAAGTCTGGACGTCAGTTCTGATAGCGTTACCTTAGCCATTAAGTCTGGATATCAATTTTGATAGGGTGATTGACCATAAAGTCTGGACATCAATTCTGATGAGTTTGACCATGAAGTCAGGACATTAATTCTGATATGTTGACTTTGACCGTGAAGTCAGGACATCATTTTTGATATGTTGACTTTGACTTCATTTGACCATGAAGTCAGGACATCAATTCTGATATATAGGCTTTCCCCTGTAAGTCTGGACATCAATTCTGATATGTTGACTTTGACCATGAAGTCTAGACATCAATTCTGATATGTTGACTTTGATGATGAAGTCAGGACATCAGTTCTGATATGTTGACTTTGACCATGAAGTCAGGACATCAGTTCTGATATGTTGACTTTGATGATGAAGTCTGGACATCAGTTCTGATATGTTGACTTTGACCTTCAAGTCTGGACATAAAATTCTGATTTGTTGACTTTGACCATGAAGTCAGGACATCAGTTCTGATACGTTGACTGACCGTTAAGTGTCAGCTTAGGTCATGATTTGGTGACCTGCATCATGGTATCATAATGTAGTGTAGCCAAGACACGACTTGCGAGAGTGACATCGTGTTGCAGTTCTGTTGATAATGACACAGGTGTCACAGAATACCAAACACTAGCATTGTGTGAGAACTGTCTGGGTGGTCTGTTGCAGTCCCAGGGTTCAACGCCCCAGTGCAGAGTGGGTCAGGCAGCGGTGGCGTGGGACAGAACGGTCGCAACAGTCCTACCTCCGCACCCCCCACCACCAGCACCCATCCCCATGCCCCCTTCCATCCTGACTCCAACTCTTCACCTCCCATCGCCGGCGCCAAACCCGTCCTTCCCCCTCTTCCCCTGCGTGGCAAGAAACCACCGCCGCCTCCCCCGCCCGTGACTTCCGGTCATGTGCGGAACCGTTCGGAGCCGGATGCCTCTCATTTGATTCACAAGAGGACAGGGTCCGAACCTCCACCCCACCCGAACCTGTCTGAATTCCGCAACACAAAGAGTATGATGCCTGCAGGTATGTAGTGCGCAGAGTGTGTGTGTGTGTGTGTGTGTGTTGTGTGTGTGTGTGTGTGTGTGTGGTGTGTGTGTGTGTGTTGTGTGTGTGTGTGCGTGTGTGCGTGTGGTGTGTGGTGTGTGTGGTAGTGTGTGTATGTGTGTGTGTGGGTGGGTGGTGGTGTGTGTGGGTGGGTGGCGGTGGGTGTGTGTGGGTGGGGGGGGGTGGGGGGGTGTGTGTGTGTGTGTCTGCACCCCCCCCCCCCCCTTTCCCAATCTGTCTGACTTCCTCAATGCTAACAGTATGATGAAGGTACACCATGGACAGGTGTTTTAGAGAGAGAGAGGGGGGGGAGGGGGAAGGGGAGAGAGAGAGAGAGAGTGTGTGTGTGTGTGTGTATGTGTGTGTGTGTGTGGACAGGTGTTGTAGTGGGTAGGTGGGTGGGTGTGCATATACTTGCATACTTATGTGAAAGATTCTCTCTGTGTGCATATGTTTTGCCAAATTGTGAAATTGGCCATTCTGCTTAATAGGTGTTAAGTACACAGATTTGGCTAAAAGCTCCCCATTTCTTGAAATGGACAACATTTTGCTGAAATAAAACCTGGAATAGGAACTGTTGATTACGTACAATCAACAGAGATTATTCAAGCGATGTACACTATTTTGGCAAAATGTTGCTAATTTTGTGAAATTGGCAGCCTTTCACCTGTTATGTGGAATCAGTAATTTCAAGGATTTGACACAACGCTCGCAGACAGCTTCATAAAGATTGTCTCCCTGTTCTTCTGTTTGTCTCACATATAGGGGTGGTCATTTGATCGCGTTATTCTGGATGTTTTCTTCTGTAGAGCTTTCATATTAATGGATTTAAAAAAAAACAACTGTTGTTATTTGTTAATTACGTACTTCTGTCTATCTGTCTGATTGTTCTGTCCAGTCACTCTCTGTGATAGCATTTAGTTAATGATTGATTTTTTATTGTGTGTGCAGTTCCTGGTGTGGGATTAGCTGGAGCAATGCCTCAGGGGTTAGTGTTGATTGTCTCTTCACAGTAGTTTGATTATTGTTGTAATTTTTTTTTTTTAAAGGATTAACCGGAAAATCAAACTGAACATCTAGTCCTTTGGAAAGGGACAAAAAACAAGTCGGACCTGTGTTCCTTCTGGCTGCGCACACTAAAGATCCCACGGCAGATGAAAATCATGAAGAGCAGGGCATTACCCTGCTGCCTTGGTAAAAAAAAAAAAAAATGTGAATATGAATTTGAAGTGAGGGAGAGGGGATGGGTGCCACCCTCATAATGCTGGCCCCGGGAAAAGTTGAGGTCTCTGCCACCTTGCACCCGTTCGACCTCAGGGTTATGGAACTATCTAGGCCAGTTGTTGGATTTATGTGCAGGCTTAAGGCTTGTGCTGTGGTCATTCTGGATTTTCTCCCTCACATGGCACCTGTGACGATAGGGCATATGGAATTCATTCCGAGCACGGAGACGTCATCTTGACAAATTGAAACTGAAACAGGATCTTTGACATGCATGTTTGATGTAATACATGTTTGATGTAATACATGTTTGATGTAATACATGTTTGATGTAATACATGTGTAATCGCTTGAAGGGGGTTTCGCCCTTTGCCTCCATGCGCCTTCTCCGCCAGCATCCCACATTGTCAGCCATGACAGTAAAGCGAAACTTAACTCTTTCACTCCCTCACCCTGTCCACCAGCTTCCTGCAGAAAGCTGGTGGATAGGGTGCAGGAGTCAAAGGGTTAGGCAGTAACAGGTATGCACATATGTTGACCTGGGAGATGGGAAATATTTCCACCAGCTTACCCACCACGCAGGATGGAACCCCATACCCTATGATTGCTGACATCTAACAACACTTGACTGCTGTGCCTGTAGTAATATGAGTGTATAAGACAGAGTGAGTCAGGGAGTGAGTGAGAGAGAGTGAGTGAGTGTGTGAGTGAGTGAGAGTGAGTGAGTGAATGTGTGAGTTAGAGAGAGTGACTGAATGAGTGAGTTGGAGAGAGAGAGAGAGAGAGAGAGAGAGGTGTGTGTGTGTGTGTGTGTATATGTGTGTGTGTGTGTGTGTGTGTGTGTGTGTGTGTGTGTGTGTGTGTGTGTGTGTGTGTGTGTGTGTGTGGGTAGAGGAGAGAGAGAGAGAGAATCAGAAATTTATTCAGTAAAGCCAAAGCCCCATTTGAAGGGACGTGAACACATTATAAACACCAGACAAACACAGAATATAATGCATAGTCATTCTTGGATAATGCATACAGAGAGAAGAGAGAGAGAGAGACAGACAGAGAGAGAGAACAGAGAGAGAGACAGAGAGAGAGAGAGAGAGAGAGAGAATCAGAAATGTATTCAGTAAAGCCAACGCCCCATTTGAAGGGGCGTGAACACATTATAAACATACAAACATAAAATATGATGCATAGTCATTCTTGGATAATGCATACTGAAAGAGAGAGAGAGAGGGAAAGAGAGAGAGAGAGATGCTTGATGTAGACTTTTTGGTATTATTTTGTGCTTTGTGCCAGTACGAACATAGCATCTGAACTGATAACCCTTTTGTTCCCTCTCCTTACCCACCTATTTCCTGCAGTGTGGATAAGACATGGAAACAAAAGGGTTAAGGTTAATTGTGTATTTGTGTAACCAGTTGTTTTGTGTAATGCTTTCAGAGATAGAAACGGACCAGGGAAAATGTTCAAACGTTCCACATCCACACAAGGTAATAATCCGTAGAGACTTCGTTTGTGTGTCATTTTTCTTTTCTTCTTGTGTGTGTGTGTGTGTGTGTGTGTGTGTGTGTGTTGTGTGTGTGTGTGTGTGTGTGTGTGTGTGTGTGTGTGTGTGTGTGTGTGTCTCTGTGTATGTGTCTGTGTGTGTATGTGTATGAATGTATGTATGTATTTGTGTGTGCTTACATGCATACTTGTGTGCACTTGCATGTATGTGTGAGAGTGTGTGTGTTTGTTTTTATGTTTGTATGAGTGCATGCGTAAGTGTGTGTGAGTGTACATGCATGTGCGTGTGAGTGTGTTCATGGGCTGCAAATTCCATATGCATTTGAATATGTGAATGTAAAAGTATGGATGTTGTTGTTGTTGTTGTTGTTACCTTGCCTTGAAGCAGCCAGGGCGCGGAACTCAGGGAAAGCAAAACGCAGCTAAACAAAGAAAGTTTTTTTTTTATTGTCCATTTTATAGATCAGGTTTTATTAACTGTCCATTTTATAGATAAGGTGGACTGTCCATTTTATAGATGAATTTTATTGACTGTCCATTTTGTAGATAAGGTTTTATTGACTGTCCATTTTGTAGGTAAGGTTTTATTGACTGTCCATTTTGTAGATAAGGTTTTATTGACTGTCCATTTTATAGGTAAGTTATTGACTGTCATTTGTAGATAGTTGACTGTCCATTTTATGATAAGTTTATTATATTGTGTTTTGACTGTCCATTTTATAGATAAGTTTTATTGACTGTCCATTTTGTAGATAAGGTTTTATTGACTGTCGATTTTATAGGTAAGATTTAATTGACTGTCCATTTTGTAGATAAGGTTTTGACTGTCCATTTTATAGATAAGGTTTTATTGACTGTCCATTTTGTAGATAAGGTTTTGACTGTCCATTTTACAGATAAGGTTTTATTGACAGTCCATTTTGTAGATAAGGGTTGACTGTCCATTTTATAGATAAGTTTTATTGACTGTCCATTTTGTAGATAAGGTTTGGACTGTCCTTTTAAGATAGTTTATGACATCATTATAGATAGTTGGACTCCGTTTTAATAAATTTATGACTCCATTTTATAGATAAGTTGGACTGTCCTTTTATAGATAAGTTGACTGTCCTTTTATAGATAAAGTTTATTGACTCTCCATTTTATAGATAAGTTGGACTGTCCATTTTATAGATAATATTCGTTTTATATAGTTGGACTGTCCATTTTATAGATAAGTTGGACTGTCCATTTTATAGATAAGTTGGACTGTCCGTTTTATAGATAAAGTTTTATTGACTGTCCATTTTATAGATAAGATTTTATTGACTGTAAGGTTTTATTGACTGTCCATTTTATAAGCAGGGCAGTCTGACTCGTTATAGTGAAATGTTGGTGGTTTGATTGAGGTGGCTGAGATGAGTGCTGACATGAAATAACAGTTTTGTTGTTGTTGTTGTTTGTTTTCAGAGGAGAGACCACGCTCAGATTCTCAACCAGAAATTTCCCACAGTGCATTGCCAATCCCACCTCAACGAATGAAGGTAATAATTGCAGGTGTTTATAGATGACATATTATGTTAATCATATAAATGTCCGTTCCACTTGAAGGAAACAAAGGTAATAATTACAGGTGTTTGTAATGACATACTATGTTAATCATATAAATTTCCAGTCCACTTCAAGGAATGAAGGTAATAAGTACAGATGTTTATAGATGACATATTGTTGATTATGTAAATGTTCATTCCAACCAAAGGAATTACGGTTATTATAGATGACAAGTGTTTATAGATGACATATATTAATCATATAAATGTCCGTTCCATCCCTAGGAATGAAGTAAAAAGTACAGGTGTTTATAGATGTTGTGTTAGGTTACTCATATAAATGTCCATTCCACCTCAGTGATTGATAGTAATAATTACAGGTGAGATGATGTGTATGGTCTCAATGAATGAATGGTATTAATTACAGGCATTACATAGCTGTCATATCAGTCATATAACTGTCCATTCCTTCTCAGTGAATGAAGATAATAATTACAGGTATTTGTATTAATGGCAGTCATGTAAATGTTCATCCCAGAATGAAGGTTGTAATTACAGGTGTTTATAGATGTCATGTTATGTCAGTCATATAAATGTCCATTCCGCCTCATTGAATGAAGATATAATTACAGGTGTGTATAGATGTCAGTCATACAAATGTCCATTTCACCTCAATGGATGAAGGTTGATAATTACGGATGTTTATAGATATCAGTCATATCAATGTCCATTCTGCCTCAACAGGTGAAGGTTGATAATTACAGGTATTTATAGATATCAGTCATACAAATGTCCATTCTGTCTCAACGGATGAAGGTTGATAATTACAGGTGTGTATAGATTTCAGTCATACAATGTCCATGTCCATTCCGCCTCAACAGATGACGGTTGATAATTACAGGTGTTTATAGACATCAATCATATAAATGTCCATTCCACCTCAACGGATGACGGTTGATAATTACAGGTGTTTATAGACATCAATCATATAAATGTCCATTCCACCTCAACGGATGAAGGTTGATAATTACAGGTGTTTATAGATATCAGTCATACAAATGTCCATTCTGTCTCAACGGATGAAGGTTGATAATTACAGGTGTGTATAGATTTCAGTCATACAATGTCCATGTCCATTCCGCCTCAACAGATGACGGTTGATAATTACAGGTGTTTATAGACATCAATCATATAAATGTCCATTCCACCTCAACGGATGACGGTTGATAATTACAGGTGTTTATAGACATCAATCATATAAATGTCCATTCCACCTCAACGGATGAAGGTTGATAATTACAGGTGTTTATAGATATCAGTCATATAATTGTCCATTCCGCCTCAACGGATAAAGGTTGATAATTACAGGTGTTTATAGATATCAATCATGTAAATGTCCATTCCGCCTTAACAGATGAAGGTTGATAATTACAGGTGTTTATAGATATCAATCATATAAATGTCCATTCCGCCTTAACAGATGAAGGTTGATAATTACAGGTGTTTATAGATATCAATCATGTAAATGTCCATTCCGCCTTAACAGATGAAGGTTGATAATTACAGGTGTTTATAGATATCAATCATATAAATGTCCATTCCGCCTCAACGGATGAAGGTTGATAATTACAGGTGTTTATAGATATCAGTCATATAAATGTCCATTCCGCCTTAACAGATGAAGGTTGATAATTACAGGTGTTTATAGATATCAATCATGTAAATGTCCATTCCGCCTCAACGGATGAAGGTTGATAATTACAGGTGTTTATAGATATCAATCATGTAAATGTCCATTCCGCCTTAACAGATGAAGGTTGATAATTACAGGTGTTTATAGATATCAATCATATAAATGTCTATTCCCACCTCAACGGATGGAGGTTGATAATTACAGGTGTGTGTAGATATCAGTCATATAAATGTCCATTCCACCTCAAAAGTTTGAAGGTTGATAATCACAGATGTTTATAGCCATCATATTATATCAATTATATAAATGTCCATCCCAATTCAGTGAATAAAGGTGATTATCACAGGTGTTTATAGATGTAACCTGAATGTCCTGCCTTTTACCAAGCTGGCAAGAGCAACTTATGGCAACAGTGAAATGATGCAGGCTTCCTTGGTTTGGTCACGTCACTCGCCTTGACACATTGTCCAAGACCGTCCTTAACCCTTTCACTCCCGCACACTCACCACCGGACTCCTGCATTGTCAACCATGCTAGCAAAGCACAAACTTTAACCCTTTGACTCTCACCCTATCCAACCTGCTGGTGGATAGGACGAGAGAGTCAAAAGGGTTAAGCTGGTGGACAGGGTGAGGGAGTCAAAGGGTTAAGTTTTCGCAGCTGACGGATAGGGTGTGGGAGTCAAAGGGTTAAGGACACCCTGAAAGGAGGTCTGTGCCTGATGTCGACAGAGGCAAGAACTGAGTGGTAAATATCAAAGACGGGATCAACATCAGTATTTCTGCACCCAAGAGATAGAGATGGAGGATCCTGTCTGTTGCTGTGTCCCATGAGTCTGTAGATGACTACGCTGGTCTTGGGATTCAATGATGATGATACTGTTGATTTGTGATTTATTGTCAGGTGGAAGAGGTGTGTGCTGAGTGCTTTACATGTTAACCTTTTGACTCCTGCACCCTGTCTGCCAGCATGCTGCATTGCCAACCATACTAGCGAAACAATAACTTAACTCTTTGATTCCCTCACCCTTTCAAAAACCCTGCAAAAACATAACCTTTTTTATTCCTATCACCCAATAGGGTGAGGGAATCAAAGGGTTAAATTTTTGCAGGTGGTGGACAGGGTGCAGGAGTCAAAGGGTTTAAAAAAAAAAAAAAAAGAAAAAAAAGACCTCATTATATTTGTTTCACAGGTTAAAAAAGGTCGGCGGCGGTGCAAGGCGCTGTACGACTGTGAGGCCGACAATGATGATGAGCTGACCTTCAAGGAAGGGGAGATAATTGTCATTCTGGAGGAGGTGGAGGAGGAGTGGTGGGTGAGTGTCAGGGGAGGGAGCAGTCTGCCGTGTGTGTAGAGGGGTAGGGATTGGGGTTCCTGTCTTTTGTCAATGTGAGCTTTTCTTTGCAAACATGTAACTATGTGTCTGATTTCATGTTTCATACGAAGTTATGAAATGTTGGGTGAGATTTCTTGCATGTATGCACATACAGGGAGAATAACTTGTGTTGTTGTTTATGGGTAAAATTGGTGAAAAGTTTATGGCACTGATGATGCACCTTCTGGAAATTCTGAGGTAAAAGTTCCCTTTGTTCTGTCCCTCTCTTTGTTCCTGCCTTGCTCCTTTGCTGTCTGTCATCTTGTGCTTTCTCATCTTCTGGCCTTGAACGTCCATTTACCTGTATGTTTTCCATGAAGCCCTACATACTCTGTATCTATAAGGATTGGTAATTGGGTACTTATATATTAATTGCCTTTTTAGTCTTGAAGGAAGTGTAAACTATTGTGACAATTTTAGGTTGTAAAACCAGTTTTTATATGTTTTTGTGTGCTTAGTTATGTTTATGCATTTTTTTTTTTTTTTAGAAATCCCCCTGATGATAAATTTGGTGGAATGGTCAATGCCGGGGGCATATCCTTAGATTATTTGCGTGCATATAGTGGTCTGTGTACTTCCTTTTCTTTTCCAGGTTTGTTTTTTCAAGGGTCATTAATGCGTTTAGATGTGTGTGTTTTGTTTGAGATGGTTATGGCTGTGATATGGCTTTGAGCTGTTGGCTGGGCTTTAAAAACTGATCAGCCAGCAAAAGCAAACCCAGTATTGCCCCAGGCATCAAGAACAAGAAGAACCATGCGTTCTAGAATCTGAAATCAGAGGGACAGTTAAGACCTGCCCAATGAATAAAGCAAAAAAGAGCAGATGGATTGACAACAGAAACTATATTTGCCTGCAGTGAGACAGGTATCCAGTGGCTGACAGAGATCTTTGAAAAGGCCTGGAAATCCAGAAGTGTGCCAGATCATTGGAAGTGAGCAGTGGTTGTGCCAGTTTGGAAGAAGAATGGAAGTAAAAAGGCCTGTTGCACATACAGAGGCATATCACTACTAAGCCATGTTGGAAAGATGTATGCCAAGATCCTAGAACAACAGAAAAGGTACAAAGTGGAACTGTATTAAGCAATGCTCAGTGTGGCTTCAGGATGGGAAGAGGATGCACTAATAGAATCTTTGCCCTCAGACAACTCAGTGAAAAGACCATAGAATACAACAGAGACTTATATCTTGTCTCTGTGGATTTGGAAAAGGCATTTGACTGGGTCAACAGAGGAAAACTATTGAAAATCTTTTAATATTACATCATTAAAGGACAGTTGTTTCACAGTATGAGAGCAGTGTATAAGAACAGTAGGAGTGCTGTGAGGACCTCCCAGTGGACTGACAAGCTGGATGATATGACATTAGGGGTGAGACAAGGATGTGTTCTATCACCACTGCTCTTAGTTGTCTACATAGACAAGATTACAAGAAAAATGGATATGGAAATGTTGAATGAACTGCTTTTTGCTGATGATCAGGACCTTACAAACGAAGATTGGCAACAACTGCAAGAGCATGTGACAAAGCTGAACAGAGTATCTGAAGACCATGACATGGGGATCATCATTACAACAATAGAAATCGTGACAGTGAGCAGAGAAGTAAGAACTTTGAACATCAGTATCAGCGGATTACCACTCCATCAGACAAGAGGGTTCAAGTACCTGGCAGGACTTTCACAGACGATGGCAGACCCGACAGGGAGATAGTGACCAGGACACGAAAGGCCAACAGTGTCAGTTTCCAGCTTGCCCCCCCCCCCCCCCCCCCTATGAAACACCCCAACATCCCCATGCAGACCAAAGCTCAGCTGATCAACAGAATTTTTCTGCTGACTCTGACGAATAGTGCTAGACATGGACACTGCCAAAAGCCCTGTGTCCATGTAAAATATGACTGTATCCATGTAAAATTGACTATCCATGTAAAATGTGACGTATCCATGTAAAATGTGACTATCCATGTAAAATGTGAGTATCCATGTAAAATGTGACTGTATCCATGTAAAATGTGACTATCCATGTAAAATGTGACGTATCCATGTAAAATGTGACTATCCATGTAAAATGTGACTGTATCCATGTAAAATGTGACTATCCATGTAAAATGTGACTTTTCCATGTAAAATGTGAGTATCCATGTAAAATGTGACTATCCATGTAAAATGTGACACCTAGGCTATCCATGTAAAATGTGACTGTATCCATGTAAAATGTGACTATCCATGTAAAATGTGACTATCCATGTAAAATTGACTGTATCCATGTAAAATGTGACTGTATCCATGTAAAATGTGACTTATCCATGTAAAAATGTACTATCCATGTAAAATGTGACTGTATCCATGTAAAATGTGACTGTATCCATGTAAAAAAGTATGATGACTATCCATGTAAAATATGACTGTATCCAATGTAAAATGTGACTGTATCCATGTAAAATATGACTATCCATGTAAAATATGACTGTATCCATGTAAAATGTGACGTATCCATGTAAATGACTGTATCCATGTAAATGACTGTATCCATGTAAAATGTGACTATCCATGTAATGTGACTATCCATGTAAAATGTGACTCCAGTAAATGTGATCCATGTAAAATGTGAATATCCATGTAAAATGTGACTGTATCCATGTAAAATATGTATCCATGTAAAATGTACTGTATCCATGTAAAATGTGACTATCCATGTAAAATATGACTGTATCCATGTAAAATGTGACTGTATCCATGTAAAATGTAACTGTTCCGTAAATACCCATGTAAAATATGACTGTATCCATGTAAAATGTGACTGTATCCATGTAAAATGTGACTGTATCCATGTAAAATGTGACTGTATCCATGTAAAATGTGACTGTATCCATGTAAAATGAGGTGAAATGAGGTGTCTCTGAAGAGCAGCGAACAAAATGTGAAGAGAAATGACAAGAAATGAGATCAATCAGCAAATGGTGGGAGCAACACCAGCACATCCAGCAGCAGAGGGTCAAATGTTTTGGCCACCGGATCAGAATGCCCACTGACCAGCCAACATTCAGAGCCTACAGTCAGAGGTTCTCGTTCTATGGAGTCCAAGCAAGAGGACGACCTCACAGAATAGGTCGAAGGCGTGTCAGAGAC
Source organism: Monoplex corrugatus (assembly GCA_030674185.1). Taxonomy (NCBI): domain Eukaryota; kingdom Metazoa; phylum Mollusca; class Gastropoda; order Littorinimorpha; family Ranellidae; genus Monoplex; species Monoplex corrugatus. The sequence goes on along the minus strand of JAPXFY010000027.1, from coordinate 15,780,245 downwards.
CCTCCATGTTCATGGCCTCTCAGTCACAGAGAGGGCCATCTCACACATAACCGTTGTCTCCACCTACCTGTGACACCTGAGGGTAGAAGCAGCAGATAAAAGAAAGAAAAGAAATCCACAGTGTAAAATGTGATTGTATCCATGATGTAAAATGTGACTGTCCATGATATAAAATGTGATTGTATCCATGATGTAAAATGTGACTATCCATGATATAAAATGTGATTGTATCCATGATGTAAAATGTGACTATCCATGATATAAAATGATTGTATCCATGATGTAAAATGTGACTGTCCATGATATAAAATGTGATTGTATCCATGATGTAAAATGTGACTATCCATGATATAAAATGTGATTGTATCCATGATGTAAAATGTGACTATCCATGATATAAAATGTGATTGTATCCATGATGTAAAATGTGACTATCCATGATATAAAATGTGACTGTATCCATTGTGTAAAGTGTGACTGTATCCATGGTGTAAAATGCGACTGTGTCCATTGTGTAAAGTGTGACTATCCATTGTGTAAAGTGTGACTGTATCCATGGTGTAAAATGCGACTATTCATGATATAAAATGTGACTGTATCCATTGTGTAAAGTGTGACTGTATCCATGGTGTAAAATGCGACTGTGTCCATGATGTAAAATATGACTGTAAAATGTGACAGTGTCCATATAAAATGTGACTGTATGCATGTAAAATGTGACTGGAAAATGTGACTATCCATGTAAAATGTGACTGTGTCCATGTAAAATATGACTCCATGTAAAATATGACTGTCCATGTAAAATGTGACTGTATCCATGTAAAATGTGACTCCATGTAAAATATGACTGTGTCCATGTAAAATGTGACTGTGTCTATGTAAAATGTGACTATCCATGTAAAATGTAACTGTATCCATGTAAAATATGACTGTATCCATGTAAAATGTGACTGTATCCATGTAAAATATGACTGTATCCATGTAAAATGTGACTGTATCCATGTAAAATGTAACTGTATCCATGTAAAATGTGACTGTATCCATGTAAAATGTAACTGTATCCATGTAAAATGTGACTGTATCCATGTAAAATGTGACTGTATCCATGTAAAATATGACTGTTCCATGTAAAATGTACTGTTCCATGTAAAATGAACTGTCCATGTAAAATTGACTGTGTCCATGTAAAATGTGAACTGTATCCATGTAAAATGTGAACTGTGTCCATGTAAAATGACTCTGTAAACTGTGTCCATGTAAAATGTGACTGTTCCATGTAAAATGTAATGTGTCCATGTAAAATGTGACTGTCCATGTAAAATGTAACTGTGTCCATGTAAAATGTAACTTCCATGTAAAATGACTGTGTCCATAACTGTAATTCCATGTAAAATGTGACTTATCCATGTAAAATGTGACTTTTCCCTGTAAAATGTGACTGTGTCCATGTAAAATGTAACTGTGTCCATGTAAAATGTGACTGTATCCATGTAAAATGTGACTGATCCATGTAAAATGTGTTCCATGTAAAATGTGACGTATCCATGTAAAATGTGACTGTTTCCATGTAAAATAACTGTGTCCATGTAAATGTGACTGTATCCATGTAAAATGTGACTGTTCCATGTAAAATGTAACTGTTCCATGTAAATGTAACTGTGTCCTGTAAAATGTAGACTGTTCCATGTAAAATGTAACTGTGTCCATGTAAAATGTAACTGTATCCATGTAAAATGTAACTGTGCCATGTAAAATGTAACTGTTCCATGTAAAATGTGACTGTGATCCATGTAAAAATGTACTGTGTCCATGTAAAATGTAACGTGTCCATTGTAAAATGTGACTGTAGTCCATGTAAAATGTATCTGTAAAGTGACTATCCATGTAAAATGTACTGTACATAACTGTTCCATGTAAAATGTAACTGTGTCCATGTAAAATTGTACTGGTCCATGTAAAATGTGACTGTGTCCATGTAAAATGTGACTGTATCCATGTAAAATGTGACTATCCATGTAAAATGTGACTGTACCATGTAAAATGTGACTGTTCCATGTAAAATGTACTGTTCCATGTAAAAATGACTGTGTCCATGTAAAATGTGTGACAGTATCCATGTAAAATGTACTGTTCCATGTAAAATGTGAACTGTGTCCATGTAAAATGTGACTGTTCCATGTAAAATGTGACTGTGTCCATGTAAAATGTGACTTGTATCCATGTAAAATGTAACTACCATGTAAATCTAATGTTAATGTTGTCCATGTAAAATGTGACTTGTATCCATGTAAAATGTGACTGTTCCATGTAAAATGATGTCCATGTAATACTGTTCCATGTAAAATGTGAACTGTGTCCATGTAAATGTCGTCATTAAAATGTGACGTATCCATGTAAATGTCTCCATGTAAAATGTGACTGTGTCCATGTAAAATGTAACTGTATCCATGTAAAATGTAACTGTGTCCATGTAAAATGTAACTGTGTCCATGTAAAATGTGACTGTGTCCATGTAAAAATGTACTGTATCCATGTAAAATGTGACTGTGTCCATGTAAAATGTAACTGTTCCATGTAAAATGTAACTGTGTCCATGTAAAAATGATGACTGTGTCCATGTTAAAATGTGACTGTGTCCATGTGAAATGTAACTGTGTCCATGTAAAATGTGACTGTGTCCATGTAAAATGTGACTGTATCCATGTAAAATGTGACTGTGTCCATGTGAAATGTAACTGTGTCCATGTAAAATGTGACTGTGTCCATGTGAAATGTAACTGTCCATGTAAAATGTGACTGTGTCCATGTAAAATGTGACTGTGTCCATGTAAAATATGACTGTGTCCATGTGAAATGTGACTGTCCATGTAAAATGTGACTGTGTCCATGTAAAATGTGACTGTGTCCATGTAAAATATGACTGTGTCCATGTAAAATGTGACTGTGTCCATGTGAAATGTGACTGTGTCCATGTGAAATGTAACTGTGTCCGTGTAAAATGTGACTGTGTCCATGTAAATGTGACTGTGTCCGTATGTACGTGTCATGAATGTGACTGTGATCCATGTAAAATGTAACTGTGTCCATGTAAAATGTGACTGATTCCATGTAAAATGTAACTGTGTCCATGTAAAATGTGACTATCCATGTAAAATGTGATGTCCATGTAAAATGTGACTGTGTCCATGTAAAATGTGACTGTATACATGTAAAATGTAACTGTCCATGTAAAATGTGACTATCCATGTAAAACATAACTGTCCATGTAAAATGTGACTATCCATGTAAAATGTGACTGTGTCCGTGTAAAATGTGACTGTATCCATGTGAAATGTAACTGTGTCCATGTAAAATGTAACTGTGTCCATGTAAAATGTAACTGTATCCATGATGTGTTGTAACAGGAAGGAGAGGTGGAGAACAACCCCAAACGACGAGGTCTCTTCCCCACCAGCTTTGTGGAGATGCTCAAAGACTGAGAGATCGCTCACCCACCCTCACCCCATGCCCACGTCTCAGGGGTGTGTGTGTGTGTGTGTGTGTGTGTGTGTGTGTGTGTGTGTGTGTGTGTGTGTGTGTGTGTGTGTGTGTGTGTGTGTGTGTGTGTGTGTGTGTGCGCGTGTGCATGTGTGCGTGTGTGTGTGTGTGTGTGTGTGTGTGTGTGTGTGTGTGTTGTGTGTGTGTGTGTGTGTGTGTGTGTGTGTGTGTGTGTTGTGTGTGTGTGTGTGTGTGTGTGTGTGTGTGTGTGTGTGTGAACCATGTGTACAGTTCTGATCAGGTAACCAGGATGGATAGCATGTCACAAACTTGGAATATCCATCCTGCATTTGGTGTGTTCATGATTCGGAAAGAGCGCTCCGTACAGAGGGTACGTCGGGTCAGATGAGTTCTGACTTTGTCTAAAGAAAAATGGACAACGGCGATGACGTGAGTTCTTGTGGTCTGTTTTTGTGACTGGGGAGTGTTTACCATGTGGAAGTGGTAAAGACTGGATGTGTTAACGGTACACACTCGCTGTGGGATGTTTACCATGTGGAAGTGGTAAAGACATGATGGGTGACGACGGAAGTGGTGATGGTTGCTGTCCCAGTGGTGTAATCATCTTGGCGTTGGATAGAAAATACGACAAACTTGACAGCTGAGATCCATGAAGGCTCTTGCTTCAAGTGTGGTGTTTGTCAATATGAAAGTTACAGACGGTAGCCTAGGAAGTTTATGAAATTTAGTTCAGAACGACAGAAACCTCTGCCACAACACAGGAGCGAGAGTCATCTCTTCATAGGTGAAGTGTTTCTGTTCTTGATGCTAGTCCAGGTAGAACTGAAAGTATTGCAAAGAGTAGACTGGGATGTATATGAAATTTAGTTCAGAACGACAGAAACCTCAGCTGCAACACAGGAGTTAGAGTCATCTCTTCATAGGTGAAGTGTTTCTGCTCTTGATGCTAGTCCAGGTAGAATAAGGCAGGAACTGATCAGTTAGGAAGTTCAGAAGCCACAGCAACAGGAATGATTATCTGTAATGTGTGGAGTGATCGTCTTCATGGTGGTATGTCAAGAAAGGATGACGTCAACTTTAACCCTTTGACTTCATAAGGATGACGCCAACAACAACTTTAACCCTTTGACTTCTTAAGGATGACGCCAACAACAACATTAACCCTTTGATTTCTTCAGTCTGTAGGAAGGGAAAGAGCTTTGTAATTGTAAAGGAGGACACAGCTCCAGCCCCAGCCAGTGTGAAGGTTGTCTGTGCATGTGTAGGTTGACCACATACTGGGTGGAGTCAGGATAGGATGACACCGTGAGCAATATATAATCGACAGAACGTTGTCTCTGTCTTTGAAGGTTGGTAGCGTAGGATGACGACAACAACATCAACAACAACGACTACAACAACAGCAATACTGATAGGAAATCAGAGTCCTGCATGTGTGGGGAGTTTGTGAACTGGAAGTAGTCGAGACAGAACCATAACAGTGACAAAAACATGAACAGTTAGGAAGGATAGAACCCAAGCAGCAACCAGGTTCCAGCATCATCTCTGTGTGTGAAGTGGTGGCGGTGGTCATGTATGTGACAGCAATCTGAATAGGACCTCAGCAACAGCCAAATCCCACCATCATCTGTATATGTGTGTGTAAGGGTGGGGGGGGGGAAATAGTCACATATGTGACAGCAGTCTGGATGGGACACCAGTCCCAGCGTAATCTTTGTGTGTGTGTGTGGGATGGTCAAGTGTGTGATGACAATCTGATAGAATACCATTCCTGGCGTAATCTCTGTGTGTATAGGGCTGGTGACAGGATTGACTGTCCTTCCCAAAATTGAGAAGATAGGACCACAAAACTGGTTGAGGACATCCACTACTGCCACTACAGGAAAACCGTGGCCAGGATAGGACAACCAGCACCACAGGAATGACTGTCCTCTTTTCATGTCTGTGGTATCTCTCTGACTTTAGGTTTTTGAGGGCGGTAGTAAGGACATGACACCCATCACCAATTATCCATGTCATTTGTTTTAAGATGGGACACTATGGTTTGGTGTATGTGTGTGTGTGTGTGTGAGTGTGTGTGACTGACTAGTCCTTGGAAATGTGAATGTGTGTGACACTGACCAGTCCTGTGAAATGCTCACCAACAGACCAAGTGTCAGAGTGATCCCTGACACCACTGTATGTTGTTGTTTTAGTGCATGTAGTCCTTCAGTCTGATGTACTTGTTGTGTGTGTTGTGTTGTTGTTTTAGTGTGTGTAATTTGTCGATCTGACACATGTGGGTGTGTGTGTGTGTGTGTGTGTGTGTGTGTGTGTGTGTGTGTGTGTGTGTGTGTGTGTGTGTGTGTGTGTGTGTGTGTGTGTGTGTGTGTGTGGTGTGTGTGTGTGTGTGTGTGGTGTATTGGTGTGGTGTTGTGTATTGGTTGTTTGTGCATGTTGCTGTATGTACAGTATCTTCACGATGTCCACTTTACAAGTCTGACCTTGTCTGTGTCACTGAAGTCTTCTTTCCACAACCACTCATACCAAGCGTTTACATTTCTATGTGTACAATCATGTATTTAGAAAAAAATCCTATGGTGTCTGTATCACTGAAGTCTTGTTTCGACAAGCAGTCATCCCACAGGCCTACACCTAGGCCTGCCACAAATTCCCTGTGTGCTTATGAGGTCCTGCTTGGGTAAGAGTGAGCAGTGTTCTTTTGCACCTGGAAAAGAGCTTTCTGTCCTATGTCCTTTTGGTGGTGAGTAGAGGTGTTTTTTTTTTTGTTTTGTTTTTTGTTTTTTTTGCGCCTGGAAGTAAACTTTTCTGTCCCATGCCACATGATACTACGTAGTGTTGACAGGATTGAGACTCCACTTTTATTTACAAAAATACATTGACATCACAGAACACGGGATTTAACCCTTTGACTCGCATACCCTGTCCACCAGCATATTGCATTGTCAACCATGCAAGCAAAGCAAAAACTTAACCCTTGACTCCCTCACCCTATCTACCAACGTCCTCCAGGAAACTGGTGGATAGGGTGAGGGAGTCAAAGGGTTAGTTTTTGCAGTTGGTGGACAGGGTGCGGGAGTCTAAAGGGTTAAACCCCACTTTCAGTTACACAAATACACTGACATCACAGGCCATGGATTCAAACACCCACTCCTAGTTACACAAATATACTGACATCATGGGCCATGGATTCAAACACCCACTCCTAGTTACACAAATACACTGACATCACGGGCCATGGATTCAAACACCCACTGCTAGTTACACAAATACACTGACATCACAGGCCATGGATTCAAACACCCACTGCTAGTTACACAAATACACTGACATCACAGGCCATGGATTCAAACACCCACTGCTAGTTACACAAATACACTGACATCACAGGCCATGGATTCAAACACCCACTGCTAGTTACACAAATATACTGACATCACGGGCCATGGATTCAAACACCCACTCCTAGTTACACAAATACACTGACATCACAGGCCATGGATTCAAACACCCACTGCTAGTTACACAAATACACTGACATCACAGGCCATGGATTCAAACACCCACTCCTTGTTACAAAAATACACTGACATCACAGGCCATGGATTCAAACACCCACTGCTAGTTACACAAATACACTGACATCACAGGCCATGGATTCAAACACCCACTGCTAGTTACACAAATATATGACATCAGGGCCATGGATTCAAACACCCACTCCTTGTTACAAATATAACTGACATCACAGGCCATGGATTCAAACACCCACTCCTAGTTACACAAATACACTGACATCACAGGCCATGGATTCAAACACCCACTGCTAGTTACACAAATACACTGACATCACAGGCCATGGATTCAAACACCCACTCCTTGTTACAAAAATACACTGACATCACAGGCCATGGATTCAAACACCCACTGCTAGTTACACAAATACACTGACATCACAGGCCATGGATTCAAACACCCACTGCTAGTTACACAAATACACTGACATCACAGGCCATGGATTCAAACACCCACTCCTTGTTACAAAAATACACTGACATCACAAGCCATGGATTCAAACACCCCTCCTTGTTACAAAAATATGCTGACATCACAAGACACAGGATTTAAAACCCACTTCTATCACAAAAATGCACTGACATCATGGGACACAGGATTTAAATCCCATCTCTAGGTACAAAAATACACTGCTCATTTTGCTGATGAAACCCTCATGAGGGGACAGACCATTTGTGGCAGTCCCCACTTGTGGACCTTTAAGATGATTGATGTTGCCATCCTTTTTATACTGTTGTATATCACACTACATACACTACGATGTGTCGACGCGTGTGGCAGGTTTTGTTTTAAATGAAAACAGTGATAAAAATGTCAAAAGTGTGGCCTGTTTAGTCTTAAATGAAAACAAAACAACAAAAATGTTTTTTTTTTACAGCTGAAGAGTTGTGTTGTTTTTATTTTCATGGTCGTTGTTGGAGTCAGCATCAAAAGGCAATACCATTTGTGTGTGCATGCGTCTGACACATTAGGTTCACCTATGTTTTCTGCTTTGGTGAATGGTTGGAGGGGATTGTGTTCTTTTGTGTGTGTGTGTGTGTGTGTGTGTGTGTGTGTGTGTGTGTGTGTGTGTGTGTGCTTTTTGTAATGTGTGGATATTTTGATCTTTCTGTTTTTTTCCCATTTATCATGTAAAAAATTGTCACCTGATGTACAGTTTTGTCCCCAAGAAGACTGAAATTTGTCATCACCATCAACCGTGTTTTATAGAAATGTTGTGTCTAGATGATGTGTTGGAAACAGTTGTAATGACAGGTACCTTAGACCTTTCATCTATAATTATGTTTTTAGCAGAGAAATTAATTGTGATTACATGTGGGAGGTAGTGGCAGTAAGTGTCCATGTTCATAGCATTCACTGTCCGTGTTCATGGCATTAACTGTTCATGGCATCAGATGCCCATGTTTATGGCTTTCTGTGTTCATGTTCATTGCAGTCAGTGTCCGTGTTCATGGCATTAAATGTTCATGGCACTCTGTGTCTGTTCATGGCATTTAATGTCCATGTTCATGGCATTCTGTGTTCGTGGCATTTAATGTCATGTTCATGGCATTTTGTGTCTGTGTTTGTGGCATTTAATGTTCATGGAATTCCATGTCCATGTTCATGACAGTGTCCATGTTCATGTTAGCCAGTGTCCATGTTCATGGCATTTAATGTCAGTGTTCATGGCATTCCATGTACGTCATTGTCCATCTTCATGGCATTAAACGTCCACATGGAATACCATACCCGTGTTCATGGCATTTATTATCAATGTCCATGGCATTAAGTGTCAAGGCACACTGCATTATGTGTCAATGTTCATGGCATTATGTATCCATGTTCATGGCATTATGTCTGTGTTCATGGCATTAAGTTTCATGATGTTAACCACTTCACACCCTCACCCTATCCATTAGCTTTCCCTGCAGGAATCTGCTAGATAGGGTGAAGGAGTAAAAGGGTCAAGTATGAGTGGTAGTGACGTTACGTGTCATACAGTAAGTGTCAGATGTGGAGTGGTAGTGACGTTAAGTGTCATACAGTAAGTGTCAGATGTGGAGTGGTTGTGACATTAAGTGTCACGCATAAGTGTTAGATGTGGAGTGGTAGTGACATTAAGTGTCATGCAATAAGTGTCAGATGTGGAGTGGTAGTGACATTAAGTGTCACGCAATAAGTGTCAGATGTGAAGTGGTAGTGACATTAAGTGTCAGCAATAAGTGTCAGATGTGAGTGGTAGTGACGTTAAGTGTCATTCAGTAAGTGTCAGATGTGGAGTGGTAGTGACATTAAGTGTCATTCAGTAAGTGTCAGATGTGGAGTGGTAGTGACATTAAGTGTCATTCAGTAAGTGTCAGATGTGGAGTGATAGTGACATTAAGTGTCATACAGTAAGTGTCAGATGTGGAGTGGTAGTGATGTTAAGTGTCATACAGTAAGTGTCAGATGTGGAATGGCAGTGACATTAAGTGTCATGCAGTAAATGTCAGATGTGGAGTGGCAATGACATTAAGTGTCATGCAGTAAGTGTCAGATGTGGAGTGGTAGTGACGTTAAGTGTCATACAGTAAGTGTCAGATGTGGAGTGGCAGTGACATTAAGTGTCATGCAGTAAATGTCAGATGTGAAGTGGTAGTGACATTAAGTGTCATACAGTAAGTGTCAGATGTGGAGTGGCAGTGACATTGTCATGCAGTAAATGTCAGATGTGGAGTGGTAGTGACGTTAAGTGTCATACAGTAAGTGTCAGATGTGGAGTGGCAGTGACATTAAATGTCTTGCAGTAAATGTCAGATGTGAAGTGGTAGTGACATTAAGTGTCATACAGTAAGTGTCAGATGTGGAGTGGTAGTGACATTAAGTGTCATACAGTAAGTGTCAGATGTGGAGTGGTAGTGACATTAAGTGTCATGCAGTAAGTGTGTCAGATTGTGGTAGTGATAAGTGGTACATTAAGTGTCATTCAGTAAGTGTCAGATGTGGAAGTGGTAGTGACGTTAAGTGTCATTCAGTAAGTGTCAGATGTGGAGTGGTAGTGAATTAAGTGTCATTCAGTAAGTGTCAGATGGAGTGGAGTGACTTAAGTGTCATTCAGTAAGTGTCAGTGCGGAGTGGTATGACATTAAGTGTCATGCAGTAAGTGTCAGGCATTAATTGTCAGATAATCTTGGCAGTGAACGTCATATTTTCATGGGGCTCTAATTATCAGATATTCATAGCATTAACTGTCCAGTGTTCATGGCTGTAGTTATTAAATGTTCATGGCAATAACTGTCCTTGTTCGTTATGTGCTGTGTCAAGGGGAAGCATTTTATCATAGATAGAATGTCAGCGTTTGTATCGAGCCTTGCTAGTTCAGTGGGTGTACCTGACTAAACTGGACAACTACATTGTTTCCCTTTCCCACAGTGGTTGGTTTTCTGTGAATTCAAAGGTCAGTGTGTAGGTTCCACATGCTTATGGTCAGACATGCCGTCATGTCACAAGTTCTGGGTAAAAACAAAAATTCATACATACACAGAAAGTTTTGGGGCTGAACATAGGTACTCTGTTCAGGGGTCAAAGTCACTGTTGGACATTGTAATCAAGGTCAAGATCAGATGAATGTCAGTATCAAAGTCAAGGTCAGAGGAACAGTCTGCATCATGGTCAAGGCCAAATCATGACAATTTTACATCCATATCCAGACCGTCTTTAAGGGTATGTCTATAAAAGTTATGAATATTCATGACTCATGATTTGTTCTGTTTTATACTTGATTTTGTGTGTGTGTGTGGTTTTATTAACCTTATATTTCTGATGGATTTTGTTTGTGTGTACATGCATATTTTTTTTGTATGTGCTTTTTTAGATTATTATTGTATGATGGACTGTCTGAATTTGAGCGTGCATACAATGTTTTCTAGACAGAATATTTATGGGCACTCTGTCAAAACGTAACAATGTGCATGTAAACACTAAATGATCTGTGTAACATACTCCAAACATTCATTTTCTGTTGTCTTCAGGCTTAAGTATTTTTTAGTGGACCATGGTTGGATTATTGTAACATGTTGCTGCCTGTGTGTGTGCTTATTTATATTTTAGTATCCCTTTTTTTTGTGGTGATAGTGTATGACGTGTAAGTGAGTAGTCCAAGAGCCAGCACAGTGTGAAGAACAAGGAGCCAGGAGCTTCACTGTCAGGATCCTTGAAAAGATTTTATGTCTTACGATCAACTCAAGGTTCATCAGACTCAAGGAGTTTTTTGGTTTTTTTTCGTAGATGATACAAATGGATTTGTTTCAGGGAAATCAGGGATTATGAGATCAATGTTTTTGTTTTTTTTTTAGATTGTAGAGATGACAGGATGAGAGTTGTTGTTGTGATGTCTGCTGTTGTGACTACCATTGAACTTGATGATGGGGATGGGTGAGAGGTGAGATTAGTGTTTTGTATTTTTTAAAGATGAAGGGGTGGATTGGTGGATTTTTTCTTTTCGATTCTCTTTGGATGTAAAGATGGAATTGGTGGGTTTTTTTTTCTAGGGATGAAGGGATGGATTGTTTTTTTCCCCCTAGGGATATGGAGGTTCATTCATTCTGTGAATCTTGCCTCATTGATTGGTACACAGGTTTTATGTACAGGCTTCATGGCAATTGCTTTGATTAGTTTGAACTCTTTCATCCCATGTTTTGTGTGTGTGTGTGTCGGTGTGTATGTTGTATTCAGGCCCTGAATGCCTGAGCAAACTGAAACTGGAAGATGCTGGGTAAATGTTGGGTCTGGGTATGGCATCATAAAATGATACAAACAAATGCACACTATGTCTGGAAGATGTGTTTGTATTTTTATGCACTATGAAATGATCCTGCAAGAAGCTGAGCGATAGGGTGAGGGAGTCAAAGGGTTCAGTGTTTGTTTTCCTACCATGGTTGACGATACAAGATGATGACGGATAGGGTGAGGGAGTCAAAGGGTTCAGTGTTTGTTTTCCTACCATGGTTGACAATACAAGATGATGACGGATAGGGTGAGGGAGTCAAAGGGTTCAGTGTTTGTTTTCCTACCATGGTTGACAATACAAGATGATGACGGATAGGGTGAGGGAGTCAAAGGGTTCAGTGTTTGTTTTCCTACCATGGTTGACGATACAAGATGATGATGGATAGGGTGAGGGAGTCAAAGGGTTCAGTGTTTGTTTTCCTACCATGGTTGACGATACAAGATGATGATGGATAGGGTGAGGGAGTCAAAGGGTTCAGTGTTTGTTTTCCTACCATGGTTGACGATACAAGATGATGATGGATAGGGTGAGGGAGTCAAAGGGTTCAGTGTTTGTTTTCCTACCATGGTTGACGATACAAGATGATGATGGATAGGGTGAGGGAGTCAAAGGGTTCAGTGTTTGTTTTCCTACCATGGTTGACAATACAAGATGATGACGGATAGGGTGAGGGAGTCAAAGGGTTCAGTGTTTGTTTTCCTACCATGGTTGACGATACAAGATGATGACGGATAGGGTGAGGGAGTCGAAGGGTTCAGTGTTTGTTTTCCTACCATGGTTGACGATACAAGATGATGACGGATAGGGTGAGGGAGTCAAAGGGTTCAGTGTTTGTTTTCCTACCATGGTTGACGATACAAGATGATGACGGATAGGGTGAGGGAGTCAAAGGGTTCAGTGTTTGTTTTCCTATCATGGTTGACGATACAAGATGATGACGGATAGGGTGAGGGAGTCAAAGGGTTCAGTGTTTGTTTTCCTATCATGGTTGACGATACAAGATGATGATGGATGGGGTGAGGGAGTCAAAGGGTTAAACAAACTCCTAACTCAAGGCTTTGGTCAGAGGAGTTGAATCATCTCACTTTCACAAAATGGGTGACTGTGCTTGTAAGTTGTCTGTGTCATCTTGTTCTCCTTATTTCTATGGTATAAGTGAAACATTCTTTGACAGCTGTGACTCAGGAAGGGTTAGATAAGCACTGGATGTTTTTCTCCCTGTTGTAATGGGATTGTTCTTGTCTGACTTGAAGGTTGTGTATGTGTGTGTGTGTGGAGAGTTATGGACTTTTAAAAGTTAGCTAACCACAGTTTGGATCAGTAGATGTAAGCACTACAATCATGTATCATGCGTAATTAATCAGTTGTTAATGCATGTCAGTCATTGTTGCCTTTTGTCTTAGATGTCTTTATTGCTTGATGATTTACATTTGCAAATGGATGAATTTTAATGTTTTGTGCAAAAAAGGTCACAGCAATCAGTTTGAATACTCTGATGATGATGCCAGATGAAGATAGTGCGGAGTGAGAAGTTGGCCAAAATTTGGATAAGCTTATGAAAATGTGGATGAGATTTTGTGTGTAAGCGCTGGGCATAGTTACCATGTTCAGTAGAGTTCCATCGTTGTTGTTGGCTGTTGAGCATGTGAGTAAGCGTCAGTATCTTATGGTGGTGAGGAAAATAACCGTGCTGAATTTTGTAGTTTTGTGGTGTGGTGGTTTTTTTAGCAGGCCAAGCTCACAGCTCACAGGTTTGCGTCTTTCTTTGTGACAAAAACTTTCCACTGAAGGGTTAACATTTTAGTTTCCGCTCGTATGAACCCTTGCGTCTGTCAGAACTGAGCTTGCTCTGAGCCTAAATTTATGTAATATCATTATTCTTAGACATGTTTTTGTCTCTCTGACATCTGGGAGATATTTTGCTGTCAGTTTGCGGCAAGTAACATACAGCTGTTCAGAATACAAGCATTTCACTATGTTGTTTTGTTGTTAGTGTATAGTTAGTGACGTACAGTTGTTCAGAATACAAGCATTTCACTATGTTGTTTTGTTGTTAGTTTGTAGTGAGTGACACACAGTTGTTCAGAATACTAGCATTTGTTTTGCTGTTAGTGTGTAGTGAATGACATACAGTTGTTTAGAATACAAGCATTTCACTATGTTGTTTTGTTGTTAGTTTGTAGTTAAGTGACATACAGTTGTTCAGAATACAAGCATTTCACTATGTTGTTTTGTTGTTAGTTTGTAGTTAAGTGACACACAGTTGTTCAGAATACTAGCATTTGTTTTGCTGTCAGTTTGTAGCGAATGACATACAGTTGTACAAGCATTTCACTACACTGTTTTGTTGTCAGTCTGTAGTGAGTGACATACAGTTGTTCAGAATACTAGCATTTCATTACATTATCCAAAACAAGTGTGACTGCCCGCGTTCAAGCAAACAGGAACCAGAAAAAACACGAAAAAAGAATACTAACGTTTGTTTAATCCAACAAGACAAGACAGGCGCAAATTTTCAGCCAACTGGCCTTTGTCAAGGTAAGATTACAAACAAACAAACACTAGATATTCTTCTTTCATGTTTTTTCTGATTTCATTACATTGTTTTGTTGTCAGTTGTAGCAAGTGATGTAAGTTGTTCAGAATACTAGCATTTCGCTACACTAAAGAAATGTGTTCTTTACAAAGTAGTAAGATTTCATTGCTCCGAAGAACCTTGCTGTTTAATTACAGTAGTGACATTACACCTCTCTTAAATAAGTTAAAAAAAAACAAAAAAAACCTTGTTTAAAGTTTAAATTTGCTTGGATAAAATTATCAGACCATTCGCATGTCATCATCAGCGTCTGACCGGTAAGCAGTATGGTGTATGAGGCACTTGTCAGTAGACAGGATCCTAAGCAGGTGTGACCACTGGATGCCGCTCACTGATTTGTGAGGCAGGAAGCTGGTGGATAGGATGAGGAAATGAAAATGTCAAGTGGGGGACGATGCTGGTGAATAGTCTGAAGGAGTGAAATGGTTAAATGAGGCAGGAAGCTGGTGGATAGGGTGTGGAAGTGAAAGGGTTAAGCAGAGCAGGAAGCTGGTGGATAGGGTGTGGGAGTGAAAGGGTTAAGTAGAGCAGGAAGCTGGTGGATAGGGTAGGGTAGTGAAAGCGTTAAGTAGAGCAAGAAGCTGGTGGATAGGGTGTGGGAGTGAAATGGTTAAGTGAGGCAGGAAGCTGATGGATAGGGTAGGGTAGTGAAAGGGTTAAGTGAGGCAGGAAGCTGGTGGATAGGGTAGGGTAGTGAAAGGGTTAAGTGAGGCAGGAAGCTGGTGGATAGGGTAGGGTAGTGAAAGGGTTAAGTGAGGCAGGAAGCTGGTGGATAGGGTAGGGTAGTGAAAGCGTTAAGTAGAGCAAGAAGCTGGTGGATAGGGTGTGGGAGTGAAATGGTTAAGTGAGGCAGGAAGCTGGTGGATAGGGTAGGGTAGTGAAAGGGTTAAGTGAGGCAGGAAGCTGGTGGATAGGGTAGGGTAGTGAAAGGGTTAAATGGAGCGGGAAGCTGGTGGATAGGGTAGGGGAGCGAAAGGATTAACTATTGATGAGCGTCAGACCGCAGTATTAGGTAGAGGAGAGGAGTGGTTGCATGTGTTGTTGTTTTAGTTTGTTTTTTTGACCGCTTGTTTCTACTCTTTGAATCGAGTATTGGAGACCAGTTTCTGTCAGTTTTTTTCTTCTTCATGTTTTATGACAGAGTTTTGGCGCCATGTGTGAACTATTGTTTGACGGAATCATGTTTGGCTAATTGAAATATGTGAAGGATTGTTTGATGGGGTAATGTTGAATTTCTGTGTGTGTGTGTGTGTGTGTGTGTGTGTGTGTGTGTGTGTGTGTGTGTGTGTGTGTGTGTGTGTGTGTGTGTGTGTGTGTGTGCACGCACGCTTTTATGCATGCATGTTTATTTTGTTTTGATTATGATACATGTCAAGAAAAAAAACAGTGGCTCAGAGATGTTTTCCCTGTAAATAAATAGATTATAGGATATGTAAAATGCATACAGGTGTTTATGAAGTGATGAAAACCTACATCAAACAGTCCTCTATTAGCAATACTATTGGTTTCCTGTGGCTACAGAGTGAGGTGATGTTATATTAACTTGGCTTTTATTTTTCCTCTGTGTTCTGAGGTTCGAGTCTCGACTGTTTGTGTGTTCAGCTGTGTCGGTGTTCATGGCTTTGTGTATGTGTGTAGCAACTTCATTCAGCTGTGTCATAAGTTAATGGCTTTGTGTATGTGTGTAGGGACTCTTAAGCTGTGTCTGTGTTGATTGCTTTGTGTATATGGGTCAATCTTTACAGCTTTGTGTCTTTACAGCTTTGTGTGTGTGTGGTGACCCCAAGGTTTTCCACTGAAAACTGCCACATCCTCAAAATATGTCTTTATGAATTTTGATGTGTGCAGTGTTATGCCAGTTCTCTGTGTATGGTATCTAGCTGTGTGTAGCTTTGTGTATATATTTGTTTGTGTGTGTGTGTGTTGCCAGCTTTGTCTACATGTTTAAAACTGGGTGTACAGGTTTATTCATTCTCTCATTATGTATGGTTGTTTTGGGTAGGGGGTGTGTGTATGTATGTATGTATGTATGTATGTAAGTATGTATGTACATGGCTTCATCTTGTGTCACATTCTGATTTTATCAGTGTGCCAGCTTACGACAGTTGTCACAATTATTTTGGATCTTTAGGCGTTTAGGGTGTTACTATTAGCGTATGGAATTATCCAAGTCCTGTAACTCTGTCTGGATCCAACTGAAACTAAAGCACACCACCGTGAACTACCATTCCTATATGCTGGTATTTGTACTCCTGACTACAGGTACGCTTCTTTTGTACACCTTGTGGTCACGTAGCTATAGTATCTAGTGATGGTAGTGATCTTGTTAGTAGAGAGGACATAGAGTTAAGGAACATGTCTTGCAGTTGCTGCAGTTTCATCACTGTTGTGTATCCCATTGATTCAAAACCTCACAGTTTGACTGCTCAACTATGAAGGGGGGGGGGGGGAGAGAGAGAGAGAGGCAAAAAGAGAGAGAACTTATAAAACTGCTAAACATTACCATAAAAATGTGCAGTCTGCACTTGCTTTATTCTGCCCATCTGTTGGTGTATCGATCTGTGTTTGTATACATTTTTTTTTATAAACAACTAAGTTGAAAAGTACTCATTTCTTGCCATAAAAACATACAAATACCGCACATACGGCACTCAGGGTCTTAGTTTATGTTGGTGCACCAACACCCTTTCACTTGAAAAAAATTAACATGCTTTCTTGCCATAACAATATACATGTATCGCACGCAGGGCACTCAGGGTCGTAGTTTATCTTGATACACCAACACACTTTCACTTGAAAAGTCAACATGCTTTCAGTAGGAAAAATCAGCAGGCATTCAGTGGGAAAACTCAACAGGCATTCAGTAGGAAAGGTCGACAGGCATTCAGTGGGAAAAGTCAGCAGGCATTCACTAGGAAAAGTCGACAGGCATTCAGTGGGAAAAATCAGCAGGCATTCAGTGGGAAAAGTCAGCAGGCATTCAGTAGGAAAAGTCGACAGGCATTCAATGGGAAAAGTCGACAGGCATTAAGTGGGAAAAGTCAGCAGGCATTCAGTGGGAAAAGTCAGCAGGCATTCAGTGGGAAAAGTCAACAGACATTCAGTGGGAAAAGTCAGCAGGCATTCAGTGGGAAAAGTCAGCAGGCATTAAGTGGGAAAAGTCAGCAGGCATTCAGTAGGAAAAGTC
Organism: Monoplex corrugatus; assembly: GCA_030674185.1. Taxonomy (NCBI): domain Eukaryota; kingdom Metazoa; phylum Mollusca; class Gastropoda; order Littorinimorpha; family Ranellidae; genus Monoplex; species Monoplex corrugatus. The sequence goes on along the minus strand of JAPXFY010000027.1, from coordinate 15,762,638 downwards.
AGCAGGCATTCAGTAGGAAAAGTCAGCAGGCATTAAGTGGGAAAAGTCAGCAGGCATTAAGTAGGAAAAGTCAGCAGGCATTAAGTAGGAAAAGTCAGCAGGCATTAAGTGGGAAATGTCAGCAGGCATTCAGTAGGAAAAGTCAGCAGGCATTCAGTAGGAAAAGTCAACAGGCATTCAGTAGGAAGAGTCAACAGGCATTAAGTAGGAAAAGTCAACAGGCATTCAGTAGGAAAAGTCAACAGACATTCAGTGGGAAAAGTCAACAGGCATTCAATAGGAAAAGTCAACAGGCATTCAATAGGAAAAGTCAACAGACATTCAATAGGAAGAGTCAACAGGCATTCAGTAGGAAGAGTCAACAGACATTCAATAGGAAAAGTCAACAGGCATTCAATAGGAAAAGTCAACAGGCATTCAGTAGGAAGAGTCAACAGACATTCAATAGGAAAAGTCAACAGACATTCAGTAGGAAGAGTCAACAGGCATTCAATAGGAAAAGTCAACAGGCATTCAGTAGGAAGAGTCAACAGGCATTCAATAGGAAAAGTCAACAGGCATTCAATAGGAAAAGTCAACAGACATTCAATAGGAAAAGTCAACAGACATTCAGTGGGAAAAGTCAACAGAATTCAAAGGAAGAGTCAACAGACATTCAGTGGGAAAAGTCAACAGACATTCAATAGGAAAGTCAACAGGCATTCATAGGAAAAGTCAACAGACATTCAGTGGGAAAAGTCAACAGACATTTCAGTGGGAAAAGTCAACAGGCATTCAGTAGGAAAAGTCCCAGAGGCATTCAGTGGGAAAAGTCAACAGGCATTCATGGAAAGTACAGCATTCAGTAGGAAAAGTCAAGACATTCAATAGGAAAAGTCAACAGGGATTCAGTGGGGAAAAGTCTACACACTTCACACTTTCATGGGAAAGTCAGGGCTTTCAGTGGGAAAAGTCAGAGCTTTCAGTGGAAAGTCAAGAGCTTTCAGTGGAAAGTCAGAGGCTTCAGAGAATGAGTCTTGTTTGAAAGCAGAAATTGTGGAATGGTCAAAGATCTCTTTTGCCTCTCATAATCGTTACTGCCTGTTTGCTCATTAAGTTTGATCATTGTGGAAAGAAAGCTTTATCTTCATCGTCACATTTTGTATAACTGTGAAAGAAGGCATTACTTCATGATTAGTCATCTAGTCCTAATTGGTAAGATGCCATAACAGTAACCCACTGGCCTGTTCTGTTCTTTTCATAGAGTCATGGACTTGAGATCTGATGTTAGGGCTCTTTCAGTATAAATAGTATCCCCATCTTGTGGAAATTCTGTGCTAGAAATTTCCTCTTTTGTGTCACTGTCTTTGTTTCTGCCTTGTTCCATTGCTTTCTGTCATTTCTTCGTGTCATTTTCTGCCTTGCTGGTCCATTCACCTGTACATGTTCGATAAAGTCTTATGTACTTACTCTTAGGATTGATAATTGGATGCATGTATTAAGTGCATTTTTGGCTCTAGAAAGGTGAGGTATGCAGAAGCAATTTTAGGTAATTTATGCCCATTTTTATATATGTTTTGGTGTCCTTAGGTATGCTTGAATTTGTATTCAGGTGTGTTTTTTTAAACCCCCCGTACGAGAAATTCGACGGAGTGGTCAGCGCCAGGGGCATCCCCTGAGATTATGTGATCGAATGCATTTATCAGAGCCTGGAATTCGTCGCGGAAACGAGGATTTCCGCGGAAATCAAAATCGAAAATCGCGCAAAAAAATATTTTTCTCGTTAAAAAAAAATCGATTGTCTGTGTATGAACACACTGAAACGATCTGCTGTGTATGATGGATCCTGATCTTGTGCCCAATGTTTATTAAATACTCTTTTGACTGATATTCATTGTGATTTTCAGTGTGTTAGATGCCTTTAAATTTGTCTCCAGAATGCCTCAGAATGCACAGATTTTAGTCTTGATTTTAAAAATTTTCCGGGGAGCATGCCCCCGGACCCCCCTACAAGTTTCCTCTTTTTTTTTTCTTAGCAATTCCAGGCTCTGATTTATATGTGTACTTTATTTTCTTTTCTTTTTTCCTGTCGAAGTTTTTGTGTTTTGAAACAGTTATAGTCCTGACATGGTTCTATGCGGTTGGCTGGGCTTTAAACAACAATAACAATTACGAAAATAAGATCTGATACTTCTTTTTTTTTTTTTTTTAAACTTGCTTTTATTCAGTTTCAAATATATAGCATTTACAAACGTCTGGAAATATATACAATGCATAATCAACAGATCTTACAAAATGTAGAAAGAACAAGCATTCGTTGCAATATATCTATATATATATATATATATATATATATATATATATATATATATATATATATATATATATATATATATATATATATATATGTGTGTGTGTGTGTGTGTGTGTGTGTGTGTGTGTATGCACATACATATACATACATATATTCACACATATATATATATGTATACGCATACACATATACAGACATCTGCTTACATATATATATATATACACACATACATGTATACATACACATATATATATATGTATTTACACACATACATATACATACACGTGTACACACACACACACACACACACACACACACACACACACACACACACACACACACACACACACACACACACACACACACACACACACACACACACACACAGAAAGAGAGACACACGCACACATGCATACACATATATACACACATAGACACATACATATACATACATGCACACACTCATATACACACACATATAATCACATACATATATATATTTACACATACACATAATGTAATCCATATGTCTAACTGTAGCATATGAAGAGCCATAGAAAAATTCACATTTTAAGAAGAAAATTGCACAAATGTAGATCTGGTATTTCAGATAGATACCCAGCCTACAACATAAGAACTGGTCTTATTACTACCCATCTTAATGCTCCCAGTTGTTCTTGTGGTGTCAGTGTTTTGCCGGTCTCATTTCAAAACCTCCTCAGCGCTTTGGGTTTTGCGCAGGTAGGAGTCAGCTAAATAATTAATGGCAATGTTGGTGGAGCGCATATGGAATTGTCTTGAATGTGTTGAATCCATGTGGAACAAAGTGCAGATATCACAGTGTTTTTTTCACATGTCATAGCCATAGGCAAAGTCGACTGTTATCATCATCCTAAATTATTAGCGCCTGTCTTGTTGTATTAAATACGCGTTCTTATTCCTTTTCCCTGTTTTTTTCTGGTTCCTGTTATTATTATGTTGAGGGTGAAAATGGAGAATACAGAGATGAAAGAGAGGACAGACACGTGTGTGTCGCGACACACCCTGGGTAGCATTTTGTGACCCATTATTCAGTTGTTACAGCACCCTGCTCATACTGGAGGGGTTGTGGGTTTAAACCTCAGGGCAGTCACATTTTGAAACAGGCTGGCTGGTTCTTTGGATACAGCCATGGACTCAAGATCTGATATGTCGAGTTTAATCCCAGCCCCAACATTAAAAACTGACCTGTTCACTGCCCATCTTAACCCTTTTCTTACCAAGAAAAATAGGTCACTGTACTAACTATTGACTAAGTAATGTCAGGTGAGAGACCTGAGAAACACTCAAATTACGCCTGTTTTTTGCCATTTTTGACGCTTCAAACGCAAAAAAGGAAATGACAAGAGTATACTCCCTTTGCTGGAAAAGGATTCACGTCAGCAATGTGGTCATTTTCTATTTATATACTTGTGAAACTGCGGTTCAGGGCACAAAATCCTTGTGACGCGGTGCACGGAGAAAGAAAGCTGAGTCACGAGGATCTCGTGACGCGGTACGGAATGTGTTAATGCTTCAGTCACTCTTTGTGTTGTCAGGTTAATCTTTGGTAGATCCATCCTCCTATCTTCACCCCTCTGCGTTTCAAAATTATGTTGGCACATAGGGTTTTGCTCAGGCTCAAGGAGTTTGCCAGATATATGCTGGAGCACAGACACAATTGTCAGCATGTGATGAATCGCACTGTAACCCTTTGACTCCCGCACCCTGTCCACCAGCATCCTGCATTGTCAACCATGCTAGCTAAACAAAAACTGAACCCTGTGACTCCCTCACCTTATCCACTGGCTTCATGCATGAAACTGGTGGATAGGGTAAATGAGTCAAAGGGTTAAGTTTTTGCAGTTGGTGGATAGGGTGTGGGAGTCAGAGGGTTAACTATTCCAAACCACTGGACAGCAGATGCAGGTACCTTTGAATTAAACCAGACCAAGTGTGTTCATGCGGACACACTTTATTCACTGTTTCATTGCTAAAGAGGGCTTATTATTCTCAGGACTTATTATTCTCTGCCATGTCTGAATGATTTGGAAGTACAGATGCTTCCTGATGAAATTATGGTATAAATGCACAGTGTGTAACAGGCCTACCGTTGGGGAATACCAGGTCCTTGTAGAATACCAGGTCCTTGTAGAATACCAGGTCCTTGTAGAATACCAGGTCCCCTTGTAGAATACCAGGTCCCCTTGTGGAATACCAGGTCCTTGTAGAATACCAGGTCCCCTTGTAGAATACCAGGTCCTTGCAGAATACCAGGTCCTCTTGTAGAATACCAGGTCCCCTTGTAGAATACCAGGTCCCCTTGTAGAATACCAGGTCCTTGTGGAATACCAGGTCCCCTTGTAGAATACCAGGTCCCCTTGTAGAATACCAGGTCCTTGTGGAATACCAGGTCCCCTTGTAGAATACCAGGTCCTTGTGGAATACCAGGTCCCCTTGTAGAATACCAGGTCCTTGTGGAATACCAGGTCCCCTTGTAGAATACCAGGTCCTTGTAGAATACCAGGTCCTTGTAGAATACCAGGTCCCCTTGTAGAATACCAGGTCCTTGTAGAATACCAGGTCCTTGTAGAACACCAGGTCCTTGTAGAATACCAGGTCCCCTTGTAGAATACCAGGTCCCCTTGTAGAATACCAGGTCCTTGTGGAATACCAGGTCCCCTTGTAGAATACCAGGTCCTTGTGGAATACCAGGTCCCCTTGTAGAATACCAGGTCCTTGTACCAGGTCCTTGTGGAATACCAGGTCCCCTTGTAGAATACCAGGTCCTTGTAGAATACCAGGTCCTTGTGGAATACCAGGTCCTTGTAGAATACCAGGTCCTTGTGGAATACCAGTTCCTTGTGGAATACCAGGTCCTTGTGGAATACCAGATCCTTGTAGAATACCAGGTCCTTGTGGATTACCAGTTCCTTGTGGAATACCAGGTCCTTGTAGAATACCAAGTCCTTGTAGAATACCAGGTCCTTGTGGAATACCAGGTCCCCTTGTAGAATACCAGGTCCCCTTGTAGAATACCAGGTCCTTGTAGAATAATAGGTCCTTGTAGAATACCAGGTCCTTGTGGAATACCAGGTCCCCTTGTAGAATACCAGGTCCCCTTGTAGAATACCAGGTCCTTGTGGAATACCAGGTCCCCTTGTAGAATACCAGGTCCTTGTGGAATACCAGGTCCCCTTGTAGAATACCAAGTCCTTGTGGAATACCAGGTCCTTGTAGAATACCAGTCCTCTTGTAGAATACCAGGTCCTTGTGGAATACCAGGTCCCCTTGTAGAATACCAGGTCCTTGTAGAATACCAGGTCCCCTTGTAGAATACCAGGTCCTTGTGGAATACCAGGTCCTTGTGGAATACCAGGTCCTTGTAGAATACCAGGTCCTTGTACCAGGTCCTTGTAGAATACCAGGCCCCCTTGTAGAATACCAGGTCCTTGTGGAATACCAGGTCCTTGTAGAATACCAGGTCCTTGAAGAATACCAGGTCCTTGTGGAATACCAGGTCCTTGTAGAATACCAGGTCCTTGTACCAGGTCCTTGTAGAATACCAGGTCCCCTTGTAGAATACCAGGTCCTTGTGGAATACCAGGTCCTTGTAGAATACCAGGTCCTTGTGGAATACCAGGTCCCCTTGTAGAATACCAGGTCCCCTTGTAGAATACCAGGTCCTTGTGGAATACCAGGTCCCCTTGTAGAATACCAGGTCCTTGTACCAGGTCCTTGTAGAATACCAGGTCCTTGTAGAATACCAGGTCCCCTTGTAGAATACCAGGTCCCCTTGTAGAATACCAGGTCCCCTTGTAGAATACCAGGTCCTTGTACCAGGTCTTTGTAGAATACCAGGTCCCCTTGTAGAATACCAGGTCCTTGTGGAATACCAGGTCCTTGTAGAATACCAGGTCCTTGTGGAATACCAGGTCTTTGTAGAATACCAGGTCCTTGTGGAATACCAGGTCCCCTTGTAGAATACCAGGTCCTTGTGGAATACCAGGTCCCCTTGTAGAATACCAGGTCCTTGTACCAGGTCCTTGTAGAATACCAGTTCATTTCATCTACTGCGTTCTGTGTGGTCTTCTTTTCATTTCTTTACAGTTAATGTACGCACTTATCTGACTGTTTCTTTCTTACTTTCTTTGCCTGTTTTACTTGTTCATCATGTATTTGTTTCTCCACTTTTTAATTAGTGTATGATGTGTATTGCGTTTCTGTAAAAAGTGAGTATATTTCTGTAAAAAGTCTTTATTTCACAGATTTCTACTATTAGCAGACAATATAGTTTGTCATAGGACTCATGGTAATCATGTCAGATTGCTGGCAGACAATATAGAATCAGGGGTCCATGTAATCATTGTTCAGACTTGTAGGATCCCATTATTATTTGTCATGATCTTGTGTCTTCATGTTAAATTTCTTACAGAGTCAATTTAGTTTGTTCTTTCATTACTTCTTTGCCTGTTTACATGTTCATGTATTGCTGCACAAAGGAATGGTGTGTCTTAAAAGTGAGTATATTGTAAAGTCTATTTCACGATTGCTCCAGAACAATATAGTTTGTCATAGGACTCATGGTAATCATGTCAGATTGCTGGCAGACAAATAGTTTTGTCATGGATCATGGTAATCATGTTCAGATTGCTGGCAGACAATATAGTTTGTCATAGAGTTCATGGTAATCATGTTCAGATTGCTGGCAGACAGATGTTTGTCATGGATCATGGTAATCATGTCAGATTGCTGGCAGCAATCAGTTTGTCATAGGAACTCATGGTAATCATGTTCAGATTGCTGGCAGACAATATAGTTGTCATGGATCATGGTAATCATGTCAGATTGCTGTCGGGCAATATAGTTTGTCATGGGACTCAGGGATAATCATGTCAGATTGCTGTCAGCAATATAGTTTGTCATAGGACTCATGGTAATCATGTCAGATTGCTGCAGCAATATAGTTTGTCATGGGACTCATGGTAATCATTTTCAGATTGCTGCAGACAATATAGTTTGTCATGGACTCATGGTAATCATGTCAGATTGCTGTCAGGCAATATAGTTGTCAAGGACTCATGGTAATCATTTTCAGATTGCTGTCAGACAATATAGTTTGTCAAGGAGTCATGGTAATCATGTCAGATTTGCTGTCAGCAATATAGTTTGTCAAGGAGTCAGGGATAATCATGTCAGATTACTGTCAGACAATATAGTTTGTCATGGATCATGGTAATCATGTCAGATTGCTGTCAGCAATATAGTTTGTCATGGGACTCATGGTAATCATGTCAGATTGCTGGCAGGCAATATAGTTTGTCAGGGATCATGGTAATCATGTCAGATTGCTGCAGGCAATATATAGTTTGTCAAGGGACTCATGGTAATCATGTCAGATTGCTGTCAGGCAATATAGTTTGTCAAGGGACTCATGGTAATCATGTCAGATTGCTGGCAGGCAATATAGTTTGTCAAGGGACTCATGGTAATCATGTCAGATTGCTGTCAGGCAATATAGTTTGTCATGGGACTCATGGTAATCATGTCAGATTGCTGTCAGGCAATATAGTTTGTCAAGGGACTCATGGTAATCATGTCAGATTTGCTGTCAGGCAATATAGTTTGTCAGGGACTCATGGTAATCATGTCAGATTGCTGTCAGGCAATATAGTTTGTCAAGGGACTCATGGTAATCATGTCAGATTGCTGTCAGGCAATATAGTTTGTCAAGGGACTCATGGTAATCATGTCAGATTGCTGGCAGGCAGAATGGTTTATCATGGTAATCATGTTTAGATTGCTGGCAGGCAGAATGGTTTGTCATGGTAATCATGTTTAGATTGCTGGCAGGCAATATAGTTTGTCATGGGACTCATGGTAGTCATGTCAGATTGCTGGCAGACAATATGGTTGGTCCCTAACTATTTTGTTAATACTCTTTTCTTCAAAGTTTCACATGTGTTCAGATTAGATATTCATCCCCTTGTTTGATCTTAACCTGACATAGAATCCATACTGTTCGGAATTTGATGACAATTTGGAAAACAGTGCGGGTTCAGTTTTGCTGGTCTAAAATCCTGACATTGTCAAGTTTGGTATTGTTTTCCCATGCTGTCAGCATTTGACTGATGTTTGAAAAATGTAAATCATGTTTTTAATTCTTGACTCTCTGCAGCTGTGAAATGATATTTAATCTGTGTGCATTTATGTATGGATTGTGTTCATAAGACAGTTGACTTCTGTTCATATTGCTCACTGATATTGACTGTTTATCAGTTTGCACATGGTGGGTCGATGTTTTATAGTGATCATTTTGAATAATGAATGTATAAAAAGTTAAGTAAAGTTTCAGTTTATATTTGGTAATCATAGTATTATTAAAAATTAGGTGTGATCAATGATATAGAAATTTATTAATAATGAATAAATGTTTTAAGGTTTGAATTAGTAAAAATGTAATATGAATTAAATAAATAGTTGATGTCAATGGTGATCAATGATGTGAATTTATAAGTAAATGTTTAGGTTTGAATTAGTTAAAAAAATGATGATCAGTGATATGAATTTATAAGTAAATGTTAAAGGTTTGAATTAGTTCAAAAAGTGATGATCAATGATATGAAGATATAAGTAAATGTTTGGGTTTGAATTAGTTCAAAAAAAATCTTTGGCATGAATTAGTACATAGTAAATTAACCTAATTATTTTTCTGTTTGGTCAGCGATATTGAAATCTGTTGTTTTTCATGTTTTCTTGATCAGTCATGTTTAGATCTTTGTTCATATCATTTCTCAGACAGGTCAGGTTTAGTTCTGGCGCTAAGATTATACATGTTATTTTGAATGCAAGTTCTTCTTTTGCTTTTTTGCAAGTATTGAAATCTTGCGCTTTTGATGATCGTTCATCTCACGCTTTGATAATTGTTCATTCCTGACTTGCTTTTTGGCAAGTGTGGCAATCTCGTGTTTTGATAAGTTTTTTCATCCCACTGTTTGGTGTTTGTTGAAGTACATACTACAAAAGACTTGAATCTATGTTTGTTTATAAAGCCAGTTTGTGAAAAACTGAATGTTTGTGAATAACATTGTATGTCGCTGTAGCTGTGTGTGTGTGTGATGTTTTTGTACTGAGTAAGTGAGCATTACTTGTCTTGAGTATTCAGAAGCTTTGTTCCAGAAGCTTTGCAGTGCATTTGTGTCAACAAACTGATTTGCTAAAATGGTTTAGTTACTGTCATATTTTGTGTTTGCCATTATGCGGGTGTTTTGTATTTAGCCATTCATGGACGAGAAAATGGAGAGAGGAGTGTACGTACATGTTTACAGAATAATCGTTATACGCATTTTGTCATATAATATTATGTGTGTGTACACATTTACCATCTTGTGCAGTGTTTGTACTGAATCAAAATGTATGTAAAGCTGAGTGGTTTCTGGTGTATACAAGCGGGAGCAATCACTGTGAAATAACTGCTAGTCACAATTCATCCTTCATTGAATTGATAATGGCACTAAACTGATGAGTGATGGGATGAATCTTAGTGTCCTTATGGTCTGATTAGAAATGGGATAAATCTTACTGTCCTTATGTATGATGAGAGATGGAATAAATCTTACTGGCCTTATGGTCTGATGAGAGATTGGATAAATCTTACTGTCCTTGTGGTCTGATTAGAAATGGAATAGATTTTACTGTTCTTATGGTCTGATTAGAAATGGAATAAGTCTTACTGTCCTTGTGGTCTGATTAGAAATGGAATAGATCTTACTGTTCTTATGGTCTGATTAGAAATGGGATAAATCTTACTGTCCTTATGGTCTGATTAGAAATGGAATAAATCTTACTGTCCTTATGGTCTGATTAGAAATGGGATAGATCTTACTGTCCTTGTGGTCTGATTAGAAATGGGATAAATCTTACTGTCCTTATGGTCTGATTAGAAATTGGATAAATCTTTCTGTCCTTATGGTCTGATTGGAAATGGGATAAATCTTACTGTCCTTGTGGTCTGATTAGAAATGGAATAAATCTTACTGTCCTTGTGGTCTGATTAGAAATGGGATAAATCTTACTGTCCTTATGGTCTGATTGGAAATGGGATAAATCTTACTGTCCTTGTGGTCTGATTGGAAATGGGATAAATCTTACTGTCCTTGTGGTCTGATTAGAAATGGGATAAATCTTACTGTCCTTGTGGTCTGATTGGAAATGGGATAAATCTTACTGTCCTTGTGGTCTGATTAGAAATGGGATAAATGTTATGTTTTGATAAAAGATGGGATAAATTTTTGCTCTGATGAGAAAAAGGAATAAATCTGTCTGTTTTGAGGAGAGAAGTAATAAATCTGACTGTCTTTATATTCTGAGAGATGGGATAGATCTGACCGTATGTTTTGTGATGGGATAAATTTTGCCTGAGAGTTGGGATAGATCTGACCGTATGTTTTGTGATGGGATAAATTTTGCCTGAGAGATGGGATAGATCTGACCGTATGTTTTGTGATGGGATAAATTTTGCCTGAGAGATGGGATAGATCTGACCGTATGTTTTGTGATGGGATAAATTTTGCCTGAGAGATGGGATAGATCTGACTGTATGTTTTGTGATGGGATGTCTTGCCACATGTTGGAATTTTGGATTGTTTTTTTTGGTTTAAAGAAAATGGACCTGACATCTTACACCTCAGGATGAGAATGATGTGGATGTCTTCTTCCCCCCCCCCATTTTATCTGCAATTTTCTGTTTTTGACTTTTCTCCAAGTTTCCAGTTTTTTTTGTGTTGATGGTTATTGTTTGTGATAACCTTTTCTCTCCCTCACCTGCAGAAAGCTGGTATATAGGATGAAGGAGCGAAAGGGTTAACATGTACATTTACGACATGGATTTACCTTTGTTAAGATATTTTGACATCTGTGTGACGCGTTGGTCAGCGTGCGACAGTTGGACACATAAGCCCCAGTGACCAGCTTTTAACCATGGCTCAAGTCGTTAACACGGCACAACATATGGGGACCAGACTGACTGACCCTGGACCACCTTCAGAGTGTAATGAGTATGGGGTGTACGTGCTGTTCTTTGTTTTTATCCCAACCTGTTCTAAGGCAGACATACAAAATTTTGAATCTGTCTTCAGCGTAAGTCCATGGAAAATATTTTGTGTTCGTTTGTTTGTTTATTATTGTTGTTGTTGTTGTTGTCCTGTTGTCACATTGTGAAGAGAGGTGTGCCAACTGCTTTGCCGAGTTTTGAACTTGGCGAGCATTTTAAACACAAGCTGTTTGTGTTTGTGTGTGTTTGTTGTTGTGTTTGTATGTTGTTGTTGTTGTTGTCCTACTGTTGCATTGTGAAGAGAGGTATGTTGAGTGCTTTGCCTAGTTTTGAAGTTGATGAGCATTTTAGACACAAGCTTTTTGTTTGTTTGTTTTGTTGTGCATTTGTATGGGTTTTTAGTCGTGATGCCTTTGAATTGACTCGGTTATTGCATTAGTATTCTTGAGGAACGTGCAAAATTTTAGGGGATCCTCTCACTTCCACACATAGTACTGATGGGTTTGGGGGGGGGAGCACGTATGGAACTGTCTGAGGTATGGGGAACCGTGTCATTTCCACCAGAAAGTGTTGTTCATATGTAGAGCAGTGTAGGATCAGAGTTCTCTTCATTACTGACAGGCTTGGGTGGAGCATGTGTGGCGCTGTTTGAGCGCAACGATTCTGTCTTGTAAGAGTTTTTGGAATGAAAAGATGGAGTGGTTCGCTTTATTTGATATGAGACGCATTGTGTAAGCAATATAGAGGTTTGTACATGTGACATTGATGTGTACATTATGTGACTTGTGTCCTTTGTTACCTGTGGAGAGGTTTCTACATTTTGAGATTGTTCGCTTCATTGTGTGACTTCATATTAATTGTGACATGACTTTGTTTGATTTAGTTCATCGTGTGACATGACACATTGTGTGACACGATTCGTCATAGTGACATGTGTCATGAACATGATTCTGGTGTATGACATGTTGTCTAATCATTAGATGTGACATGTCATGAACATGACTCCGGTTCTTTGTGTGACCTGACATGTTGTTTGAACAACTTGTTATGTGTGACGTGACTATGAACATGACTCGGTTCGTTGTGTGACGTGACATGTTGTGAACAAGACTTGGTTCATCATGTGACATGACATATGAACAAGACTCGGTTTCTGCGTGTGACGTGACATGTTGTGTGAACAAGACTTGGTTCATCGTGTGACATGACATTGAACATGACTCGGTTCTTCATGTGACATGACACATTGTGTGAACAGAGCAGAGCAGCTGATCATCCATTGTGATCCCACACACAGCTGATACATCTTTTTCATCATCATCATCATCATGTTGTACTGGTTTCTATGTTTTTCAACCACATGCCCTTTTAAAAGAGAAAAAAAAAAACAGAAGGATTGTATCAGCATACATCCGATCACCACACAGCAGATGGATGTAGTTGTCAGCCATGAACGATACGATACCATTTGAAATTTGTTGTAGAGATGTGTCAAAACTTGAAGCATAATCAGAGTTTTGTGTGCGTGAGTGTAGCTTATATATCCGATCGATTTGGCAGTATTATTCGTAGGGGGGGTTGTTGTGGGTTGGGTGTTTTTGTAGTCTTTTTAGATTAATCAACTGTCCTTCAATTATGTTGATTGTAAGCGTTATGTCAGTAGTTTTGTAGAGTTGTTTTTTGCTTTACCTGCTGGGTAAGTGAGTGTAAGCGTAATGTCAATAGTTTTGTGTTGTTGTTTTTTTCTTGTTTTACTTGCTGGAGTAGTCTTATTATTTACACACTGGAGTTCTTTTTTCCCCTGACAATTTATTTTTCATGTTCTCGTTTGATAAGTAATTTGTGTGTGTGTGACACTTGTTTGTTGGGCATCCTATCTCCGTTTTCAGAAATTCACACCAACGCTGTCTGTATCTGTTGGCTTTGCATGTGTCCGTGGTTATATTGGGAGATACAACAGGTTTGCTGTAACCCAGACTTTGGCACACAGTTGACAAAGAGTTGGAGGAAATTCTGGTGACAGTTATGAAGTGCTAAGCCCCGTTGACTTGACAGAGTTAACTCGTTGACTCCTGCACCCTGTCCACCAGCATCCTGCATTGTCAACCATGCTAGCAAAACAAAAACTTAACCCTTTGTCTGCCTCACCCTATCCACCAGCGTGAGGGAGTCGAAGGGTTGAGTTTTTGTAGTTGGTGGATAGGGTGTGGGAGTCAAAAGGGTTGAGTTTTTACAGTTGGTGGATAGGGTGCGGGTGTCAAAAGGGTTGAGTTTTTACAGTTGGTGGGTAGGGTGAGGGAGTCAAAAGGGTTGAGTTTTTGCAGTTGGTGGGTAGGGTGAGGGAGTCAAAAGGGTTGAGTTTTTACAGTTGGTGGATAGGGTGTGGGAGTCAAAAGGGTTGAGTTTTTACAGTTGGTGGGTAGGGTGTGGGAGTCAAAAGGGTTGAGTTTTTGCATTGGTGGGTAGGGTGTGGGAGTCAAAAGGGTTGAGTTTTTGCAGTTGGTGGGTAGGGTGTGGGAGTCAAAAGGGTTGAGTTTTTACAGTTGGTGGGTAGGGTGTGGGAGTCAAAAGGGTTGAGTTTTTACAGTTGGTGGGTAGGGTGCACGAGTCAGGTAAAGGTAAAAAAGAGATAACTTGTTGTGGCATAGTTAATGGAGGTAAACAGGTTTAACTTGTTCTGCATAGTTTGATGGAAGGTGTATAAAAAGGTTTTGATAAATATGTAGATTGACATACAAAGAAGACATACATGGGTCTGACCCATTTCTATCGGCAGACATACTGACAATCCAAGATTGGTACAGTGTAGTACTTCATGGTGGATTCCAAGGCAGCCAGACATCAACTACACCAGAACAGCTTGAGGCTGGACACCAGCTGTGGTAGAAAAATGACTGTTAACCCTTTGACACCCGCACCCTACAGGAAGCTGGTGGATAGGGTGAGGGAAACAGAGGGTTAAGTTTTTGCTTTGGTAGCATGGTTGATAATGCAGAATGCTGGTGGACAGGTTGCAGGAGTCAAAAGGTTAAAGTTGCTGACACACTATTTCAACAAATTTCACTTGACTGCTTTGTCTCCTCTTGCAGTATTGGGCATCTCATCTTTGCAGGAGTTGGGACAATTGTTACAGCCAAATGTTGTTACATTTTTAAATCTTTTTTTGGATTAAAATGGGTCTGCAATAACATATTTCGACTGAAATGAATATGGCTAGTCTTATTCCGATAGGAATATTATGGCTAATCTTATTCTGATAGAAACGTGTATAGCTTACCTTACTTGCATAGAAATGGGTAGAGCGTACCGTATCTTGTTAGAAATGGGTATGGCGTACCTTGTTTTGATAGAAATGGGTATAGCTTACTGTATCTTGATAGAAATGGGTATAACTTAACTTATTTTGACACAAATAGGTGTGGCATGCCTTATTTTATTGAAATGGGTTGTGGCTCACCTTACTATGATTGAAATGGGTATGGGTTACCTTAGTTTGATTAAAATGGCTGTGGCTTTCCCCGAGTCTAATAGAAATGGGTATGGCTTGCCTTGTTCTCATAGAAATGGGTGTGAAATGAGTTGTCGTGTGTCTCCCATCACATGGTGGGGAGCTGATGGAATTGTTTGTGTTGCAGCTCTGCTTTGAGCATATTGAGACTGATCGATGTGAATGGTTATCTTGTGTTTGCAGGTGAAAGGATGGAATATAGTTTTCTGTCCTTCTCACTTTTTTGTGTGTTTTTTTTTTTAGATTCCTTTCCTCTTTTGTGTGCTGGAGAAAGTGACAGAGAAGTTGTTTTATGTGTGATGGGGGTCACGATGTTGTAAGGAGTGTTGCTAACCTAGTCAATGTAGAGTGTGTGGACCACTGGTTGGCCAAAACCAAGACATGAAGATGACCAATTTAGGAGACGACTTAAACGTGCGTCGCCAACCTTTTTGTTTCTTCTCTCGCTGTAGCTACCTGCTTTTAATCTGAATCATCATTGTTTACTAGGAGAAGTGGATTTTTGTAAAAATTGTCTTTTGTTGGCTCTGTCTTGCTTTGAACTGGATGTACAAGATTGTTTTGCTCAGTATTGGATGTACATTGTGCTGGTTTATATGTCATGTATGCCTAACCCTTTCCCTCTCTGGCCCTTTAGCTTCCAGCTGGTAGATAGGGTTAGGAAGTGAAAGGGTTATGCAGGTGAACAGAGGTGCTGTTGTGACAATGTTGAAGGTCGTCCTGATTTGATTTGATTTTCCCCTTTCTGCATGTTCCATATTTTTCTGTTCAAATTGATGATGAGTCTTCGTATGTACAGACACGTACACTTTCATTCCCTCTCCTCACAGACACGCATATATAAATATATACAAAATCAACAATAAATGATAAATGTTTATCTCACTTCTCTTTAATGCACATTAGTCAGTCATACGTATTCTTGAAAAGATCATTGTTTTAATGTGTGCTGTGAAAATATGCTTATGACTGTTTGTAATACGCTGGTCATCCACATGAAATTGTCCCAGGTAGTTTGGAGATTATGAGAGAGATTCATTGCTCTCTCAGACAATTTCATACATGGTCCACCCTGCCATCATGTTATCTGGTAGACTCTTTGAGCCTGCAGAAAACCCGGACCAATGCATTAGCAGGTCTTCAAAAGACCTTGAACAGGGACCAAGGGGAACAGGACGTGTGAAACACTGAACTGACACCACCAGAATGAATGGAACATTAATTAAGAGCAAGACACAAGCCAGTGTTTATGTTGGGAGCTGGGACTGAATATGAGATAGCATCGTGAAACATAAAAACTGGCTTGTTCACTGCCCATCTTAATGCTGCAATCATTCTGGTGATGTCAGTTGAGTGTTTTACAGATCTTCTTGTCTCCCACCTCCCACCCCAGTTGCCAGTGCAAAGGGTTTTGTGCAGGCTCAAGGAGTCTGCTAACTAACACATTTAGATGGAGCACATGTGACAGTGAGTCCCTCTCTGAACTCCAACGCTAGTTTCTCGATGACCATACCGTTTCCATAGTTATTGTGTTGTCTGTTGGTTTATAGACAACAGTGTTCCTTCCACCCTGTCTCTCTGTAGGCCTGAGATTCAACGTTTAGTATTTTGTCAATGCAGACCGACCCAACTCCCATGTCGGGCTTGCTGGCGTTTTGGGGAGGCAGCGTTTTGGTCCCTTCTGGGACTTCCCTTGAGCCAAGGTTGGCGAGTGGCAGGCCTTGTCTTTATTGGCTAAACAATATTTGTTTGTTGTCACATGTCTGTATGGATGAGCGGTGTACATATTGCGTACATGTTTGTTTTGGTGTGCGTACTTGTCAGCTCTGTCAGTTTCACTGCTCTGTATTGTCTAGAAGTGTGATTTTCAGACACAAACTTCTGCTTTCTCCAGGAGACTTGAAGTCCTGTTTCTTTGCTCTCTTCTCCCTACTGCTTATCAGGGAGGTCATTGTGTTGAGATACTTCTTGATTCTGGTGCCCAACATTCAGGTAGTCTGTCTCCCATGCAATGAGCACCGGTCATCACAAATCACATAGGGTTGTAATGCTTCTGGTGGTCATTGCATGGGAGACAAGACTACAAGAATGCTGGGCACCAGAATCAAGAAGCATCAAAACACGATGTCCTCCTCGACAGCAGAGGGAAGAACAGGGCGAAGAAACAGGACTTGAAGCCTCATGGA
The DNA here is from genome assembly GCA_030674185.1 of Monoplex corrugatus. Lineage (NCBI taxonomy): Eukaryota > Metazoa > Mollusca > Gastropoda > Littorinimorpha > Ranellidae > Monoplex > Monoplex corrugatus. The sequence continues at coordinate 15,745,581 of JAPXFY010000027.1, read as the reverse complement.
AAAAAGAAGAAGTCTGGTGTCTGAAAAACCACACTTCTAGACGAAAGAGAGAAACAAAGGAACCGATGGATGACACGCTATTAGACACCCAAGGGTTGGAGTAGACAAGTATGAACACCAATATATGTAGACACCAACACAGACATGTGACACAAATAATGAATATCGTTGGGCCAACAAGGACGCCCTGCCATTCGACACCCACTCGGCATGAGGAAGGTTCTATAGCAGGGGACTAAAAGGTTACCTCCCCAGCAACCCAGGACTTCTTGTGAATATCATGAATATTTTCTATTATTTAGCATGACATCTGTGCATCTGTGTGTGTGAGAGAGTCTCTCTGTGTGTGTGTTGTGAGTGTGAGATATGCAGTTGTACAGTGTTGTATAGAGCATTGCCATTCCTTTGTACAGTGTGTGTCTACACTATGTCTGATATTAAAACCACTGCCACAAATGGATTCAGTACTTCTGTGGTGTGTGTGTGTGTGTGTGTGTGTGTGTGTGTGTGTGTGTGTGTGTGTGTGTGTGTGTGTGTGTGTGTGTGTGTGTGTGTGAACGTTCATGCATGCAGGCTTTTCAAACAGCATGTAAAACAACAAACTTCATGGAAAAAAGATGAAAAAAACCCCAGCATGTAAAACAACAACAAAGAAGCATCATGTAAAAACATTTAAAACAAACAGCATGTACACGGGAAAAACCCAAGTCTTATTCTTTGTATCTAAACCTACATACATATTTGTACAGACAATACATGATGGTACAGTTTTGTCCAATACATGACAGTGCAACTAGGTCAACATAGACTGTTTTAACTAATTTTGTTTTACATACTTCTTGAAGACAAACACATGATAGTTTAGTCGACAGACACTGTTTAACGAAATCTACATACATATTTATACAGGCAAGTACAGTACAGTCTAGTTCACAGTGTTTTAACTAAATTTACATATACAGGGGGGTGCAAAAGTAGGTATACAGTTATGAAAAAAGAAAACGTACAATATTCGTTGCATTTATTATACAAACAAATGACTATTGAATATACATGTAATAACAAGCACAGCCTTAATCCCTCAGATACTCAAAACTGCTTGCCGTCGGTATTCACACACTCCTCTAATCGAGAGCGGACACTCATGCACACTCTAGCACAAAGATCTTTATCAGCATCAATTTCTTGACAAGCCTGCAAGATGAACTGAATCATGTCATTAACAGTGCGCGGCTTGTGTGCGAAAACCCATTCCTTTACATATCCCCCGAAAAAGAAGTCCATCTGCCTTCCAGTATTGTTTTAAAATCCATTTGCGCTCCTCGTCTGTCAAATTACCAGCCATGGTTAAATTAAATTGCCACTTAGATCTAAATTAAATTGCTACTTTACCTGCAAAAAATCAAAAGTGAGGATAATAGTACATGCATATTATTAGTTACGATAAAATATAATTAATGACACTGAAAATATCGAAAATAAGGCCAACTAACTTAATGTGCTAATAATTTTAATGAATTAAGCATAATAATGATGTGATACTGTATACCTACTTTTGCACCCCCCTGTACATTTGTACAGACAAGACAATACACTGACAATTTATCAGACATTTTTAAGTAAACCTACATACCTTTTTGCACAGACATGACAAGCACAGTACAGTTTAGTTGACAAGACTTTCTTAAACTAAATTTCTGTACATAATATTTGTACAGATATGTACAGTACACTTTAGTCCACTGACAGTTTTTTTTTAATTAAATTAACCTAATCTGCATACATATGAATTTTAATTTTTTAACCAAATCTGCATACATATGAATTTTAGTTTTTTAACCAAATCTGCATACATATGAATTTTAGTTTTTTAACCAAATCTGCATACATATAAATTTCTGTACATAAAATTTGTACAGATAAGTACAGTACACTTTCGTCCACTGACAGTTTCTTAACCAAATCTGCATACATATTCATACAGACAACACAAATATATGACAGTTTAGTAGACCGGTACACAGTTTGTCAATGACAGGAATGATTATAACAGTGATAGGAATGACTGTACAAAGAACCCAATAATAGAACTGTACAATTCTTGGAACAGAAGTGGGAAATGGTAGAATGCCACATCAGGAAATGAAGACAATATTACTGGCAGAAAATTAGCAAAGGCTGGATGATGAATTACCATGACGCTGAGATGTTCGGACGATGTGGCTGTGGTGATCTTTACCTTTTTTCTGCTGGAAATCAACTACGGCTGTCAAAAAATATGACTGAAGCCCTGACTTATGTATATATATACATATACATATATATATATGAAGTTGTATGCAACTTTTACACACACACACACACACGTTCATACGAGCACACACACTTATATTCAAGTTTCTCCTTTCCTCACTTGAAATCTGTATATTTCCAACATTTTGTCCATGTGTGTTTTGTGCATGTGTGAGAGAGTGTGTATGTGTGTGTTTTGTGCGTGTGTGTGAGAGTGTGTGTGTGTGAGTTTAAGTGCATACGCGCACAAATGTCTTGTCAGATTACAGGTGCCTATGTGTCAGAGACAGAGACAGAGAGAGAGAGTGTGTGTGTGTGTAATAGGTTAATTATCAGCTGTCAGCATGCTATTCTTAACAAAATTCCTTTTTATCATTATCAAACTGGTTTTTGAGATAATGTCCATGCAAGTTTTACTCGAGTATAATATATTATTGTTTATATGGCTGACTGACTGATTTGTAGATTGACTGGTTTATGAATTGTTTGTTAAATCACTACTGTGCCTGTATGTGTGTGTATGTGTGCGCGCGTGCAAGTGTGTACTGCGCTAATGGCTTAGGATTCTGACGTGCTAATTTTACACATTCTGTGCTTTTATGCGTGTATATGTAGGAATATGCGTGTATATGTAATACTGTTTTAATGATTTTAATGAGCATCTTGTAGTGAAAGATTGTAGGAAGGAAGGTAAGTGGGCAGAGGAGTTGCCATGTCAGGAGTGAAGATGTGAGCGAACATGATGAGAATGGAGTGAGCATGATGTCATCAAATAAAATTCCTTTTCTCTGAACTTCACAATAAAGTGTCTTATTTCTTATGCCCAAGTATTTTCCTCACTTAACATCCTCATCCCTAGGTACTTCCTCGTTTGGAAAAAAAAATAGCCTACCATCTGTACATATTTTCAACATTTTGTCCAACGGCCAAATAATGTCCTCCCTTGAAATTATACAACAGCCAAATATTGTCCTCCTTGAAATTATACAACAGCCAAATATTGTCCTCCCTTGAAATTATACAACTGCCAAATATTGCCCTCCTTTGAAATTATACCAACAGCCAAATATTGTCCTCCCTTGAAATTATACAATGGCCAAATAATGTCCTCCTTGAAATTATACAACGGCCAAATATTGTCCTCCCGTGAAATCATACAACAGCCAAATAATGTCCTCCCTTGAAATTATACAACAGCCAAATATTGTCCTCCCGTGAAATCATACAACAGCCAAATAATGTCCTCCCTTGAAATTATACAACAGCCAAATATTGTCCTCCCTTGAAATTATACAACGGCCAAATAATGTCCTTGAAATTATACAACAGCCAAATATTGTCCTCCCTTGAAATTATACAACAGCCAAATATTGTCCTCCCTTGAAATTATACAAAGCCAAATATTGTCCTCCTTGAAATTATACAATGGCCAAATAATGTCGTCCCCTGAAATTATACAACGGCCAAATATTGTCCTCCCTTGAAATTATACAACGGCCAAATAATGTCCTCCCTTGAAATTATACAACGGCCAAATAATGTCCTCCCTTGAAATTATACAACAGCCAAATAATGTCCTCCCTTGAAATTATACAACGGCCAAATAATGTCCTCCTTTGAAATCATAATTTCTACATATCTCCAACATAAAAATCATCATCCCTACATATTTCCAACTTTCTTTGAAATTTCCAGACATAGTTTTTGCTCCGATGAAAAACCAAAAAACGAACAAAACAAAAAAAAAAAGAATATAAACAATCAAAAAAAAAAAAAAAAGAAAGCAAGAAAAGAAAAGGTCTCACTTCCTTTGAAAACACGCAGGCTTGAGACAAAAGCCTAGGTGATCAGGGGAGATAGTTGTGCAATCAGTGCGATGAGTGAAACATGATGATGGTGAAGTGACGGTTGTTGCAGTGTACAGCTCAGCAGATGACTGTCATTTTGATAGTTCTGTCACTGTACACATTCTGACGCCAATGGAAGCGTGTAGATGGATCACACCTTGTCGCAGAGAAAGTTCACAAACTCTGAAGGGAAAAAAATAAACAAACAAACAAAAACACAGAATTAATGAAAAAGAAATAGGAATGAGAGAGACAAACGAAAGAGGGAGAGGAAAGGAGAGAAGAGAGAGCAAGAAAGTGAACTTTGTGTACAAGACTAATAGTGTAGATAAACAACTGCATGCTTTTTACATCTTATACCTTGCGTATGGTGGATCTTGACTTCACATTGTTAGAAATCGATGGAAAGATAAACAGTAAACATCCTGAAGCAATGATATATATATATACATAGCTACACACACACACACACACACACACA
>JAPXFY010000027.1:15715961-15738461 GCA_030674185.1 Monoplex corrugatus | reverse complement strand
AATGGCATACATCCATCCATTTCAACAGATGATGGAATTAAGCACTGAAGTGGGTTTCAAAGGACAATTCCTGATTTTTGAACTTCAGTGCACAAACCTGGACAGGGATATACTGAAGACCAACTTTTGCCCACAAAGCAGGTCCGCCTCTCCACACCGCTGACAAACTGAAAGTCCAAGGAAAAGGCAATATCCAGGGATCTTGCAGGAGTTGCTGGAATGAAGCCCAGAACAGTAAGGGAACCATCTTAGTGACTCCAGCTCTGAATTTCTGTCAGGTTTATTATCCTTTAGCCTTTTCTTCTCCCGCAAATTACCGGGAGGCAGCAGAGGTTTTGTGGGGTGGCCGTTGACTCTAGTTGAGTTCAACAACCACCCTTTGAAAGACATTATTTTTAACCCTTTGACTTCCTCACCAGCTTCCTGCAGGAAGTTGGTGGACAGGGTGCGGGACTCAAGGAGTTAATCCTGTGAGGGTCCCACTACCCTCCACACCTGGCAAGCCAGGCTGAGGTGCTGGTTTAGTTGCTGACGGTCCGACCATTAACAGTTAGTGCAGGGGATAACATTGTGACCGACAGCAGACCAGTGGCGACTTCCAATACTATTACTGCTACTGTGACTACCATAACTATTCTACTACCACTACTACTATTACTGCTTCTACTACTACTACTACTGCTTCTACTACTACTACTATTACTATTACTACTACTACTTCTACTACTACTACTAATTACAAACAATGTCAGAAGTTTCTCGAAGTTACACAGGATCCCCTGTAACCCCATCAGGTGTATATACACCGTTTGTCCTCGTCAAACATCTGGCTGGACTGATCCATCATCATCATCATCATCATCATCATCATCATCATCATCATCATCATCATCACCATCACCATCATGAAAAATCTCCACAGAGTCCTCTTCAGCTGCATCTTGGTGTGAGCTTTGAGCCCCCTTATGGGGTTCTGTCTTACCTGACAACTTTAAACCCCATTGTGGGGTTCTGTCTGACCTGACAGTTTTAAACCCCTTTATGGGGTTCTGTCAAACTAAAGGACTGCTGTGTACCAGGCTCTATTTCACCAGCTGCCTTTGTCCAGTGTGGGCAACTCATTTTGCTTATAACCCAGCCGACCACTTAAGCCGTATCGCGGGTAACACCATGTTAATCTCATGGACAGCTGAGCCCCGCTCCACAGAAAACATCAGATGGCAACTGTCTACTATGGACCATCTCTCCGTACTCTCCAGACAAAAATCTGCGTTCCATGCGGTGTGGAAATCGTGGACAGCTCATCTTGCTTATAACCCAGCTGACCACTTAAGCCGTATCGCGGCTAGCACCATGTTAATCTCATGGACAACTGACTCCCGCTCCACAGCAGGCCCCAGTAGCTCAGTTGCTTTGAGCGTCGGATTCACATGCTAATGGTTGCGGGTTCGAATCCCGGGTGCGCTATATTAAAACTGGCTTTAACATCACTGTTGTTCTGGTGGAGTCAGTATAGGATTAGATAAGTCCCCCTTCCCCCACTTCCCTGGGATGGTTGTCCCCGTCGGCCATATCACCTGAGGTGGGTGTAGATGTAAAAACTGAACCAAACCAAACCAACCATCTCCACAGAAAACATCAGATGGCAACTATCTGATGTCCACAGACTGTTGACCATCTCTCCGCACTACAAGCTGCAGACACAAACTTGCGCTCCATGACCTGTACTAAGCCTACCAATGGCTGATGGAAACGTTGCCAGGTTATTGTTATTGTTGTTGTTATTGTTGTTTAAAGCCCAGCCGAATGTGTAGAGCCATATCAAGGCTATAACCGTTTCAAAACATACAAAACTTCAACAGGAAAAAACCAAAACAAAAAAACCAAAAGAAAATGAAGTACACATATCAATGCATTCATGCACATAATCTAAGGACCTGGCGTTGACCACTCCATCCAATTTATCGCACAGGGGATTTAAAAAACACACCTCAATACAAATATAAGCACACCTAAGGACACCAAAACATATACAAAAAAACAGGCCTAAATTACCTAAAATTGCATCCACATATCTCACCTCCCTGAAGCCAAATATGCACTTTTAATACATGTAACCAATCATCAATCCTTAGAAAAAGTACGTAAGACTTTAATCGATCACACACAGGCGAATGGAACAGCAAGGCATAAAAATGATAAGGTATGAAAAATGACAGAAAGCAAAGGAACAAGGCAAGAGACAAAGAAGGTAAAACAAACAGAAAAGGGAGGAAAAGTCTAGCACAGAATTTCCAGAAGATGGGGGATACTATATATAGTGAAAGAGACCCCAGATCCCCACGGGGTGGAACGTAGCCAGGTGCTCAATAATCCATTTAACTGACAGCAGACTGCTGTGGACAGGTGGTGGGTTGACGGCTCACACCAGGAAACACACTGAAGCAGACTGTGTAAATCCCTTCTAGTCACCAAATATAACCAACAGACTGTGTAAACAACTTCTGGTCACCAAGTATCAACAGAAATAATTAGCGGGGTCTCAGTTTTCAATAACAGTGGGGGTGTGAAAAAAAAAAGAAGTCGTTAAGCCATTCTAACAACCTCCTTTGTTCTATTACAAACATTATTACAGAAAACCCTGACTGATCTGGAGAAATCTTCTGTTGAACTAGAACTTGTGATGTGAGGAGAATGGCAGACTGTTACAACGGTGAAAACAGAAGATGGACACTGTTAGACATTCTGGAGAAAGTGCTGTTCTCACACCTCCTCCCAAAACATACCGAGTTCAGACATCTTTTGTGGTCCGTGTGACCCTTGACCTATACATTTGTGATCCCTGACCTATACATTTGTGATCCCTGAATTATACATTTGTGATCCCTTACCTATACATTTGTGATCCCTGATCTATACATTTGTGATCCCTGATCTACACATCTGTGATTCCTGACTTATACATTTGAGATTCCTGACCTATACATTTGAGATTCCTGACTTATACATTTGAAATTCCTGACTTATACATTTGAGATTCCTGACCTATACATTTGAGATTCCTGACTTATACATTTGAGATTCCTGACCTATACATTTGAGATTCCTGACTTATACATTTATGATTCCTGATCTATACAATTGTCATCCCTGATTTATATATTTGTGATCCCTGATTTATACATTTGTGATACCTGACCTATACATTGTGATCCCTGACTTATACATTTGTGATCCCTGATTTATACATTTGTGATCCCTGACTTATACGTTTGTGATCCCTGACTTATATATTTGAGATCCTTGACCTATAAACTTGTGATCCCTGATCTATACATTTAAGATCCCTTACTTACACATTTGTGATCCCTGACTTATACATTTGTGATCCCTGACTTATACATTTGTGATCCCTGACTTATACATTTGTGATCCCTGACCTATGCATTTGTGATCCCTGACTTATACATTTGTGATCCCTGACCTATACATTTGTGATCCCTGACCTATATATTTGTGATCCCTGACTTATACATTTGTGATCCTGAAACCCATCATTTGGATCCCTGACCTAAACATTTGTGATCCCTGATTATTATACATTTGTGATCCACTGATTATACATTTGTGATCCCTGACCTACAATGTATATATTTGTTGAATTTACCCTGACTGTCATATACATTTGTGATCCCTGACTTATACATTTGTGATCCCTGATTTATAATTTTGATTGAATCTTCTCTGACTTATACATTTGTGATCCCTGACTTAATAACATTTGTGATCCTGACTTAACATTTGTGATCCCTGACTTATACTTTTTTGTTTGATCCCTGACTATACATTTGTGATCCCTGACTTACAAAATTTGGATCCCTGACTATACATTTGTGATCCTGACCTTACATTGTGATCCCTGATATACATTTGTGATCCCTGACATACATTGTGATCCCTGACTTATACATTTGTGATCCCTGACCTATACCTTTGTGATCCCTGACTTATACATTTGTGATCCTGACATACATTTGTGATCCCTGACTTATACATTTGTGATCCCTGACTTACATTTGTATCCTGCTATACATTTGTGATCCCTGACTATACATTTGTGATCCTGATATACATTTGTGATCCCTGACTTCATTGTGATCCCTACTAAATTTGTACCCAAACATTGTGAAGACCCACTTAAAGATCCTCAGAAAACAACTAAATTTGCCCAACTTGTATTTAAAACAAGGTATGTTTTTTTTTAAATCCCTGTAGCGATAATTGGGTGAGTGGTCAACGCCAGGGGCATCTCCTAGATTATGTGCGCGAATGCATTGATATTTGTCTGTACTTCAGTTTCTTTTCCCTTTTTCTTTTTCCCATTGAAGCGTTGTGTATGTTTTGAAACGGGTATAACCCTGATATGGCTCTACGCAGTCGGTTGAGCTTTATGCAAAAATAAGAGAGTGCCATTTAGATATGCAGACAGACAAATACACAACCCCATATACAGGTGAATGCAGACCAATAGACAGAAATGCATAAACGAAAAAACGAATGAAAAAATACACCATTCAGCCAGCTTAGTGCCAACCCACAGACAATCAACCAATAACTGCTGGCCAACCAACCAATAAATCAACCGAGTTAAACAATTACCTGTCTCAGACCAATCTTGACATCATCCAAAGGAATCATATGTTCGCTGACAACCTGCTGATATTCTTCGTAGCTCAGGTATCCTGAGTCTGAAACATCATCAGAGGAATCTTATGTTTGAGGACAACTGTTCATACTCTTTGTAACTCGGGTATCCTCAGTTGGAAAACTCATAGAGGAATCATTTGTTTAATGACAACTTGTTCATAGTCTTCGTTACTCAAGTACCTCTATCCTGTGACATCATTATTATAAACTATGAAAAATAAAAACGTTTGGTTAACACTAAGTTGTAGTGACATTTTACTCATAACCATAATCCACTTTAAAAATTATTTTAACCCTTTGACTCCCCACCCTGTCCACAGCATCATGCATTGTCAACCATACCAGCAAAGCAAAAACTTAACCGTTTGACTCCCTTGCCCTGTCCACAGCTTCCTGCAGAAAGCTGGGGATAGGGTCAAGTAGTCAAAGAGTTAAGTTTTTGCAATTCCAAAGACATCATGACTGAAAATTCCAACTGTTTGAAATTTTGATAAATTACAGAGATCAAAATTCAATGTGGAAATTACAAGAATGTTGTGTCAAAACATTTCTACACAAAACGAACTGTAATTCAAAGCTTCAACCAAAATCTAACAGATCAGTCAGGAAAAAACCAACAACAACAAAAACAACACACATACATACAAGCAAATCCACACACATACACACACCATACATGTAGTCACACCCACCTATTTATTTGAGGCTTTAACTCATGCGGCGGGCCCTGCACCTCGACCATAACTTTGATGCGATGACCGTTTTACATGCCTGCCTGCGCTGAAGCATACTCGGGGCCAAATACCATCTTGAACTAGTTACTTGTAACCTTCAAGGCTACACCAATACAAAGGGCCTTCTACGTGCAATACCTAAGGATCCCCACTACAACTGAGTGGCTCAGGTCCGCCAACACAGCTGCGCTTGAAGGCCCAAAAGCCCTCTGGACCTAATTAAGCAAAGAGAAACCACCCTGAGAAGGTCCGGCATAAAAGCAGGTCGCTGAAACCAGGGCAGCCATGTTGGGGACACAAAGCCCAAAAAGTGGCGATGACTTCCACTTCGGTTCATATTGCTTATTAGCCCCAGCCGACTACCTTATAGCCCAGCCGACTACCTTATAGCCCAGCCGACTACCTTATAGCCCAGCCGACTACCTTATAGCCCAGCGCCGACTACCTTATAGCCCAGCCGACTACCTATCAGGGCTAGCACCACGTCAAAAACGACAACCAAGTTAAGATAAAAGACAAAAGTTAAAAACCATGCTCACCATTAACCTTGCAGGTCTAAACTACAATTAAAGAAAAATATACTCGGATGTATAATCATATCAAGTGAAATATATTGATCTCTTGTAAAAGCTGGAAAATTGCAAAAATTGCATCAGGAGGGACATCTCTGAAGAGGTTCTTTAAGGAGTCCGCCGTGTAGTGCTTATGTGTCACATCGAACAAGTCCCAGCATTCAAAAAGGTGTCGGATGCTCAATGGCTCGTCACATGGTATACACCACGGTGCTTCTTCATTTTTTAAAAGGTACGAATGGTCTTGGTACTCTAGGAAAAATTCAGCCTGCAGACATTCTACCACAAAGAATATGTGATCTCCCACCACGAAATCAGTCTTAACTCGCAGTCAGTCGAACAGCACTAGGAGCTGAAAAGGTGACTGAGGGTCTATCTGGGGTGTTTTGACTTTTTCTCAAAATTGATTTCTGTAGACTATAATCTATCCCCCACAGAAATTTTTTTCTTGAAAAAATATTTTTAATCAATCTAAAATGGTATTTCAATGCACTGATCACAGCAGAAAGAACGCAATTTCCTACCAAAAGTACTATTTTTGTCTCTTATTATGAACAGTAACCTGTACAGTACCTCCACATGCAATATACTGATGGAATGTACACTTTCCAGTGATATGTATATCTCAAAATGCCCAAAATGCTAGTTAAGACTGATTTCGTGGCGAGAGATCACATATGGTATCTACCACATCAATGCCAGGATTACAAACATCACTAACAATAACAGAAGACCTCTGAAAGTTCCACCCACAAGAGGAGACTGTAAAACGAGGACAGCAATACTCACGGTCTGTGTCCGCCTGGCTCATCATGTCGTCAATATCTTTCTGTGAGGGATTTCTGCCCAGGGCACGTAGGACCGGACCCAGCTCATCCTTGCTGATCTTCTCGTCTCCGTTCTTGTCGAACAGTTTGAAGGCATCGCGCAGCTCTGTCGTATATGGTCACACATTCAATACACACAGCTGTACACTGAACTTTTCAGTCATAATGACATGTTGTATGTATAGCAGGAACCTCGCAACTCTGACCAGAACAAACTGGACACAGTCATACACATCTCTGAGACTGTCACACACATCTCTGACATAGTCACACACACATCTCTGACATAATCACACACACATCTCTGACACAGTCATACAGATCTCTGACACAGTCATACACATCTCTGACACAGTCATACACATCTCTGACATAATCACACACATCTCTGATCTCTGACACAGTCACACACATCTCTGACAGTCACACACACATCTCTGACACAGTCACACACACTTACGACACAGTCACACACATCTCTGACACAGTCACACACATCTCTGACACAGTCACACACACTTACGACACAGTCACACACATCTACGACACAGTCACACACACTTACGACACAATCACACACATCTCTGACACAGTCATACACATCTCTGACACAGTCATACACATCTCTGACACAGTCACACACATCTACGACACAGTCACACACACTTACGACACAGTCACACATACTCATATCTGACACAGTCACACACATCTATGACACAGTCACACACATCTCTGAGAATACTGTGACAAAAACAAAACATGCAAAGAAAATCCAGCAAACAATTTGGTCCCCCCTCCCTCCCCCCCGCTCCCCGTCAAAAATACCTTATCCCAGAAGTTCGAACAGAGGAGGAGAAGAAAAAAGAAAAATACAGAACGGGAGGAATGACAGCAAGGAAGCAATAACATTAACACGAGACTTACTTTGTTCAAGAGGACGTAACTCTTGAGAGTCACGTAGGAATTATCTCCCATATTGCAGAACTTCTCAAATCCAACACAATTTGGGTAGCGCAAACTGTGTTGGATTTGAGAAGTTCTGCAATATGGGAGATAATTCCTACGTGACTCTCAAAGAGTTACGTCCTTTGATTAATATCATACAAATTCTCCCTGCTTCCCTCTTCTTTCTTTGTTCAAAAGGGATTCATCGCACACAGGCAATTCCATATATGCTCAACCCAAACCCGCCAGTAGTTGTCTGGCAGATTGCTTGAGTCTGCGCAAAGCCCTATGCACTGTCTGGCACTGAAAGGGGGGATGGGGAAGGGATCTGTGAAACACTGAGCTGACACCACCAGAATAATGGAAAGGTTAAGACAGGCAGTGACCAGGTCCATTAGTATTTATATGGCAGGCTGGGATTGAACTCGGAGACCCTTGAGGATACAGAAAATGACAGCAACAGAGCAGTGACAGACTACCTTGTCCGCAGATGTCACAAACCCATAATAATCTGTAAGTGACACAATCCCACATATAGTATATATACATAATAACATCACCATGTCTAAAACTCGAGTGGATTGACAGTAAGTTTAGAACTGCATGGAACAGAACAGTATTGTTATTGTTATTTTTATTTAAATCCCAGCTAACGGTGTAGAGTTATATCAAGGCTACAACCATTTCAAAACACACATAATCTTTCAACAGGAACAAAAAAGGGAGGAAAAATTAAGTACAGATATCAATGCATTCGCGCACATAGTCTAAGGAGGTGCACCTGGCGTTGACAACTCCCTCCGATTTTCACACAGGGGATTTAAAAAACAAGCCTGAATACAAATTCAAACATAATTGAGGACACTAAAACATAGATAAGAACGAGCCTAATTACCTAAAATTGCTTCAGCATATCACATTTCCCCAGAGCCAAAAAAAATGCATTTGATACATGTACCCAATTATCAACCTTAAGAGAATGTATGCAAGACTTTACTGAACACATACACGTGAGTCGGAGTTTGTACAAGAGGGATTCGTCACACTCGGGCAATTCCATATGTGCTCCACCCAAATCTGCCCACAATAATTATCTTGCAGACTCCTTAAGCCTGCGCAAAACACTATGCACGGGCAAGGTCTTGAAATCGGGGAAGGGGAAAGGGACATTTGAAACACCAAGCTGACACCATCAGAATGATGGGCAACAAACAGGCCAGATTTTAATGTTGCAGACTGCGGTTGAACTAAAAAATATCAGATCTTGAGTCCACGGCTCTATCATAAGAACCAACCATATACAGGTGGATGGACCAGCAAGGCAGAAAACGATAGGAAGAAATGACAGAAAGCAAAGGAGCAAGGCAGAAACAAGAGAGCGACAGAAAAGAGGAAATTTCTATCACAGAATTTCCAGAAAGTTGGGATACTGTTTACACTGAAAGAGCCCACGGTATCCTTACAGGGTACAGAATGTTCAGAAGGTGGGGATACTGTTTACGCTGAAAGAGCCCCCGGCATCCTTACAGGGTACAGAATTTCAGAAGGTGGGAATACTGTTTACACTGAAAGAGCCCCCGGCATCCTTGCAGGGTACACAATGTCCAGAAGGTGGGAATACTGTTTACGCTGAAAGAGCCCCCGGCATCCTTACAGGGTACAGAATGTTCAGAAGGTGAAGATATCCTTTACACTGAAAAAGCCCCCGGCATCCCCATGGGGGGGTACCGGAACTTCAGTCTTTACATGGATTACCACGAACGGTACGTTCAGAGTTCCGTGAAGTAGAACTGCGTGCTATTAGCACTCTTTCAACCTGTCTGTATTCCTGACATTTGATCCTACTGTGCTCCTGATACATATGGATCTTGTGACTGGATCACACAATAGCTGGTCGTGAACTTTTCCCACCTCAGGCACTGTTGTTGGTTTGCGTGTTTTGCTCTGATGCATTTAGAAAAAGAAGTTGATTTCATATGGACACAGAGGGACGTGTGTGTGTGTGTGTGTGTGTGTGTGTGTGTGTGTGCGCGTGCGTGTGTGTGTGTGTGTGTGTGTGTGTGTGTGTGTGTATGTGTGTGTGTGTGTGTGTGTGTGCGTGTGTGTGTGTGTGTGTGTGTGTGGTGTGTGTGTATGGATTGTATTGTATTGTATTACATTGTATGTATGTGTGTATGTATGTATGTATGTATGTATGTATGTGTGTATGTATTGTATGTATGAATGAATGAACGAGTGTCTGTATGTTATATATGTATGTACACACGTATATATGTATGTATGTGTGTATGTATTGTATGTATGAATGTGTGTATGTATGTACGTATATACATATGTATGTATGTATGTGTGTATGTATTGTATGTATGAATGAATGAATGTGTGTCTGTATGTTATGTTCATGTATGTATGTACACACGTATATATGTATGTATGTGTGTATGTATTGTATGTATGAATGAATGAATGTGTGTCTGTATGTTATGTACATGTATGTATGTACACACGTATATATGTATGTATGTGTGTATGTATTGTATGTATGAATGAATGAATGTGTGTCTGTATGTTATGTACATGTATGTATGTACGTTATATAGTATGTATGTGTGTATGTATTGTATGTATGAATGTGTGTATGTAAGTTATGTACACACGTATATATGTATCTATGTGTGTATGTATTGTATGAATGAATGTGTGTCTGTATGTTATGTATATATGTACACACGTATATATGTATGTTATGTATGTATGTAAGTATGTATGTATGTATCTGAAGGAAATGTGTCAGCAAAGATTTTTGCGTGATGTGTGGATGGACTGTCACCAGATCTGATTCACACACACTGTTCCCTTCACCCCTTTGATTCCCTCACCCTATCCACCAGCTTACGTGAGACTGCATTCCTGTTGTTGCTTAAAGCCTAGCTTACTGCATAGAGCCATATCTGGACTATAACCGTTTCAATACACACACAGTACTTCAACAGGAAAAAAAGGAACAGAAAATTAAATACACATATCAATGTATTCGTGCACATAATCTAAGAAGATGCCCCTGGCGTTGACCATTCCGTCCAATTTATCACACATAGGATTTAAGAAAACATACATAAATGCGAATTTACACATAACTAAGGACACTAAAACATACATAAAAACAGGCCTAAATTACCTAAAATTGCCTAATAATAATAATTACAATATTTATATAGCGCAAAATCTTGATAAAATCAAATCTAAGCGCTGAAGCAGACACACACGCAAGCACGCACGCACGCACGCACGCACACACACACACGCACACACACACACGCATGGCTATAAATGGGGAGAAAGAATAAAAGCAATAAAAGCAAGAATAAAACCAATGGAAAATTATAGAGAGCATAGCATATACAATTATATATTATAACCATGTGATTCCCTCCGAGCGGAGACAGGCTGCAGAGGGGGGTTAGGATTTTATGCGGAGGAGAAAAGGTGAGTTTTGAGAGCGGACTTGAAGGAGACAAAAGTAGGTTGCTGACGGACTGAGAGAGGAAGTTTGTTCCAGGAGAGTGGACCAGAAACAGAGAAGGCTCGTGGACCATAGGTATTGAGCTTAGTGCGTGGAAAGCGAAAAGTCAGAGGATCGGAGGCAGAGCGGAGGGTACGTGAGGGAAGATAGATCTCAAGTAGGCTTGACAGGTAATCGGGGGCTGCGTTATTGAGGCTTTTGTAGCACATGGTGTCTAGTTTGTACTGTATGCGCTTTGATACAGGGAGCCAGTGAAGTTGTGCCAGGAGAGGAGATATGTGGTCAGCTTTTTTCTTTTTGAGTACAAGGCGTACAGCATTGTTTTGAATGCGCTGTAGGATGTGAATGGTGGAGGCAGGAAGACCAGACAGGAGTGAATTGCAATAGTCAATGCGAGACATTATGAAGGAGAGAACGAGTTTTGCAGTTGTTTCGACAGAGAGATACTTCCTGATCAGCCTTATACGATGGAGATGATAGTAGCAGGATCTGGCAGTTTGAGTAACAAAGTTGTTCATGGAGAGGGTAGAGTCAATGCAGACACCAAGGTTTTTAGCTGAATCAGAAATTGGGACTGATGTGTTACATAATGGGAGAGAAAGAGGAGGCAGCTGAGAAAGTTTCTGACGGGTGCCAATGAGGATAGCTTCTGTTTTGTCGTCATTAAGCTGAAGTCTATTGACTCACTTCCCTAGAGCCAAAAATGCATTTAATATATGTACCTAATTATCAATCCTGAGAGAAAGTATGTAAGCCTTTATTGAACACATACAGGTGAATGGACCAGCAAGGCAGAAAATGATACGAAGAAATGACAGAAAGCAAAGGAGCAAGGCAGAAACAAAGAGAGTGAAAGAAAAGAGGAAATTTCTAGCATAGGTGGGGGATACTATCCATACTGAAAGAGCCCCCGGCATCCCCACACGGGAGGAAGCAACGGAAATGATTAGTATGTCCTGACCATCTTGGCTTTATTTCTGCTCTTACTACTACCGTGGTCATCATCATTTTCGCCATCATCATGGTCATCAACACGATCATCATTATCTTCGCCTACTACCAATACACATTCTCCTCCTACTATTGCGGTTACTACAACTACAACTACTACTCATCATCATCATCAGGAGCCCTGCCGCATGGCGTTGGCGATCATGGACTTCCATCTGTCTCTATCTCTGGTTGCCCCTAGCATCTCTCCCACCCCCCTCATCCCCAGCCACTCTGCAAGTCCGTCCAGCATTTTCTCCCTGGGTCTACCCGGTGCTCTCTTTCCCTCCAACTTTTCTGTTGTGACCAGGTGCTCCAAATCCCTCTTCCTCATAAAATGGCCTATAAATGTTGCCTGTCTTTTCCTAATCTTCCTTATGAGTGATCTACTTGTGTCTGCCTCCATCAACACTGTCTCGTTTGTTTTCTTTGCTGTCCATGGAACTCTCAACATTCTTCTTAGAAACCACATCTCGGCTGCCTCAATCTTGCTATGGCTTTGCTTGCTGACTGTCCACGCCTCACATCCGTATAACAGTATTGGTTCTATATAACATTCAAGGACTCTTTTCCTGATGTTAATTGATAGGCATTTGTTGGTAAGAATGCTTGTCATCTTCTTGAATGCTGTTTTGGCTTGGCTGATTCTGCCGGCTATTTCCGATGTGCATCTGCCGTCTGATGAATTGGCCGTTCCCAGGTATTTGAACTTATTAACCTGTGTCAAGGTTGTGCCATTTGCTGTTATTTTGCATGAGGGGATTTCATGTTTTTTACTGATCACCATGACTTCAACTACTACTACTATTAAAACACATTTTTCTTCCTAATGTACACTTTGTGCGAGTGGTACTATTCCTTGTTTCTGATTTTATGTTATAGTCTGCTGTTACACACACACACACACACACACACACACACACACACACACACACACACACACACACACACACACACACACACACACACACACACACACACACACACACACACACCACACACACTCTGTGAGACAAAAAAAGGATAAGAGAGTGACTTACCATCTGCTTCAGCTCGTGTGAGTCACTGAGTTCACACGACTGGAAAAAATTTTAAAACTCGAATAGTTCACACACACCACACACCACACACACACACACACACACACACACACACACACACACACACACACACACACACACACACACACACACACACGCACGCACACATACACACACACACACACAACACACACACATACACACGTGCGGTGCACACACACACAGATGCATACATACACACAACATATGTATGTATGTATGTGTGTATGTAACACACACGCACGCAAACACACACAACAGATAGATAGATAGATAAATAGATAGATAGATAGATAGATAGATAGATAGATAGACGGATAGACGGATATACGTATAGATAGATAGATGACAGACAGACAGACAGATAGATAGATAGATAGATAGACAGACAGACAGACAGATAGTATAGATAGATAGACGATAGACATACAAATAGATAGATATAGATAGATAGATAAATGGATAGACAGACAGACAGACAGACAGATAGATAGATAGAGACAGACAGAAGATAGATAGATAGATAGATAGATAGATAGACGATAGACATACAGATAGATAGATAGATAGATAGACAGACAGACAGATAGATAGATAGATAGATAGATAGATAGACGATAGATAGATAGATAGATAGAGATAGACATACTGATAGATAGATGATTGATAGATAGATAGATAGATGATAGATAGATAGATGGATAAACATAATAGATAGATAGATGATAGATAGATAGATAGATAGATGATAGATGAATAGATGATAGATAGATAAATAGTTAGATGATAGATAGATAGATGATAGATAGATAGATGGATAGATAGATAGTTAGATAGATGATAGATAGATAGATAGATGATAGATAGATAGATAGTTAGATAAATGATAGATAGATAGATAGATAGATAGATAGATGATAGATAGATAGATGGATATATAGACAGATGATAGATAGATCGATATATATAAATATATATATAGATATATATATATATATATTATATATTTTATATCTTGGCTGAATATTGGTTGTGTTATATATAGTTCATCTACTTTCATCATATTTTTTAGTTGACATGTCCCCACTTTTCTTGTCTGCTCTGAATGCTTCCTTTACTTTTTGTTCTTTCCCTTTGATTCTATGTATCTTTCTCGTCCCATTTTCTACGCTACCTTAATGGCCACAGAAGCTGGCACAGTTGATGATGATTATGTCGATAAGGATGATAATCATGCTATGGAGCTCCATCTAGGATTGAGACTGCGTGACAGGGTTGCACTCTACGCTTACTATCATACTACATCCTGGCATTAACCAGGCCCAAGAGATTGACACCTGCGGTGCTGGTCAGAAAATTTGAGCAGCACCATCAATGACGCATCCGTGAAGTGGATGTAGATTCGACTGTGTGGTCCCGGTCTTCCCAATGAGCCCATAGCACGCCCAACTCTGTGTAGGAGCCGGTTAGAGCAACTGGTTGTGCATATGGAATCCATTCCGAGCGCAGAGGCGTTATCTTAAGACACTGAAACTGAAATGGTAACTTCTAAAAAGGGCAGTTCAGAGGCCAGCTGTGTGTGCCTTCTGTAACAACTTACACTGTTACTACTACTGTTACTGTTGTTTAAAGCCCAGCCGACTGCGTTGAGCCATATCAGGGCTATAACCGCTTCAAATCATACAAAACTTCAACAGGAAAAAAGCAAAGCAAATTAAGTACACATATCAATGCATTCGCGCACACAATCTAAGGAATGCCTCCAGCGTTGACCACTCCGTCCAATTTATCGCACAGGGGATTTAAAAACAATACCCAAATACAAATTCAAGCATACCTAAGGACACCAAAACATATATCAAAACAGGCCTAAATTGACTAAAATTGCTTCCGTATATCACACCTCCCTAGAGCCAAAAATGCATTCAATACATGTACCCAATTATCAATCCTAAGGAAAAATTACGTAAGACTTTATCGAATACATACAGGTGAATGGACCAGCAAGGCAGAAAATGATAGGAAGAAATGACAGAAAGCAAAGGAAGAGGGCAGAAACAAAGAGAGTGACAGAGAAGAGGAAATTTCTAGCAAAAACTTTCCAGAAGGTGGGGATACTATTTATACTGAAAGAGCCCCCGGCATCCCCACGGGGACAACAACTTACACACCAATGACAGAAGTCGTGTAGATTTGTTGTGAGGTTAGCAAGGCAGTTATGACCAAAGTCAGTAAGTTAATTCTCCCAAGCTCAACAGAGTCTCCAGGTGTTTGTATTTGTAGGACGAAACACAGTCAGTCCCGAACCTACTGATTACAGCAACAAGTCGGAAGAGGCAAAGAGCCAACAAACAATATTGTTTAGGAAACTGTCGTTGCTCTGGTCAAGCACTTACGCCGTACAGGCTAATCCGATTACTCCAGCTACTATAGTCACGTTGAGTCATGGAATTCAACACAATGAATTTCGTAACACTTCCTTCACGTCCCATGCGAAGGCTACTGATATTCGTAACATGAACCTTCCGTCATACCCCATGTGTAAAGTGATATTTGACACACAAAACTTTGTGTCCCCTGTGTAAAGTGATATTTGACACATAAAACTTTGTGTCCCATGTGTAAAGTGAATTTGACACATAAAACTTTGTGTCCCATGTGTAAAGTGATATTTGACACATAAAACTTTGTGTCCCATGTGTAAAGTGATATTTGACACAAAACTTTGTGTCCCATGTGTAAAGTGATATTTGACACATAAAACTTTGTGTCCCATGTGTAAAGTGATATTTGACACATAAAACTTTGTGTCCCATTGTAAAGTGAATTTGACACAAAACTTATGACCCATGTGTAAAGTGATATTTGGACACATAAACTTTGTTCGTCATGTAAAGGATATTTGACACATAAAACTTTTGTCCCATGTGTAAAGTGATATTTGACACATAAAAATTGTATGTCCCATATGTAAAGTGATATTTGACACTAAAACTTGTTCAGAATCCCTAAATGTGTCCCATATGTAAAGTGATATTACAAGTAAAACTTCGATCGTGTCCCATATGTAAAGTGATATATACAGTAAAACTTCATGGACCCATATGTCAAGTGATATTGCAGTAAACTTTGTTCATGTTCTATATAAAAGCGATATTTGACACATAAAATTTTCCACATGTCCCATATGTAAAGTGACATCTGACACGAAAAAATGTATGTCCCATATGTAAAGTGATATCTGACACGTAAAAGTTCACTTCCATATGTAAAGTGATATATAACACGTAAAACTTCGATCGTGTCCCATATGTAAAGTGATATATACACGTAAAACTTCGATCGTGTCCCATATGTAAAGTGATATATGAAAGTTAAAATTCGATCGTTCCTATATGTAAAGTGATATTTGATACGTAAAACTTTGTCCTGTCCCATATGTAAAGTGACATGGACACTAAAACTTTAATGTCCCATTGTCAATTGATATATGACAGATAAAACTTCGTTCAATCCCATGTGTAAAGTGATATTTGACACGTAAACCTCATGCATCCATGTGTAAAGTGATATTTGACATTTAAAACTTCATGACCCATTGTAAATGATATCTGACATAAAACTTCATCGTGACTCATGAGTAAAGTGATATTTGACAGCAAAACTTCGTTCATACCCATATGTAAAGTGATATTGAACTAAAACTTTTGTCCCATATGTAAATGGTATCTGACATGTAAAACTCATGACCCATGTGTAAAGTGATATTTGACAGTCAAAACCTCATGACTCCATGTGTAAAGTGATTATGTTGACAGTAAACTTCATGTACCCAGTGTAAAGTGATATTTGACATGAAAACTTCATGACCCATGAGTAAAGTGATATTATGACATGTATAACCTCATGACCATATGCAAAGTGATATTTGACGTGTAAAACTTCATGTCCCACATGCAACAATGGTATCTGACACGAAACGTCATGCCCTATTGTAAAAGTGATACCTGACACTAAAACTTCATATCTCATGTGTAAAGTGTTATGTGACACGTAAAACGTCATGTTCCATATGTAAAGTCGATATTTGACACGCAAAACTTCATGTCCCAATGTGTAAAGTGATATTTTGACATGTAAAACCTTCATGTCCATATGTAAAGTGATATTTGACACGTAAAACTTGTTATGTCCCATATGTAAAGCCACATATGTTCATCGTACCCATATGTAAAGTGATATCTGACCCTAAAACTTCACGTCCCATGTGTTAAAGTGATATCTGACACGTAAAACCTTCATGTCCCATATGTAAAGCGATAACTGACATAAAATTTCATGTCCAATTTGTAAATGATATTTGACATGTAAAACCTCGTTATCATTCGAAGTGTAAATGTACTGACACGTAAAACTTCATGTCCCATATGTAAATGATGCTGACATAAAATTTCATGTCCCATATGTAAATGATGTTTGACACGTAAAACTTCATGTCCCATATGTATAATGATGTTTGACACGTAAAACTTCGTGTCCCATATGTATAATGATGTTTGACACGTAAAACTTCGTGTCCCATATGTATAATGATGTTTGACACGTAAAACTTCGTGTCCCATATGTATAATGATGTTTGACACGTAAAACTTCATGTCCCATATGTATAATGATGTTTGACACGTAAAATTTCATGTCCCATATGTATAATGATGTTTGACACGTAAAACTTTGTGTCCCATATGTATAATGATGTTTGACACGTAAAACTTCGTGTCCCATATGTATAATGATGTTTGACACGTAAAACTTCATGTCCCATATGTATAATGATGTTTGACACGTAAAACTTCATGTCCCATATGTTAATGATGTTTGACACGTAAAACTTCATGTCCCATATGTATAATGATGTTTGACACGTAAAACTTCATGTCCCATATGTATAATGATGTTTGACACGTAAAAACTTCATGTCCCATATGTATAATGATGTTTGACACGTAAAACTTCGTGTCCCATATGTATAATGATGTTTGACACGTAAAACTTCGTGTCCCATAAAAAGTGATATCTGACACGTAAAACTTCGTCCATGTCCCATATGTAAAATGATATCTGACATGTAAAACTTCATGTCCCATACGTAAAGTGATATCTGACATGTAAAACTTCATGTCCCATACGTAAAGTGATATCTGACATGTAAAACTTCATGTCCCATACGTAAAGTGATATCTGACATGTAAAACTTCATGTCCCATACGTAAAGTGATATCTGACACGTAAAAGGCCGTGTTCCAAATGTAAAGTAATATCTGACACGAAAAACTCTGTTCATGTCCCGTGTGTATTTTGTCACGTGACAATATCGGCTGCTGCCTTCACCATCATTCTTGGAGCTTTAGGGACAAATTATGAGCATCATTTCAAACTGATATTGCTATGATAAAGCTGTTATTTGAACAATGATCATTTCAAAAAGATAGTAATGACATTTATGACAAACCTGTAATCGAAGCCTACTGTTCTAACTTACTTCATCTTGCAAAGAATTTTCGTTTTGTTATTTTGTGTTGTTTTTGTTATTTTTTCTTTGTCTTTTTTCAGTATTGTGAATTCATATAATTGAAAACAGTATTCAAACTTATAACAAACTTTATACTAATACAGTCCAAAGATTTACTAACAGTCCGTTTACCAATACAACACAAAGACTTATTCAAAGTCTATTAACAACAATACAAAGACTTATAAAAAGTCAACTATTACAATTTACCGACTTACTAAAGGTCTATCTACTGACGAAACACAAAGACTTATTAAGTCTATGTGCTAACACAATACACAGACTTACTAAAAGTCTACTAACACAATACACAGACACACTACAAGAACACTAACACAGTATAAAAACTCACTACAACTATACTAACACAATACACAAACTCACCACAGTATACTTATACAATACACAGATTCACTACAAGCATACTACACAATACACAACTCACTACAAGTATACTAACACAAACACAAACTCACTACAAGCATACTAATACAATACACAAACTCACTTATGTAATATGAAGAGTTACTAAAAGTTAATTAACACCATTATAAAGCCTGAATTTGTACTAATACGTTACAAAGATATACTAAGAGGTCTGGACATAATATAAAGAAACTTACTTAAAGACTATCCGTACACTAAACAAGTTTCTTGCCAAGACATTCGGTTCACAGATACACATGGATGGATAGAAACGTTACACACCCGCAGACACGTGGGCATACTCAACACACACACACACACCATACACACACACACACACACACACACACGCATACATACACACACACACACACACACACACACACACACACACACACGCATACATACACACACACACTACTCGCACACTTAACCATTCTGTACTTCCAGTCCAAAGGAACACCACAGAAAGACCTGTACGTTGACTCGGAAACCACTTACTGAGAAGACAGTCATACTCAAACACACACACCCATTCAAACACACACACTCAACACACTACCACCCCAATAGAACTATAAACTCTAACACACACTCCTTCAACACACCCCCCCCCCCTAGTACCACACACAACACACGCACCATTAATCTGGTAAGAGAACAACAGAAAAGTTATCAACACTACTAAAAGAACCACCGGGGACATCAACCTCTTCAACACACACCTCTCACGTCTGTTTGCCCCAATGAACTATTTAATCCAGAACACCACTGCTCTCGCTCTGTAGTGAAAAAGCTTAATCCTTAGTCTGAAGGTCAGCACCAACAGAAACAGTAAATAATCAAGCCACGCTAATCAAGACTCTTTTAGTGACGGTTAATCAGCTGGGCTACACGGTACTTGTTTTCTAATTTTATCCGTATATCTATTTATATATCATATGCACGTGTGTGTGGTGTGTGTGTGTGTGTGTGTGTGTGTGTGTGTGTTGTGTGTGTGTGTGTGTGTGTAGTGGTGGTGTGTGTGTGTGTGTGTTTGTGTGTGTGTGTGGTTGTGTTGTGTTTTGTGTTGGTGGTGGTGTGTTTGTGTTTTGTGTGTGTGGTGTGTGTGTGTGTGTGAGTGTGTGTGTGTGGTGTGTGTGTGTGTGTTTTGTGTTTTGATTTAACGAAGAACTATTTAACTCCTAGAACACCCATCGTGCCCTCGTCACCAGCCCCCCCCCCCCCCCGTAGTGCGCACAACACACACACACACACACACACACACACACACCACACACACACACACACACACACAACTTAATCTTAGTCTGAAGGTCAGAACCAACAGAAACAGTCCAATAATCAAGCCACGCTAATCAAGACTCTTGTGTTGTTTTGTGTGGTGGTGGTGTGTGTGTGTGTGTGTGTGTGTGTGTGTGTGTGTGAGTAAGTGTGTGTGTGTGTGTGAGTAAGTGTGTGCGTGTGTGTGAGTAGTGTGTGTGTGTGTGAGTAAGTGAGTGTGTGTAAATGTGTGTGTGTTGTTTGTTTGTTGTGTGTGTGCGTGTGGTGTGTGTGTTGTGTGTGTGTGTGTGTGTGTGTGTGTGTGTGTGTTGTGTGTGTGGTGTGTGTTGTGGTGTGTTGTGTGTTTTCCTGTGACAATGGATTCCAGTGTGAAACTCGGACTGGTTACATCTGCAGGATTGTCGAAATACATCTCGTCGTCACTCTGCGCTCGTATTATAACCCGGATTCTTATTCTTACTGTTTAAAGCCCAGCCGACAGCGAAAAGCCATATTAGGGCTATCATTATTTCAAAACGTATAATATAAATGCCAAAGGAAATAGAGGGAAGCAGGGAGAATTTTAAAATATCAACTAAGTAACATAACTCTTGTTCTGAGCTTACCACTTTATGCTTTGTGGCTGCGTCTATGCTAGCTGAATGGGTAGCGCAAACTGTGTTGGGTTTGAGAAATTCTACATGGGAGATAACTCCGTGACTCTCAAGAGTTATGTTACTTAGTTGATATAATATAAATGGTTGGGAAAAAAAAAAACATCTGGAAAAGAAAACTGAGTACGCATATCAATTCATTTGCGTACATAATGTAAGAATTGTCCCTGGAGTTGACCACGCCGTACAATTTATCACCACAGGTCTTGTCTTGTGTATTAAATACGCGTTGTGGGTTTGTTTTTTTTTCGTCTTTTTTTCTGATTCTTATCACCACAGGATTAAAATAACAGAATGCAAAGGTAAACACAACTAAGGACACTAAAACATATAAAAATGGTGCAAATTACCTAAAATACTTCCGCATACAACAATTCCTTACAGCCAAAAAAATGCAGCTAATACATGTACCCAGTTATCAAGCCTAAGAGAAAGTATGTACGGCTTTATAAAACACATACACGTGAAAGGACCAGCAAGGCAGAAAATCATAGGAAGAAATGACAGAAAGCAAAGGAACAAGGCAGAAGCAAAGAGAGTGACAGAAAACAGGAAATTTCTGGCACAGAATTCCGAGAAGGTGGGGATACTATTTGTACTGAAAGAGCCCCCGGTGTCCCCGAGAATGATAGAATTTAAATAAAACTATATTTAGTTTGTGTGGTCTAATTATAACTGTAAATAAGATACTAAAGTTTCACTTACCGTGGGCGGTTATTTTCAAGGTCACTTGTATTTTCCTCTATCGTCTACATGATATAACAAGAAGAGAGTTATTATAGCTTGGCACTTTCTCAAAAACTTTTGACAATATTCATAATCTGGGTTTTTTTGGTTTTTGCTTGCATGTGTTTTTTTAAAATTTTTTGTTTTGGTGTTGTTCAAAACAAGAGTGACTGTTGGCCGAAAATTTGCGCCTGTCTTGTCTAGTTGTATTAAATACGCGATCTGATTCTTTTCGTTTTTTTTTCTTGTTGTTTTGTTGTTGTTTGTTGTTGTTGTTGTAATACAGTCTATCATTGTCTTCAATGGACTAACATTTCATGATTTTTATATTGGTCAGTGTCTTCTGCTCGATGGAACATCAGGGAAGTTCTGATGTTCCCCTCTCCTTAAAATTTGGTTGCACTTGTTCTTTGTTGTCTTTTTGTGTAAGCTAGACAAAGACCAGTGGCAAAAGATTTGAGC
>JAPXFY010000027.1:15708461-15710961 GCA_030674185.1 Monoplex corrugatus | reverse complement strand
AACAGTATTCGCTAGATAAACAGACAAAAATACACACAGGTGATTATCCAACATTTTTATCATCAAATTCGCTACATAAACAGACAAATATGTGCACGGGTAACTATCCAACATTTCTGATCATCAAATTCGCTACGTAAACAGACAAATATGTACACAGTACACAGGTAATCATACAACAACACTGATCGTCAAATTTGCCAGGTGTACAGAAAAACATGTACACAGGTAATCTATTTTGCCAGATACAGAGGGGAAAAACGTACAAAGATAAATACAACAATACCGAAACAACAATACCGATCAACAATTTTGCCAAGCAAACAGCAAAAAGTCTATACAAGTTAATAAATTATACATTACTGGTCATCAAATTTTCAAGGTAAACAAAAACAAAAACAAAAAATGCACTGAACAAATAAGTATATAACAATATTGATAATCAAATTTGCAAGAAAAACTGAAAAAAAAAACATGCACAGGTAATTCTACAACAATGATAATCAGTTGTTTGTGTCCGCCTATTCGCTAACTGCGGTACGGAGCAGGGAACAATACTACAATATACAGTGGTGCCCCCAAGTCAAATCTAATTGGTTCCTTGGGCCATCCGACTTGAGAATATTATAGATCTAGTTGGGAGGCAATTTTTCCCATTAAAATTAAAGTAAAAAGCATTAATTCGTTCCAGGCCCCAAAATCCCCATATCTCTTTTACATTTTTATGGGTTTCTGTTGTGCCCTGTGGCCATATAACTGCAATGTAAGTACAATGGCAAGCAGAAATAGACTAAGATAAACTTAAATAGAGCAGAAATAGACTTAAATACTATACTTTGCACTTTCTTGGGAGCCATAATGAGGGCTAATTTGAAGAAGAAATGCAAAAAAAAAAAAAAAAAAAAAAAATGCCAGCAACAACAGAGGATGATGTGCACGGCACGGGGGAGTGAGCGGGACTGGGCGGGCAGCGCGCGCCTCAGGTCTTGGCTTTGTTGCCAGACGTTCGAGATGGGAGTGAGATTCGACATGGGAGGCGAAATTTTGCCGAAATTTTCGTTCGACATGGGAAAATTCGACTTGGAATGCATTCGACTTGGGCGGTACCACTGTACAAGGTTTTGATGTGTCAGGCCTTGAGGCCCATTCACATGGGACTCTTTTTTACGGGGGTTAGTTGGTAAAGCCATGGACTCAAGACCTGATATGTTGAGTTCAATCCCAGCCCGCAACATTAAAAACTGGCCTGTTCGCTGCCCATCTTAACCCTTTGACTCCCACACCATATCCACCAACTGCAAAAACTTAACCCTTTGACTCCTTCACCCTATCCACCAACTTCCTGCAGGATGCTGGTGAACAGGGTGAAGAAATCAAAAGGTTATGGTTTTGCTTTTCTAGCATGGTTGACAACGCAGGACGCTTGTGGATAGGGTGCGGGAGTCAACGGGCTAATGTTTCCATCGTTCTGATGGTGTCAGCTTAGTGTTTGATAGGTTCCTGCTCCCTAAGAGGGGACACAGGGGACGGGGTGGCTTTGCCATATAGGAACCAAATGACAGAAATAATCACTGTAATTTGACAGAGTTCCAGTACAACATGAACAGAACGAACACTAAAAGGATGCAGAGACCCAAACAGAGACACGGGGACAACATGCTGAGGGGAAGGGGGGGGGGGGAGTATGTTTTCCTTCCTAGAACAGAAAGACAAGAAGCAAACAGGCCTGAAAATAAAAACCGTAAGGACGATTTCAATATGTTTCAATATGTATTTTAATAGTGTGCATTGCAGGAACAACACAGGCTTCCCGTGTCCCAGACAGCCTTTGAGCTCAGCCTTGCATACCAGCACTGTCATCCCCACTGGCTGTCAAAAAGACACCTCCATCAGATTCATTTTCCCAGTGCGTGACGGTAATGGACGAAACGATCAAGTATCGCAACGACAAAAAGAGAACAAGTACTACAGTTTGCTCATTTCATGAATGCAAGCACTACTGGAAAGTTTCCTCTAAGCTTGCATTGTTGAACCCTTTGACTCCCACACCCTCTCCACCATCATCATCACTTGCCCTGCCACATGGCGCTGGCGATCATGGCCCTCCATATGCATGTATCTCTCGTTGCCGCAAGCACATCTTCCACCCCCTCTGTCTTCAGCTACTCTGCAAATCCGTCCAATATTTTTCCCTGGGTCTACCTGGTGCTCTCTTTCCCTCCAGCTTTCCTGTTGTGATCAGGTGCTCTAATTCCCCTTTCCTTATAAAATGGTCAATAAATGTTGCCTGTCTTTACCTAATCTGCCTTATGAATGATCTTCTTGTGTCTGCCTACATCAACACTGTCTCATTTGTTTACTTTGCTGTCCATGGAACTCTCAAATTCTTCTTAGAAACCACATGTCGGCTGCCTCAATCTTGATCTGGCTTTGCTTGTATACTGTCCACGCCTCACAACCATATAACATTATTGGTTCTATATAACATTCAAGAACTCGT
>JAPXFY010000027.1:15688461-15705961 GCA_030674185.1 Monoplex corrugatus | reverse complement strand
ATGTGCTGCAGGCTAGGTTTGAACTTGAGACATCAGAACATGAGTCCACGGCTCTATAAACAGAAGCAGTTCAACCCACAAAAATGAAAAAAAAGGAGGCATAGTACTGTCTAACAATGACAGGTTTTACACACACTCATACACAAGCACAAGCACACATACTATATGTACATATACATATGTATGTATATATATATATGTATATATATATGTATGTATGTATATACATGTATACATATATATATATATATATATAATATATATATATACACATATACAACACACAACATAACAAACACATACCACAAACATACACAACCAACTCACACACAACACACACATATACATGCACACGTGAACACATACACCACAACACACACACACAGACACACACACACACACACACAGACACACACACACACACACACACACACACACACACACACACACACACACACACACACACACACGAGTTCAAGTTCATATTGCTTATAGCCCAGCCGACTACTAGAGCCATATCAGGGCTAACACCACGTCAAAAAACAACCTGGTTAAAATTAAAGACACAAGTTTAAAAACCCTGCTCACCGTTAACCTTGCAAGTCTTAACACACACACATACACACACATACGTGTCTGAGTAGTAATTATGAGACGTGTTTGTGTATCGCGTTCAGGAGTTGCAACTCACATTTTTAGCGTTGGCTTGCCCATTGTAACGAGTTACCTCCCTTAAGATCAGTGCCATGTGTTGGTTTGGGGACATCCGCAGCATTGAGTTACTGTTGCCCATTTCTCAGACTGCGTTTGGTTTGACTAGGTTAGATTGACTTTGGCAACTTATATTGTTGATTGATTGTTCAGGGTGATGTGGGTGATGTGTGTGTGTGTGGGTGGTGTGCATGTGGGGTTTGGGTGGTGGGGGTGTGGAGGTGTGGGTGTGGTTGGTGTGTTGGTGTGGGTGGTGTAGGTGTGCTTGTGGGTGGTGGGATGTGGATGGGGTGGGTGTGAGTGGGGTGAGTGTGGGGGTGGGGGTGGTGTCAGTGTGATTGGTGTGGGTGGTGTGGAGGTGTGGGTGTGGTTGGTGTGTAGGTTAGATTGACTTTGGCAACTTATATTGTTGATTGATTGTTCAGGGTGATGTGGGTGATGTGTGTGGAACCTGGGACGCGTCGAACCTGGGCTGTATCGAGATGTCCCCAGTTTTTTAAGTGTCTGTGTGTCTATCTGTCTGTCGGTGTCAGTCTGTATGTCTTTGTGTAATCGATAGTGCCAGTCTCTTGTGGGTGGTGTGCATGTGGGGTTTGGGTGGTGGGGGTGTGGAGGTGTGGGTGTGGTTGGTGTGTTGGTGTGGGTGGTGTAGGTGTGCTTGTGGGTGGTGGGATGTGGATGGGGTGGGTGTGAGTGGGGTGAGTGTGGGGGGTGGTGTCGGTGTGATTGGTGTGGGTGGTGTGGAGGTGTGGGTGTGGTTGGTGTGTGGGTGGTGCAGGTGGGTGTGGGTGGTGGGGTGAGGTGGATGTGGGTGGGGTGAGTGTGGGTGGTGGGGTGTGATTGGTGTGGGTGTGGATGGTGGGTGTGTGGGTGGTGTGGGTGTGGGTGGTGGGATGTGGGTGGTGTGGGTGTGGGTGGTGGGATGTGGGTGGTGTGGGTAGTGTGGGTATTGGGTGGTGTAAGTGTGGGTGGTGTGGGGGTTTGGGTGAGGGTGGTGTGTGAGTGGTGTGGGGGAGGGGTTGGGGTGTGGCTGATGTTGGTGTGGGTGGTGTGAGTGTGTTGGTATGGGGTGTGTGGATGGTGTGGGGTGTATGGTGTGGGTGTGGTGGGTGTGGAGGTGGTGTGGGTGGTGTGTGGTGTGGGTGTGGGTGTGGGTATGGGTGTGGGTATGGGTGGTGTCAGGGTGTGGGTGGGTGGGGGTGTGGGTCTGGTGTGTGTGGGGTATGTGGGTATGGGATGTGGGTGGGTGTGGGTCTGGGGGGTATGGGGGTGTCGATCTGGGGTTGTGGGGTGTGTGGGGGATGTGGGGCATATTAAACCTGGGATGTATCGAACCTGGGACGCGTCGAACCTGGGCTGTATCGAGATGTCCCCAGTTTTTTAAGTGTCTGTGTGTCTATCTGTCTGTCGGTGTCAGTCTGTATGTCTTTGTGTAATCGATAGTGCCAGTCTCTTGTAGATAAAAAAGCATTTCATCATCTAGAAATAAGAGAAATAGAGAGAGGAAGAGATGTCTGTCTGTGTCTGTGTCTGTCTGTATCTGTCTCTGTCTCTGTATCTGCCTCTCTCTCTCTCTCTCCTGTCAAAAATGAAACAAGACACTAGATGGACAAACTTTGCAATAAATTTCCCTTTTTTCATACGCTATCATAAATTAAAAAGCAGCTGATCTCAGAGTCTTTTGAAGCTGCTAGTTTCCTGATAGTATAAAACGCATGACTTAAATTGATTCAAATCCGTTAAAAGGAAATTAGATATTACACCAAACGTATTGAAATTTTTTACTCATTTAACTGCAGTGATCAAAATGCTGATTCATATCATGCCTTCTTAGGACCTTATGCAATATATGCTATATAAGACATTGTCTCAGTATGGTCAGATACATTAATAAACGGCTGATAAAACGTTGCTTGTATTTGCAAACCTGTTAACTACAATTTTGACTTTTCACAAACTTCCTACTACATCTACTATTGTATTGACCTGTTCTGAATTAACCAGAATAGCCACAAGCAGTTGCTTTTTAAATGTGGTCTTTGCTTGTCCAAATTTGTGAACATTTACTGAAAAAAGCACACACTAAAGTGGTGAATATCCATCTGATAACAGTTGTGAAATCTGAATTTTACACACATTTTCTTTACAGACTCACACCTAAGCCAGCCCACACATCCCTTTTGTCCCCCACCTACCACCCCACTCCCTCTCTGTCTCTCTGTGTCTTTGTCTGTCTGTCTGTCTGTCTCTCTCTCTCTCTCTCTCTCACACACACACTCTCTCTCTCCCACTCTGGGCACACTTGGCTGTGGGTCAAAACGCTTTCCATCCTTTGTGGAGTGGGGTCTGCTTGTGTGTTCGTTGCGTAATGCGGTTTGACCAGTTATATATTATATCAATTAAGAGGCAACACTATTGGCAGAGATAGAGCAGCAGTAGTGGCAGTGATAGAGCAGTACTAGTGGTATGATAGAGCAGCATCATATAGGTGTTGATGAGCAGCAGCAGTAGTGGTAGTGATAGAGCGCAGTAGTGGTAGTGATAGAGCAGCAGTAGTGGTGGTAGTGATGGAGCAGTAGCAATAGTGGTGGTAGTAATAGAGCAGCAGTAGTGGTAGTGATAGAGCAGCAGTAGTGGTAGTGATAGAGCAGCAGCAGTGGTAGTGATAGAGCAACAGTGGTAGTGATAGAGCAGCAGCAGTAATGGTGGTAATGATAGAGCAGCAACAGTAGTAGTTGTAGTGATAGAGTAGTAGCAGCAGCAATAGTGGCAGTGATAGAGCAGCAGTAGTGGTAGTGATAGAGCAGCAGTAGTAGTAGTGATAGAGCAGCAGTAGTGGTAGTGACTGAGCAGCAGTAGTGGTAGTGATAGAGCAGCAGTAGTAGTAGTGATAGAGCAGCAGTAGTGGTGGTGACTGAACAGCAGTAGTGATAGTGATAGATCAGCACTAGTGGTATTGATAGAGCAGCAGTAGTGGTAGTGATTGAGCAGCAGCACTTGTGGTAGTGACTGCGCAGCAGCACTAGTGGTAGTGATTGCACAGCAGCACTAGTGGTAGTGATTGCGCAGCAGCACTAGTGGTAGTGATTGCGCAGCAGCACTGGTGTAGTGATAGATCAGCAGCAGTAGTGGTGGTAGTGATAGAGCAGCAATAGTGTAGTGACAGAGCAGCAGTAGTGGTAGTGATAGATAGCAGCAGTAGTGGTGTAGTGATGAGCAGCAGTAGGAGTGACAGAGCAGCAGTAGTGGTAGTGATAGAGCAGTAGTAGCGCACGGCTGTGCAAAATGACCAGAAACAGCATCTTTAGTTGCTCAAGAGGTGTGGCTCCTAACCTGGCCCTTGACCCCCCTGATCACACGCTGTGATAGACATTCCAGTGTCAGCAAGCAACTTACGCGGGTCTTTCCCTTTTTTACATTTGTTAAAAAGTGGCGATTTTTCGCTTTTTTTGACAGCGACTTACAAACAAGTCAAGGTTTTGTCGGCATCCACATTTTGTCAAGTAAAAGTTATGTCTCTTGACTCTGCCTAGACGAAAATTGAAAAATTCATCCTTAATCGTTTGTGATTTATTTGCCCTTGATTTGAATATACCGTCAGCATTGTTCAGTGAGATTAACGTGAAATAGACGATGTTCAGAGTGGGGCACATACCGTAATGGAGTGAAGTGGAATTAAGTAAGCGATTATATGGAGTGAAGTGGAATTAAGTAAGCTATTGTTTGGCTATGATTGTTGAAATGACGGTGTTCTCTCTCTCCCTCTCTCTCTCTCTCTTTCTCTCTCCCTCTCTCTCCCTCTCTTTCTCTCTCCCTCTCTCTCTCTCTCCCCCTCCCATTCACACTGAGAAAGCGGAAAATCACAAAAGCTAAACACAAAGGACACTTATTCAGTGTGTTTGTAATTGAAACTTATCAATAGGAAACAGGCCTTTCTGTTATATTGTGTTTGTTCCTGTGCCAAACAATAGATGTGCTACGCTATGAACTTGTAATGGCATTGTTTCCAGCATCTGATATTTCCGATGGTGATACACTTCCGACAGTTCCGTAACCTGTAACCTGTATAATTGGCCTGCAGGAAAGTATACACACTTGTGACGAGAGAAAGAGAGAGAGAGAGAGAGAGAGAGAGAGAGGAGAGAGAGAGAGAGAGAGAGAGAGAGAGAGAGAGGGAGAGGCACTATGGAACAAAATGCCACACTCATGTCAACTTTATGATCCCCTAACACAGACTCAGTGAAAAGGCATGTGTAATATAGTGTACAGACTCATGTCTATCGTTTCCTTTAACCAGAACAAGAATACATTTGCAAATATTTTATAGTGACAACAAATATGTCGTTCTTATCCCACTTTATTTAGCAAAATTTTAAATACTGTAATGCTTATCAGGATCAATCGAGTGTAGTGACTTGCGAGAATGATGGCAACAGATTCTGTGACATGGAATACATTTGAATGACATCTCTTTGTTAGTACAGACATACAGGCACAGCTTGGACGTTGTCGTATATGTATAAAACCTTGCTTTCTAAAATGTGTGAATTTACCTTTCTTACATGTTTGTTATAGTATTCTCACAAGCTGGGTCCAAATTGCCAACATAATATTCTGCATTCACCGACAAACACAATGGAACATAATACATAATGTCAATTATATTTGGCTGTAGTAAAACGTATGCTTGAATTAAATATAAGATCTACTATTTTGAGTGATAAACCTGTTGCTTCTGTTTGTCAATACTGATGTAACCTTATCAGAAAGGCACTGAAGGTGAGCAGAACCGATTGTGTCGAGTGCCCCACTCTGATGTGCATGTATTAAGCGACTCAAGCAGTCAAAAAAAAAAATCACAATGGCAAAACATAAATAAGTAAACAAATAAAAAAAAACAAACACTTCGAGTGCTTAGTGTGCTCTTGCCAAGTTAGACAAGTCAAGTGGCCAACTTCGCGAAGGTGGGGTACTTAACTTGCGTCGCTCTCCTCACTTGAATTGAGCCGGAAACCATCTGCTGGGATGTGATAAGTTATCATCAATACGTATGACAATGTCTTGAAGATTGTAGCATCTCTCTCTCGAACACAAGAAAAGAGAATGGAAACGGTCTGTACAAGGTGAAACATCGTGTCGGTTAAGTTGTCGCTCTACAGTGGGGTAATTATATCGCGTCTCTCTCCTTCCCTGCTGAGGTGGAATTTTTGTGCTTAAGTGAAAACGCTTTCCGAAGTGTTAAATTTTGTGTGACATAGTTCTAGTAGTGTGTGAATACCTCAGAAGCTTAGCTAGAACGGTTGAAAATTACGGGGAAAAAGACCCTGAGATCATGACAAAATCGCTCTATTCCCTGAAATTAAGCCAGTTTTGTGCAGGATGCAGTAGGGTAGTCTATTAGATTAATCTGGTCGTGTTTGGTATCATTTTAATGCTACTTGTATCGGCAACACAGTCATTTACATATCAGACAGACTGTTAAAAGGCGCTGTAAAATCTAAGACTATATAGCAACTAACTCATTTTTCTTCCTTCCACTGCACAACCACTATCAGCAGGCGTGATGTGCATGGTCGGCCCTCTCTGGCTGAAATAAGGTCAGGTCACAGCTTGGGGCTTCTGCAGCTAAAGAGTCGGATTGGAACAGCCATGAGTGGTGGTAGTGATAGAGCAGCAGCAGTAGTGGTGGTATAGGTAGTGATAGAGCAGCAGTAGTGGTAGTGATAGAGCAGCAGTAGTGGTAGTGATAGAGCAGCAGTAGTGGTAGTGATAGAGCAGCAGTAGTGGTAGTGATAGAGCAGCAGCAGTAATGGTGGTAATGATAGAGCAGCAGCAGTAATAGTTGTAGTGATAGAGTAGTAGCAGCAGCAATAGTGGCAGTGATAGAACAGCAGTAGTGTAGTGATAGAGCAGCAGTAGTAGTAGTAGCGATAGAGCAGCAGTAGTGGTAGTGACTGAGCAGCAGTAGTGGTAGTGATAGAGCAGCAGTAGTGGTATTGATAGAGGAGCAGTAGTGGTATTGATAGAGGAGCAGTAGTGGTAGTGACTGAGCAGCAGTAGTGGTAGTGATAGAGCAACACTAGTGGTATTGATAGAGCAGCAGTAGTGGTATTGATAGAGCAGCAGTAGTGTATTGATAGAGCAGCAGTAGTGGTAGTGATTGAGCAGCCGCAGTAGTGGTAGTGACTGAGCAGCAGTAGTGGTAGTGATAGAGCAACACTAGTGGTAGTGATTGCGCAGCAGCACTAGTGGTAGTGATTGCGCAGCAGCACTAGTGATAGTGATTGCGCAGCTGCACTAGTGGTGGTGATTGCGCAGCAGCACTAGTGGTAGTAATTGCGCAGCAGCACTAGTGGTGGTGATTGCGCAGCAGCACTAGTGGTAGTGATAGCGCAGCACCAGCACTAGTGGTAGTGATAGCGCAGCAGCACTGGTGGTAGTGATAAATCAGCAGCAGTAGTGGTGGTAGTGATAGAGCAGCAACAGTAGTGGTTGTGATAGAGCAGTAGTAGTGGTGGTAGTGATAGAGCAGCAGCAGTAGTGGTAGTGATAGAGCAGCAGCAGTAGTGGTGGTAGTGATAGAGCAGCAGTAGTGGTAGTGATAGAGCAGCAGTAGTGGCAGTGATAGAGCAGTAGTAGTGGTAGTGATAGAGCAGCAGCACTAGTGGTAGTGATAGAGCTGCAGTAGTAGTGTTAGTGATAGAACAGCAGTAGTGGTAGTGATAGAGCAACAGGAGTGGTGGTAGTGAAGAAGCAGCTGCAGAAGTGGTATTGATAGAGTGGTAGCAACAATAGTGGTGGTAGTGAAAGAGCATAGCAGTAGTGGTAGTGATAGAGCAGCAGCAGTTGTGGTAGTGATAGAGTATTAGCAGCAGTAATAGTGGCAGTGATAGAGCAGCAGTAGTGGTAGAGATAGAGCAGCAGTAGTGGCAGAGATAGAGCAGCAGTAGTGATAGTGTAGAGCAGCAATAGTGATAGTGATTGAGCGGCAGTAGTGGTAGTGATAGAGCAGCAGTAGTGGTAATGGTAATGATAGAGCAGCAGCAGTAGTAGTGGTTGTGATAGAGCAGCAGTAGTGGTAATGGTAATGATAGAGCAGCAGCAGTAGTAGTGGTTGTGATAGAGCAGCAGCAGTAGTAGTGGTAGTGATAGAGCAGTAGTAGTGGTAATGGTAATGATAGAGCAGCAGCAGTAGTAGTGGTTGTGATACAGCAGCAACAGTAGTAGTGGTAGTGATAGAGCAGTAGTAGTAGTAGCGGTAGTGATAGAGCAGCAGTAATAGTAGTGGTAGTGATAGAGCAGTAGTAGTGGTAATGGTAATGATAGAGCAGCAGCAGTAGTAGTGGTTGTGATACAGCAGCAACAGTAGTAGTGGTAGTGATAGAGCAGTAGTAGCAGTGGTAATGGTAGTGATAGAGCAGCAGCAATAATAGTGGTACTGATAGAGCAGCAGCAATGGTAGTGGTAGTGATAGAGCAGTAGCAATAGTGGTGGTAGTGATAGAGCAGTAGCAATAGTGGTGGTAGTGATAGAGCAGCAATAGTAGTGTAGTGATAGAGCAGTAACAATAGTGGTGGTAGTGATAGAGCAGTAGCAGTAGGGGT
The DNA here is from genome assembly GCA_030674185.1 of Monoplex corrugatus. NCBI lineage: Eukaryota > Metazoa > Mollusca > Gastropoda > Littorinimorpha > Ranellidae > Monoplex > Monoplex corrugatus. The sequence goes on along the minus strand of JAPXFY010000027.1, from coordinate 15,697,646 downwards.
GGTAGTGATAGAGCAGTAGCAATAGTGGTTGTAGTGATAGAGCAGCAATAGTAGTGGTACTGATAGAGCAGCAATAGTAGTGGTAGTGATAGAGCAGTAGCAACAGTAGTGGTGGTACTGATAGAGCAGTAGCAATAGTAGTGGTAGTGATGGAGCCGCAGCAACCGATTTAAAAAAAAAACCTAGCCGCTTGAATTACGTATTCTTCTGCATGTCATGTGTATGATTGTTTTTGTTGTGATGCAAGCTCTCTCTCTCTTTCTCTCTATCTTGGTCTCTCTCTCTCTCTCTCTCTTGGTCTCTCTCTCTCTCTTGGTCTCTCTCTCTCGGTCTCTCTCTCAGTCTCTCTTGGTCTCTCTCTCTCTTGGTCTCAGTCTCTCTCTCTCTCTCTCTTTGACACGTCTCTCCTCTCCCTCGTTTGCTTTTAATGCTTACCTTATTCCCTATTTTTCTTAGTTTCTGTGTTCGTAATTTACGTGCCTATTTTTGTTTTGTTCTACCAGAATATAGCTTTTTTGTTATTATTGTTAAGCTTTCTTTTTATGGTTATTGCTATTACATTTGCTTTATGTGTTTTTGCCTTTACTTGTCATGCTTTAGCAAAACACTTGATTGACTGGCACATGGAAGTCAACATTTTATCATAATTCATTTTCATAACTTCTTTGACATTGTATACTTTATATAGCTCATGCGTTTTCATTATAATGTTATACTTGACATGCCTTCCCCATCATTCATTTTTATTTGTTTTTAATGCTTCCTTTATCTTCGTTTTGTTCATGTGTTATATTTGATGTCAAAGGGGATTTTGTGTGCCTCTTTTATTTTTAGTCTTCAACAATCCAATTTCCACGTAAATGTTAAATCAAGGAAAACAAATTAATCAAAATAAGCAATAAACTGATAAAGAAGCGCAAATCATTTTTAACGAATGAAAAAACAAACCAAAGACAAATGAAGGAAATGGGGACAGATGAAAATGGATTGACCAATGAATAAAAAAATCGACAAACAAACAAACAATAAAACAAACAAACAAACAAACAAACAAACAAACAAACAAACAAACAAACAACAAACAAACAAACAAACAAACAAACAACTAATTAGCTAACTAACTAACTAAATCAATTCATAAATAAATTCATAAATAAATAAATAGTAAATCATATAAAAACAATCAACAGAAATAGGAAAGAAATATGCTGCAGCTAATGAATAAATAAATATTGATACAAACGTATGAAGGAAAACAGTAAGAATTAGAAACAGCTTATAAAATTCATTCAAATAAATAGAGGAAATAAAAGATTAAATAGATAAAGGAACCAATAAATAAATAAAATAAACAAAAATAGAAATCAACATAAAAAGGATAAATAAACAAATAGATGTATAAATAAACAAATAAATAAATAGACAAACAAGTAAATAAATAGATCAATAAATAGATAAATAAATGAATAAATAAATAAATAAATAAATAAATAATAAATAAATAAATAAATAAGTGAATAAATAAATAATGAATAAGTAAACTAAATAAACAAATAAATAAACAAATAAACAAATAGACAATAAATAATAAACAATTAAATAAACAAATAGACAATAATTAATAAATGCATAAATGAATAAATAAATGGATAAAGAAACAAATAATAAATAGATAAATAAATAAAAGAATGAATGAATAAACAAAAAATAAGCAAATGAATAAATAAGTGAATAAACTAATAACTAAAATAATAACTAACTAAATAAATTAATGAATAAGCAAATAAATAAATAAATAAGCATAAAAACGAACAAACAAATAAACAAATATATAAATAAACAATAAATGATCGATAGATAAACAAATAGATAAGTAAAAGGATGAATGAATAAACAAAAACAAGCAAATAAATAAATAAATGAATAAAATTAAATAAATGATAAAAAATGAATGAATAAATAAATAAATAAATAAATAAATAAATAAATAAATATACAATTTAAATCAAGCCACACAGACAGCATTTAATTCTAAAAAATGTATTAAACTACTAAAACAAAACAACTGAAATTATTCAACACCAATATAAATTATTCAGTGAATAAGTCTATTAATGTCAGTGGTAGACAACAAAATCAGTCATATTTTCAAAATAAAGATGGTAAATTAACAGCAATAACAACATCAGCACTTAAACAGCAATAACAATAGACAGAAAACCACAAAGAAAACAATAGATCAATCTCAGACAGAAAAGAAGCCAAAGAAATACGCTTTTAAACCGACTAAGACTGAAAAGCTGTGCGACTCAAGTCTGTGTGAGAACAGGGTCAGTGGGATGTAGTAATAAAGGGATGTCCCCAAATTACTACAAGCAAAATATGTAGTAATTAGGGGACATTTTTTAAAATTACGTAATTTATATTTTATACGCAATAGTATACCATTTTAAGCTTATCTTTTTTATTTTGAGCCAATTTTGATTTTGTGTATTTTGGGGACGTCCCCAAATTACACACACGTCCCCTTTCTACTACCGTACACATAAAAATGTCCCCTACCTACTACACAGACACCTACACACACACACACCACACACACACACACACACACACACACACACACACACACACACACACACACACACACACACACACACACACACACACCCACACAAGACCAGTGCCTACCATTTTCACCGTAATCCTGTTATTTAAGCTGACAGGATTAGTCTGGTGGCACAGCCCTATCTTTATGTAGTTAAGTGGGCAGGCTAAGCCCGCTGCTCCAAATGGTACATTTGCAAAATCAACAAAACTGAGGGCCCCATTTTTTCAAGCCAAACCCTATTCGCATACACAGAGGATCAACACCCAAACGATCTGCCGGTAAAATCTAGAACCCACCAAACCTCCATGGTCACCACACTAAGCACCTTCACTAGCTTAAAAAAAAAAAAAAAAAAAAAAAAAAGTCAACCCTGCCCATTTTTCAACTTCGTTACATCGTTTCATGACCGAAAAGGCTCTTTTAACATAAATCGAATATTCCTTTATCTAAAACAAGTGTGACTGTCAGCTTTCAAGCAAACAGGAACCAGAAAAAACACGAAAAAACAAAATAAAACAAAACAAAAAAACAACAACGCGTATTTAATACAAGACAAGACAGGCGCAAATTTTCGGCCAACTGGCTTTGTCAAGCGTAAGATCACAAATAAACAAACACCAGATACAAAAATTAGGAGAAAAAGACTTATACTTCCCTGCTGCTCCGTCCAGTGTGAGAAAAGGAATAAAATTGACTAAAATGACATCATAATGTGTTTTTGAGTAAATATGATGTCACACCGGACGGAGCTGCAATGAAGTTTCAATCTATTTCTCCTAATTTGTGTATGTGGTGTTTGTTTGTTTGTGATCTTACGCTTGACAAAGGCCAGTTGGCCGAACATTCCTTTGCAAAAGCTGCTACATAATTTATGCCATCCACTGACAAACCTTGCAGTCAGATCGACACAGAAGAAACATCCTACTACCTCAACAGCTGTTTTCAGAACATCTGACCGACACCCACCAAAACTGAAGCAAACAAACAAACAAACAACAACAAACAAACAAACAAACAAACAACAAACAAACAAACAAACAACCAGTTGCCATCCGCCACCCATTTACACAAAACCTATAACCAACATCAAACATGATCAGGTAATGGCACTGCTACTGTCACTGTTATTTTTGCTTAAAGCCCAGCCGACTGCGCAGTCAGATCAGGGCTATAACCGTTTCAAAACACATAAAATACCTCAACAGGAAAATAACAGGAAAAGAAAAATAAGTACACATATCAATGCTTTCGTGCACAAAATCTAAGGAGATGGCCCTGGCGTTGACCACTCCCTCCAATTATCGTACAGGGGATTTATAAAACATACCTGAATACAAATTTAAACATAAGTAATGACACTAAAACATATATGAAAACCGACCTATATTACCTAAAATTGCTTCCGCATATCTCATTTCTCTAGAGCCAAAAATGCACTAAATACATGTACCAACTATCAACTCCAAGAGAATGTACGTAAGACTTTACCGAACACATACAGGTGAATGGACCAGCAAGACAGAAAATGATAAGAAGAAATGAAAAAACAGAGGAACAAGGCAGAAACCAAGAGAGTGACAGAAAAGAGGAAATTGAACAAGGCAGAAACAATGAGAGTAAGAGAAAAGAGGAAATTTCTGGCACAGAAATTCCAGAAGGTGGGGATGTTATTTATACTAAAAGAGCCCCAACGGGGTAAGGTAAAAGGCACTGTGGCAAACATTGAATGATGACTTGGAGCGCATCAAAACTCCAAGAATACTACATCACAGACAAAATGGAGACTTTATCTCCACTCAGCATCAATATCTGAACACTCACCTCACCTCACCTCTCTCACTCACCGGGATCGGCGGTAGAAACCGCGCTCGACGTCACAAGTCTTCTTCAGGTCACACGACTGAGACATCTGTGGGCGACTTCCTGGATCCCCAGACCACAAACATCAGCGGTGTTGTTGAAATAGGAGGTGTGCGGTCGTCCCTTTCTTCTCCTCACCTCAACTTTCACCTGCAGGACCGTTCATATCAGATCTGTTTTGGTGTTTTCCGATCGTATGGCCTACGTATTTCAGCTTTCTTTTGTTGATCTCTGTCAGCAGTTGGCGATAATATTCAGTTCCTTTAACCCTTTGACACCTGCACCCTGTCCACCAGCATCCTACATCATCAGCCGTGCTAGCAAAGCAAAAAAAACTTAACCGTTTGACTCCCTCACCCTATCCACCAACTTCCTGCAGGAAGCTGGTGTATAGGGTGAGGAAGTCAAAGGGTTAATTTTTGCAGTAGGTGGAAAGGGTGCGGGAATCAAAGGGTTAAATGGTATGTTTGTTCTACTGTCTGTCCATTTGACTCTGGTCCACCCAAAACACTTTCCCGCAACATTTCAGACACAATACCCGATTATACACCTACACCAGTTCAGAACAGAAACATCGCAAACTACCACACAAAACAAATCTTCCAGCTTCCCCCTTATCTACGTATTCTACCGTCAATCCCCTTCCCCACAAAACAAACCATTTCCTTTCCTTCCACTTCACAGCATTACAAATTCTTTACCCCCATCTACTACTTGATTAATTAATCAGTACAGTAAGTTCTATATTATCATTGCTGCTGTTGTTGTTATCACTATTATTATTATTACTGTATTATTATCATTATCATCAACATTATCATTACTATTCCTTTTACTTGTAGTTTTAAATTCCGCTGCACTGATATCAGGGATACACTATTACTAATTTCTTTCCCCATCTCTTACTTCATTAATTAACCATTACTATTTATAAGTTCAATATTCTTATCATTCCTTTTGCTTGTACCTTTAGCTGTTATTCCTTTTATTTGTACCTGTAACTGTTCTTCCTTTTACTTGTACATTTAGCTGTTATTCCTTTTATTTGTACCTGTAACTGTTATTCCTTTTATTTGTACTGTAACTGTTATTCCTTTTACTTGTACATTTAGCTGTTATTCCTTTTATTTGTACCTGTAACTGTTATTCCTTTTATTTGTACTGTAACTGTTATTCCTTTTACTTGTACCTGTAACTGTTATTCCTTTTATTTGTACCTTAACTGTTATTCCTTTTACTTGTACCTTTACTGTTATTCCTTTTACTTGTACCTTAGCTGTTATTCCTTTTATTTGTACCTTGACTGTTATTCCTTTTACTTGTACCTGTAGCTGTTATTCCTTTTATTTTTACCTTTAGCTGTTATTCCTTTTACTTGTACCTTTAGCTGTTATTCCTTTTACTTGTACTTTAGCTGTTATTCCTTTTATTTGTACCTTTAGCTGTTATTCCTTTTATTTGTACATTTAGCTGTTATTCCTTTTATTTTTACCTTTAGCTGTTATTCCTTTTACTTGTACCTTTAGCTGTTATTCCTTTTACTTGTACATTTAGCTGTTATTCCTTTTACTTGTACCTTTAGCTGTTATTCCTTTTACTTGTACTTTAGCTGTTATTCCTTTTATTTGTACCTTAGCTGTTATTCCTTTTATTTGTACCTTTAGCTGTTATTCCTTTTACTTGTATCTGTAACTGTTATTCCTTTTACTTGTATCTTTATCTGTTATTTGTTTTACTTGTACCTTTAGCTGTTATTCCTTTTATTTGTACCTGTACTGTTATTCCTTTTACTTGTACCTGTAACTGTTATTCCTTTTACTTGTACATTTAGCTGTTATTCCTTTTACTTGTATCTTTAGTTGTTATTCCTTTTACTTGTACATTTAGCTGTTATTCCTTTTACTTGTACATTTAGTTGTTATTTTTTTACTTGTACATATAGTGTTATTTGTTTTACTTGTACTTTAGCTGTTATTCCTTTTATTTGTACCTTTAGCTGTTATTCCTTTTACTTGTACATTAGTTGTTATTCCTTATTACTTGTATCTTTGCTGTTATTCCTTTTACTTGTACATTTAGTTGTTATTCCTTTTACTTGTATCTTTAGCTGTTATTCCTTTTACTTGTACATTTAGTTGTTATTCCTTTTACTTGTATCTTTAGCTGTTATTCCTTTTACTTGTACATTTAGCTGTTATTCCTTTTACTTGTACCTTTAGCTGTTATTCCTTTTACTTGTACTTTTAGCTGTTATTCCTTTTACTTGTACCTATCGTTTCTTCTGCACTGGCACTACTGACATTCGCACATTAACCCTTTGACTCCTGCACCCTATCCAACAACTACCAAAACTTAACTCTTTGACTCCCTCAACCTATCCACCAGCTTCCTGCAGGAAGCAGGTGGATAGGATGAGGGAGTCAAAGAGTTAAGTTTTTGTTTTGCTGGTACGGTTGACAAAGCAGGATGCTGTTGGACAGGGCGCAGGAGTCAAAGGGTTAACTATTGGGTTTTTGTCTGCTCCCCTCTCCCAGATTTACTGTCTTCCGTAGACACACGCGGACATACCCTTCATCCCTCTCTCTGTGTCTCACACAGACAGACAGACGGACAGACACACGCACACACATACACACACACAGAGGCACACACACACACACCAAAACACAGGCACACACACAGAGGCACACACCACACACACACACAGGCACACACACACATACCACATACACACACACATACACAGAGGCACACACACACACACCACACACGCACGCATACACACACACACACACATACAACACACACACACACACCCCACACACACCACACACACACACACACACACACACCACACACACACACACACAAACAACCACTGAACAAAAGGCGAGTTAGGGCAAATGCGGGTGTGGGGACGGCCGGGGTGTGTTTGGTGTAGCGAAGTGATTGACAGTTTAGAAAATTCACACACACACACACATACATACACACACCACATACAACCACACACACACACACACACACACACACACACACACACACACACACACACACACACACACACACACATACACACACACGCATACACACATACAACCACTGAAGTAAGGGCGAGTCAGGGCAAGTGCGGGTGTGGGGGTGGTCGAGGTGGTTTTTGGTGTAGTAGTATGGTGGTTGACAGTTTGGGAGCTGAATTGGGGGGGGGGGGGGAGAAATAGAAGAAGAAGAAGAGGGGGACGGTTAAACCTTACCCCGATCACAACAACGTATAATTAACAAGACATCCCCCACCACACAGAACAGTCTTACAGCTATTCCTTGCTACTCTACACATACAATATCTATCTATCTGTCTATCTATGTGTATATATATTTACACATATATAACATATAGATATATTATATATACATAATATGTATATATTATACTATATATGTAATATAGATATATATAATATATACATATATGTGTATATATATATAGATATATTGTATATGTGTATATACATAATACGTATATATGTATGTTATATATAGATATAGACATACCTATATGTATATATTATATATACGAGGGTCGTTCCAAAAGTAATGCCTCCTATTATTTTTATTCCGCCCCAAGGGATCTGAGGGGATTGTTTATGGCATTGTTATGATGACTGAACTTTCGCGCTCATAACCTGAAATTTTCATTTCTCTGTTGCAGATATTGACGGTGTGACAGTCTAAGAAAGCAACCCCTGTCATGGACGTGCGTCAGAAGCAGAGATGCGTCATTGAAATCCTCCACGCAGAAGAAGTTGAACCAATCGACATTCACCGGCGCCTGGTGAACGTTTACAGAGCCGAGGCAGTTGATGTCAGCACAGCTAGGAGATGGGTTCGTCGATTCCGGAGTGGGGACAGAGATGTGAGCGACAAATCGCGCTCCGGACGCCCACGCACAGCCACCACTCCGGAAATGAAGCGCGCCTCGATCAACTCATCCGCGATGATCGGCGAATAACGGTGAATGAAATGCGTGCAGAGTTGGATGTGGGTGTTAGTGCACTGGAAACGATGTTGTTATCCCTAGGGTACAGCAAAGTGTGTGCCAGGTGGGTTCCACGTATGCTACGGAGGAGCAATGAGGCGCGCCTCATTTTCCGAGGCACATGTCAACTAACCCTACAATAAAAACAGACGAACCATAAATGTCAAAAAAGTTATTAAAATGAATTATGATAAAGTGCCCATGTCAGTATGTCAGTCGATCAAGACCACCACAAAAGCATGAGAAATAAAGGCAGACACATGTAAAGGAAATAGGCTGCGTGCTAACCCACATATTATAAACATAGAGACAAACCAAAAGAAAACTAATAAAGGCGCTGCAAAGGAACGCAGAAGGGGAGGAAGACATGCACGAAGAGGGAGTGAGAGCCACGTCAACGCTAACGTACCTTTGGGACTGTCAGTTGTTTTGTTTTTTTTTGGAATGAGTTTTCGGTATTTATACAGGGACATTGAACAGATGTTTACAATTTAAAACTGTCTAGAAAAATCAATATGGATTGAGTCCTCTTCTCCCACTGGACGAAGCAGCAGGGAAGTTTCAGTCTTTCTCTCCTAATTTTGTGTTTGGTGTTTGTTTGTGATCTTACATTCACGCTTGACAAAGGCCAGTTGGCCGAAAATTTGCGCCTGTCTTGTCTTGTTGTATTAAATACGC
>JAPXFY010000027.1:15680961-15685961 GCA_030674185.1 Monoplex corrugatus | reverse complement strand
ACTGAGAGAGAGCCAGCATGCATTATTATCTCGTTATGCTGAATGTCGTTTCCAGTGGGCCTGGTAGTTTTTTTTGTTTTTTTTTTCAAAAACGACGACCAAAGAACGTCGTTGAACAGACCCAGACGACGCCATAACCGATACCGTGTCACAGCGTTCACTCAATCGTTGTTATGGCCACAGATTGCAAAACGCGGTTTCTCACATCCTTTCACCCTTTGCAGACATCAGTTTGTTACGTAGTGTGCGTAGCCTACTCCGTGTATAGACGATTTAAATTAAAACTATTAACAATACAGCAATTTGATGTTGGCTGTAATTTTAATTAGATCTATGGCAAGATGGCTGCCTAACTTTGAACTGAAGTGAAAGCTGCTTGGCGTAGTCTAGTCTAGTCTAGATCAAAACTTCTAGGCAACAAACTTTTTGGATTATTATCTAAAGTTGCGAATGTGTGTGTACGTGTTTGCGTACAGTTGTTTTATTAGGTTTTGTATTAAATATAACTTAATTTTTTGTAGATGACTATGAATTTCATCTGTCAACACTTTCCCAGGAGTTTCTCACCTTATGTAGGAATAAGAACCTGTAACAAAAGTCTGTCCGACCGTTTTTATTTCCAGCCGATCGGCGGTGACGTGTCAAGCCCCAGCAATTGGTCTACGGGAAAGAACTCTTTATCTGAGTTTTTAAGTTACCGTCCGTAGCTTCCCTTATCATTCATTGCTTAATAACCACCACCTGACTAATCTTCGGTACTTAAAGAAAATGACTGTTACGAACAACCTCGTCCAGTTAGGTAAAAGCAGGTACGTTTTTTTTTCCAACGCAAGAGAGGGGAAGAAGGGTTGTTTCCCTTGTAATAGTCAGAACGAACAAAGACGAAACCACACAAACACAACAGATTTCGTTTATTGCACAAAATGAACAAACCCGCTGAAACACAAAACAAAACAAAAACATTTCAAAAAGCTGACAAACAAAACAGATCTTGTTTATTGCACAAAAGAAATTAACCCATTTGAACCACAAAACAAACAAACAAACAAAACTTTGAAGAAGGCACCGCTGAAATTTAACTCTGACTCCCGCACCCTGTCCACCACATCCTGCATTGTCAACCATGCTACCAAAGCAAAAACTTAATCCTTTGACTCCTTTACCCTTTCCACCAGCTTCATGAAGGAAAGGGTGAGGGAGTTAAAGCTTACGTTTTTGCAGTTGGTGGATAGGGTGCAGGAGTCAAAGGGTAAAATAATAAATATAATAAATAATAAATAATATGTTGGGAGTTGGGCCGCAGCCGATGTGAGCCTCCCGGAGCGTTCTGTCAGTACTTAAGGACCTTCAAAATAAAGATCTTATGCTCACAGAGCAAGTGACAATCCTTTTGTTCTCTGTACAACTCGTCAGGTCTACAATCCATACGAGCACGTACATCCATTTCATACAAACACACACGCGCACACGCTCACTGCACACACTCACGAACTTTCACAAAATCACACTCACACATTAAACATACGCACGAACACCCGTTTATGCGAGCACTGCACACGTCCGCATTCCCGCAGACATAAATCGCAATTGTTTACTCACGAGTGCACACATGCGCGCATGCACGAACACACAAGCCGCGCAAATATACGCGCTTACGTGTTGAATAGCAACCGTTTTGTGCTGTTGACTCCCGCACCGTATCCACCAAATTCGAAGAGTCAAAGGGTTAAATCGCTTTCGTGTGTGTGTGTGTGTGTGTGTGTGTGTGTGTGTGTGTGTGTGTGTGTGTGTGTGTGTGTGTGTGTATGTGTGTGACGGGGGTGGGTGTGTTGTGTTGTGTGTGTGGGTGTGTGTGATGTGTGTGTGTGTTGTGTGTGTGTGGTGTGTGTGTGTGTGTGGTGTGTGTGTGTGTGTGTGTGTGTGTGTGTGTGTGGTGTGTGAGTGTGTTAGAGTGTGTGTATGTGTGCGCGTGTGTATGAGTGTGTGCGTGTGTGTGAGTGTGTGTCTGTATGTGTGTATGTGTGTGTGTTGTGTGTGTGTGTGTGTGGTGTGTGTGTGTGTGGTGTGTGTGTGTGGTGTGTGTGTGTGTGTGAGTGCGTGTGTGTGTGTCTGTGTGTGTGTATTCTGTGTGTGTGAGTGTGCGTGTGTGTGTGTGAGTGTGCGTGTGAGTGTGTGTGTGTGTGGTGTGTGTGTGTGTGTGTGTGAGTGTGTGTTCTGTATGTGTGTGTGTGTGTGTGTGAGAGAGAGGGAGAGAGAGAGTGTGTGTGTGTGAGTGTGTGTGTGTGTGTGTGTGTGATGTGTGTGTGGCGGTGTGTGTGTGCGCGGTGTGCGTGTTGTGTGTGTGTGGTGGTGTTGAGTGTGCGTGTTGTGTGTGTGTGTGGTGTGGTGTGTGTGTGTGTGTGTGGTGTATGTGTGTGTGTGGTGTGTGGAGTGTGTGTGTGTGTTCGTTCGTTGCTTAATTTAACGTCTTTTTACTATAAGTGATATTAGACGGGGAAAATGGCATGGAGGATGAAATTAGGGGGGGGGGGGGGAGGAGAGAGGTGAACAGAGTAAGGAGAACAAGAAATGAAACGGCAAGGTCTTAAGAAAAAGGATATGGATGAACAGACAAATGAAACTAGAACAACGCTAACATCAATAATGCAAAAGAAAAATCGTCATAAAAACAAAACAAAACAAAAATAATCATAATTATAAAAATAATCTTAAAGTAACGCATTAACAGGACTGTGAACCATTGATTCTGAAATTTTAAGCTAACAAAACTTGATCCGATACTACTTCTTTAAAATGCGTTTCAAGATAGTTTCCTTGTGTAAACGTCTTTGGTAAAAAGGAACGAAGCTTTCTGCAGTAAAACAAACAAATGATACAATGTGAATTGTTCGCCACAAATACATAAAACGTTGTTACAATATTTTGTTTTCAAAGCGTTCAGTTGAATGCGAAAATATGTCATAACAATTAATCTCAAATGATATAAAGAGGAATACTGCAATTTTTTTACAGATATTTTGAATTGAAAGTTTGATTCTTTTTTGAGACACAAATTTTTCATTTAAATGTTCATGAAATCGAATCCATGATGCTAATTCTAGCGAGTTGTAAGCTTCTTACCGAGTAACATGTAATTCTAGGAATTTCAGAATGGAGGGCACCGGATTTAGCTCTCTGTCAATCGTGTTGCATGAAACAACATGAAGCACCAGCATAATTATTTCGACCATTATCTTTAAACATGTATTAGATGATTTGCCTCAATAATTAAGTCAGGTCTTGTGTCTGTATCAAAAGACTGTAAGGCATATAATACAGATTTTGAATCAACAAAGAGAACTACTTTGAATGACACAGGCCGAAGGCTTATTAAATAATGCAACGCTTGAACAACAGCGACCAATTCTGCTGTATATATAGATACTTTTGCCCCAATGAAAAAAGACTTTTTAATGTTAAATTTTGGAACATAAATATGTACATTAAAGATCCTGTAAATCAGCCCTTTGACTCCCGCACCCTATCCACCAGCATCCAGCATTGTCAACCATTCTAACAAAGCAAAAACTTAACCCTTTGACTCCCTCACCCTATCCACCAGCTTCCTGCAATAAGTGGTGGTTGTTGTTATTATTATTGTTGTTCAAAGCCCAGCCGACTGCGTAGATCCATACCAGGGCTATAAGCTTTTTCGAAACATACAAGACTTCAACAGAAAAAAAAGGGAAAAATTAAGTACACATATCAATGCATTCGCGCACATAATCCAAGGACAGAACTGAAGGCAAGAGGGGTTCTTGTGAAATTGCCAGCTGTCTTCACAAGTATATTTCATCCCTTCCAGCCCATGTCCAGCACGTCATCATATATTCTGACTGTTGCAGTGGACAAAACCAAAATCAATACTTGACAGCAGTACCGCTATTTGCTGTGAATACTTTGCCAAACATCAACACCATCACACAGAAATTTCTGGAATCTGGTCACACTCAGATGGAATGTGATTCAATGCACTCTGTCGTCTCCTCTGCTAAGAAGAGCATTCCCATTTACTTCCATGTGAGTGGGACATCGTGTTCAGGTTGGTCCGGCGGCCAAATCGTTTTACTGCTGTGCCAATTGACCATGACTCGTTTAACGATTTCAAGATGCTGGCCTCTTCATACAGACGAAAAACGAAAATAGACACGAACAAACACAGGGTCTGCTGGCTACAAATTCGCTTCATCCAGGTGTCCAAGGGCAATGATTGCATCATGCTCTTCAAAAACAACCCAGATGATGATTGCTTGAGAGTGCTCCGACTGATGGGCTCATCAAGAAGGGAATGTCAGGAGCTTCCCAAAGTACTGCCAAGACTATATAAGGACAAACTCCCAGTTTGGTGCCAAGAAGCGGGATCTCTTGTCACTGTGTGCACCTGGTGTCATCCCAAGAGCCTATCATAACTTCTACCATGTCCTTCCAGTATCTTCATCAGCAAATGACATATTGCCAGGCCTGATATCAAAGAGGCAATATGTTAAATGATTTGGCAAACAGCCTGAAAGGTCTTCTATCAGTCGAAACGTTTAGACTTAAGTAACTCATTACGTGCATGCTAATGTCCATGATAAATGTGTTATGTATATCATTTGTGCTTTATTTTACTTATCCCATTTATGCTTACAAATGTATACACATCTGTTAAGTGGGTTGCTGCGGACGCTGTTATTTAATAACTTTAACATTGAATATGTATACATGTGTCATTAAACTGTCCATTTTGATATGGTTATATTAACATGTGTTAGTAATATTTGTAATTTCGTAAATAAAATGGCCTAATGCATGGTTAATGTGTGTCTCTCTCTGTGTCTCTGTCTCTCTCTGTCTCTGTGTGTCTCTCTCTCTGTCACTGTCTCACCTCAAACACACACACATCCACATGTGCACGTGATCTGATGCACATTATGTGTGTGTGTTTGTGTGGTGTGTGTGTGTGTGTGTGTGTGTGCGCG
>JAPXFY010000027.1:15663461-15675961 GCA_030674185.1 Monoplex corrugatus | reverse complement strand
GATTCATGGTTTATCTTCAAGAGGCACAGATATTACTTTCTGCTGGATACCTTCTCATAGTTCTTTTTATTATAATGATAAAGTTGATAGGGCTGCCAAACGGGGAGCTAATAACTCACCAGATTCAAACAATATCCAGCTTTCTCTCTCATTGCACGAGACTTACACTTTAGTGGACAACTATATCTGGAAGCAGTTCCAATTAAAACAGAAAAAGTATGATAAATGTCACATGAACTTTGAAGTCAGCAAAATACTTAAGCAGCTTCCTGCCAACAGACTTATACAATCTCTTATGTACAGATGGAAACTTGATGCATTCAAAACAAAATACACCAAGAACATAGTGTGTTTGTGTGGGAAGAAGATAACACATAGTCATATTCTTTCTTGCGTTAGGGTAAAACGACATATTCCTACACTATCTATGAGTACAGTTTCTGACATATTTGCCTCATCATCAATACTATATGATTTTTTTGTTAGCCTGTCAAAAAGTCCTATAGCGAATTACCTTTAAAATGCTATTTCACTTGTTCACTGTAATAGTTAGTCAATTCTTGGTTTTATTTTTTATTCATTTCTTCTAGAAATTTATCAATTTTGTTTGTTACTTAGTTTATTTAAATCGTTAATATGGTAACGTTATTTGTTAGTTTTACCTTCCCCTCCTCGAAACAGTTGTTTTCTGGATCATCTTTTCTCAAAACCAAAATTGACAATTTTCAAACATCCTCTTCACTCCTCCTCTATCACACCCCCCCCTTTTTTTGTTTTGTTTTGTTTTTTGTTTTGGTCTAAAATCACTTTAGTGAATAGACATTAAATCAAGACCACACACACACACACACACACACACACACACACACACACACACAACACACACACACACACACACACACACAACACACACACACACACACACACACACACACACACACACACACACACACACACACACAACACACACACACACACACAACACACACACACACACACACATACAACACACCTCTAATAACACCAATACACACAATCAAAACAACGACACACACACACACACACACACACACACACACACACACCAAACACCAAACAACACACACAACACACACACACACACACACACACACCACAACACAACACCACACACACCAACACACCAACAACACACACACACCCACAACACATACACACCTACCCCACACAGGGACTTTTCAAATTTCCCACACGGAGCTTGTATGATACTGACATAGACCCATTGTTTCTGGACTTCCCAGGAACACACTCAAGTTCTGTTGATCACTGTATTATTCTTTCATTCCAAACTAAACGAAGCATGTACAGTGTCAAAGGCAGAGCATACCTCTGAAGCTGCCTCTCAAACTTCGTGTCATTCAATACTATCCAATGACAGGCTGATACAACACTAGTATATAAATATAGACGAGGTAAAACAGTCTTGGTAGGACCTCATGACCTGGCCAGCTCATGGGTTTATGTGCAGGCTTAAGGCTTGCGCCATGATCACCACTCCCCCGTTGGGTTGCCGGGGGCTTTTTCAGTATAAATAGTATCCCCACCTTCTGGAAATTCTGCGCTAGAAATTTCCTCTTTTCTGTCACTCGTCTTTGTTTCTGCCTTGTTGCCTTGCTTTCTGTCATTTCTACTTATTTTCTGCCTTAATGGTCCATTCACCTGTATTTTTTTCGATAAAGTCTTACGTACTTTTTCTTCGAATTGATAATTGGGTACATGTATTAAGTGCATTTTTGGCTCTAAGGAGGTGAGATATGCGGAAGCAATTTTAGGTAATTTATAACTGTTTTTATATATGTTTTGGTGTCCTTATGTATGCTTATATTTGTATTCAGGTGTGTTTTTTAAATCTCCCCTGTGCGATAAACCGGACGGAATGGTCTTACGCAGGGGGCATGTCCTTAGATTCTGTGCGCGAATGCATTGATATGTGTACTTAATTTTCTTTTTTCTTTTTTTCCTGTTGAAGTTTTGTGTGTTTTGAAGCGGTTATAGCCCTGATATGGCTCTGCGCAGTCGGCTGGGCTTTAAACAACAATCAAAGAAAAAAAAAAAAGATCACCACACACATGGCACCTGTGACGTTAGTGCATATGGAATTCGTTCCGAGCGCGGAGACGTCGTCTTGAGAAAGTGAAACTGAAACTGAACACAGGCCTACCCAGTGACACACTGGCCTACGCCCAACAGCCTTGTACGGCTGTATGGCAAAGAGCCTCTGGCGTGTGTTTCAGTGTGGCCTTGAAAAGAGGTCAACATTCGTCACTATTGTTCGCAAATCACGGTTTGCCGTTACTGCAAAAGTCTAAACGAATTTGAGTTTCAGTTACAGTTTCAGTGTCAGTTTCTCAAGATGACGTCTCCGCGCTCGGAATGAATTTCATATGCACTAACGTCACAGGTGCCGTGTGTACGGTGATCATGACACAAGCCTTAAGACTGCACATAAACCCATGAGCTGTCCAGGTCCTGAGGCCCTACCTAGACTATGTTTTACCTAGCCTGTTTTATTTTTCTTTTACTAATATTGTATCAGTTTGTCATTGGAACAATCTTGGTTATATGAGAATGATACGTGTATATGTGTACCTTATCTTCAAAGAAAAGAGCAGATAAATAAAGTAAATAAATAACTGAAAGTCTGAATTACAGCACAGCTAGCCACTCAATATGAACTTGTCTCACATCATAGACACTCCCTCCCCCCCCCCCCCCCCATTCAATGTACAAAACGAATTAATGCAACAAGAACTTGTTTATAATCGGTGTAATCATCTGCTTTGACAGAGAATAAAATTATGTACAACGGGATGGGGGTAGAGATGGGGGTGAGGGCACACCCCTCACAGTCAATTCGATAAACTTTCATCGACAGATTAAATAATGGTGTGTTGACAAGAACATGAACAAGTTAATTTGTGACAGCTGGAAGGATAAAGGGAAAGAAAGGAAGAAAACAAGTTATCACATGTACACAAAAAAAAAAAAAAAAAAAAAAAAGGGTGGGAGGATGGACAGAAGGGTGTGTGTGTGGGTGGGAGAGGTTGATAGCGCAAGGAATCATTAATGATATTAGTTATAATGTAAGTTGATAGTACTGTGCTTGAGAAAACGTCATATGCCATACATAATTATAGTGATGTAATGGATAAACAAATGTTTAATCGAACTTAGAAAAGAGCGACAACAAGGACAACCAGTCAAAGTTATCCACTAGAAATAAATGATAATGATGAAAGATAGAAATCATCTGTACCACCA
Source organism: Monoplex corrugatus (assembly GCA_030674185.1). NCBI lineage: Eukaryota > Metazoa > Mollusca > Gastropoda > Littorinimorpha > Ranellidae > Monoplex > Monoplex corrugatus. Next base: position 15,672,661 of record JAPXFY010000027.1, on the reverse strand, counting down.
CCACCACCACCACCACCACCAAACAACCAACCAACCAGCCAAGCAAGCAAGCAAGCAAGCAAGCAAGCAAGCAACCAAACAACCAACAACAACCAACCAACCAACCAACCAACCAACCAACCAACCAACCAACCAACCAAACAACCAAACAACCAAACAACCAACCAACCAACCAACCAACCAAACAAACAAACAAACAACATACAAACAAACAAACAAACAAACAGACAAACAATCAACCAACCAAGCGACCAACCAAACAAAAACGAACAACGAGAACAACGAGAACAACAAGAACAAGAACAACAAACTACCACAACAACATCTACAACAACCCACACACACTAATCCCAACCGACCACTCAACCAAGCAAACAAGCAGACTTAACAAAGACCAAATACATCATATCATTATATAAACTGTACAAAACATTCACACGATATAGTCCTATCATAAAGCAATCTCCCGCACCTCTCTCCCTTATATAATAATAAATATATATGTATATGTATAGTGTGTGTATATATCTATATCTATATCTATATATATATGTATCTCTCTCTCTCTCTTCTCTCTCTCTCTCTTCTCTCTTATATATATATATATATATATATAATATATATTATATTATATGTGTGTGTGTTGTGTGTGTGTGTGGTGGTCTTTGATTTAATGTCTATTCACTAAAGTGATTTAAGACAAAAAAAAAAAAAAAAAAAAAAAAAGGATACATGAGGAGAAAAGAGGATTAACGATTGAAACAGCAAAACTGGCTAACCATAAAATTGAACAAGAGGAGTAACGGAACGTTAAAGATAATTCGCTATAGGACTTTTTGACAGGCTAACAAAAATTTCATGTGTGTGTGTGTGTGTGTGTGTGTGTGTGTGTGTGTGTGTGTGTGTGTGTGTGTGTGTGTGTGTGTGTGTGTGTGTGTGTGTGTGTGTGTGTGTGTGTATGTGTGGTGCGTGGTGTGTGTTTGTACCGATCAGAAAGGATTTTCCATGAATGTTTTTCTATCGTCGTGTCCGTAACAAAAGATTCTATGATTGAAGATTCTGTGTAGATGTTATAGTAGATTTTACATAGATCCTGTAATATTCTGTAATAACAGATTTTGTAATGATAGATTCTGTGCAGGTTCTGTAATAGATTCTGTATTCAGAGTACAGATACCGTAACAGATTCTGAAATCAACAAAATTAACCATGAGGGGGTTTTGTCATTTGAACTATCCTCTATTTGTCATTCTGAACTATCCTCTATTTGTCATTCTGAACTATCCTCTATTTGTCATTCTGAACTATCCTCTATTTGTCATTCTGATCTATCCTCTATTTGTCATTCTGAACTATCCTCTGTCATTCTGAACTATCCTCTGTTTGTCATTCTGAACTATCCTCTGTTTGTCATTCTGAACTATCCTCTGTTTGTCATTCTGAACTATCCTCTGTTTGTCATTCTGAACTATCCTCTGTTTGTCATTCTGAACTATCCTCTATTTGTCATTCTGAACTATCCTCTATTTGTCATTCTGAACTATCCTCTGTTTGTCATTCTGAACTATCCTCTATTTGTCATTCTGAACTATCCTCTATTTGTCATTCTGAACTATCCTCTATTTGTCATTCTGAACTATCCTCTATTTGTCATTCTGAACTATCCTCTATTTGTCATTCTGAACTATCCTCTATTTGTCATTCTGAACTATCCTCTATTTGTCATTCTGAACTATCGTCTATTTGTCATTCTGAACTATCCTCTATTTGTCATTCTGAACTATCGTCTATTTGTCATTCTGAACTATCGTCTATTTGTCATTCTGAACTATCGTCTATTTGTCATTCTGAACTATCGTCTATTTGTCATTCTGAACTATCGTCTATTTGTCATTCTGAACTATCGTCTATTTGTCATTCTGAACTATCGTCTATTTGTCATTCTGAACTATCGTCTATTTGTCATTCTGAACTATCCTCTATTTGTCATTCTGAGCTATTGTCTATTTGTCATTCTGAACTATCCTCTATATGTCATTCTGAACTATCCTCTATTTGTCATTCTGAACTATCGTCTATTTGTCATTCTGAACTATCCTCTATTTGTCATTCTGAGCTATCCTCTATTTGTCATTCTGATCTATCCTCTATTTGTCATTCTGAACTATCCTCTATTTGTCATTCTGAACTATCCTCTATTTGTCATTCTGAGCTATTGTCTATTTGTCATTCTGAACTATCCTCTATTTGTCATTCTGAGCTATCCTCTATTTGTCATTCTGATCTATCCTCTATTTGTCATTCTGAACTATCCTCTATTTGTCATTCTGAACTATCCTCTATTTGTCATTCTGAACTATCGTCTATTTGTCATTCTGAACTATCCTCTATTTGTCATTCTGAACTATCCTCTATTTGTCATTCTGATCTATCCTCTATTTGTCATTCTGAGCTATTGTCTATTTGTCATTCTGAACTATCCTCTATTTGTCATTCTGAGCTATCCTCTATTTGTCATTCTGAACTATCCTCTATTTGTCATTCTGAACTATCCTCTATTTGTCATTCTGAACTATCCTCTATTTGTCATTCTGAACTATCCTCTATTTGTCATTCTGATCTATCCTCTATTTGTCATTCTGAACTATCCTCTATTTGTCATTCTGAACTATCCTCTATAACGATTCCTAAGGTAGTAATCTGGTCTTTGTAGCTTCTGCCTGGGCGAAATTCTGTCTGGTCTTCTCTGAGAAGTATGTCGATTGTGTCTCTAATTCTGCTTAGTAGAATTTCATTACAGACTTTGCCAGCTAATGATTGAAGGGTAATACCCCGCCAGTTATTACAATCTGAGAGGTTTCCTTTGTTTGGAAGTTTGAGAAAAGGATGGAAGAATCAGAGGGGGAGGGGAGTAAATTTGGCGTACGCGCAATTTACTCCCAGTACAATTCTGCGGGCCAACTTTTTCGTGGGGGGAGTACTTTCGGCTTGGTCAAGGAAGTAAATTTCTCGTACGCCGTTTTTAGTCCCAGTAAAAATTGGCACACGCGGTTTTTACTGCGGAGTAAATTCCGCGGGGAGTAAATTCCGCTTGTTACACCGGCCCTTGATCCCCCCCCCCCCCCCCCCCCTGATCACACGCTGTGACAGACATTCCAGTGTCATCAAGCAACTGACACAGGTCTTTCCCTTCTTTACATCTGTCAAAAAGTGGCGATTTTTTGCTCTTTTTGAAAGCGATTTACAACTAAGTCAAGGTTTTGTCAGCATCCATGTTTTGTCAAGTATATGTTTTGTCTTTTGACTCTGTCTGGACGAAAATAGAAAAAAAAAATCCGACCCTAATCGTTTGTGATTTACTGTATTTGCCTTTAATTTGAAGATACCATCAGCACTGCTCAGTGAAAAAAACGTGAAGTAGACTATGTTGCGAGTGGGGTACATTGAGTACTGAAGTGAAGTGGAATTAAGTGAGTTATTATTTGGCTGTCATCATCATCATCATCATCATCAGGTGCCCTGCCGCATGGCGTTGGCGACCATGGACTTCCAACCATCTCCATCTCTCGTTGCCCCCAGCATCTCCCCCACCCTCCTCATCCCCAGCCACTCTGCAAGTCCGTCCAGCATTCTCTGGTCTACCTGGTGCTCTCTTTCCCTCCAGCTTCCCCATTGTGACCAGGTGCTCCAAAACCCCCTTCCTCATAAAATGGCCTATAAATGTTGCCTGTCTTTTCCTAATCTTCCTCATGAGTGATCTTCTTGTGTCTGCCTCCATCAAGACTGTCTGGTTTGTTTTCTTTGCTGTCCATGGAACTCTCAACATTCTTCTCAGAAAACCACATCTCGGCTGCCTCGATCCTGCTCTGGCTTTGCTTGTGACTGTTAAAATGACTGTGTTCTCTCTCTCTCTCTCTCTCTCTCTCCTCTCTCTCTCTCTCTCTCTCTCTCTCTCTCTCTCTCTCTCTTTTCACACTGAGAAAGTTGAAAATCACAATAGCTGAACACAAGGGACGGTTATTTACTCTGTTGGTGTTACAAACTTGTCAATATGAAACAGGACTTTTTGTTGCATTGTCTTTGTTCCTGTACCAAGGAGACACTAGATGTGTTATACAATGAACTTGTGATCATGTCACTGTTTTCAGAGTCTGATATTTCAGATGGTGATACACTTTCCGACAGTTCCATAACGTAGTTTCCTGCAGCTGGGATGTCAGCCATGCTAACGGAAAACCCACTCGTGTCTGATCTGGTAACAAGGCTCATGATGTTTGTGACCACATAATCCAGGGCAACTATAATACGTTTTTTTCTGACTCAAACATGGTTTCGCCCACAGGGGGATAAAGCAGACATTGCGGCTGTGACGCCACCAGGCTTCACCTTGATTTCTTTTCCACGGCAGGACAGAGCGGGAGGTGACATTGCAGTGATACACAGAAACAGTCTTAAAGAACACATTTCCTTTCCAACTAAAGACTTTACTTTTACAGCTTTTGAGGTGTGTGAGGTCCGCCTGGACTTTTATGGTCAGACCTGTGTTTTTGTTTGTGTGTACATGTACGCCCCCCCCCCCCCCCCCACCTAGTGTCAAACACAAACTCAAGATATCAATGTTCTTGGACCAGTTCCCCGACCTGCTTGAATCATACAATACCTGCGAAAGACTGTTTGTTGTTGCCGATAGAAATGTCCATTTTGACAATCCCTCTGATCACTACTGTTGCTCTACATGTAAATGCCGTTCTTGAAAATCTTGGTCTGCAACAAATGATCAATGTACCTACTCAACGCGAAGGCCATACTTAAGATTGGCTAATCACAAACTATGTTTCTGATGTAGATGATTTATCTGTTCGTGACATGCTATTATCTGATCATTTTGTCATTTCCTTTGAACTGTGTCTTAGAAAACCTGGCAAAGCAACAAAGAGAATTGCTTCACGCAATCTCAAGGCTATTGAAAAGCATGTTTTCAAGACTGATGTTCATACAGCACTTGAATCAGCCTGTCAGTCCAATTTATCTGATCCCATATGTACTTATAACACATGCTTGTATCACAGGAACCACTCAGGTAAAAAACAGGCCCATACCTGTACTTCAGTCTGAGACAAGACGTTGACAATGTCTGGCAAGGCGTACAACTAGCCTATAGTGAAAGCTTAGGATTAACCAACATAGAACCCCTCAGGTAGAAACAGGTCCATACCTTACTTCAGACTGAAACAGGATGTTGGCAATGTCTGGTGAGCCAGACAAACTAGCCCCTAGACTGATGGCTTGGGATTAATCAACATCTAGCAGTACAGCCAATCACGCTTATGTTAGACTGTAAACGAGACAATTAAACAATAGAGTCAGGTGTACGTACAGCTCTATTGGGATGTTTTGGAGGATCGCCCCAGTGAAAGGGAGCTGTCCATTGTCTCAGTGGACAGGTTCTGGCCTGTGCTTGTCCACGTCAACCCTCCTTCATGCATTCACTAGTAGGAGAACATTCTCGAAGATCATCTTAAGACAGGTGGGGTCAGAGCCCCAGCGTGTTCTGATCCACGCTCTATAAATGAAAAGGGAAAATAACACACAGAGAGAATACAGACAAAGAGAGACAGAACGGTCAGAGAGATGACGGTTGTAGTGAGAGGCAGGCCACTAAACCTAGCAGAGGTGCTGAGCCTTTGTCAGAAACATGTAGTGGAGGTACGTTGATATTTTTATTTCAGTGTAGAGTTTTAGGGCTGATAGGCAAAGAAGTAGGATTGCTTTAGGACGTAGGCAAATAAGAATGAGGATGAATGATTATGCTTTAAGTTGAACATGCTTACTTAAAGAAAGCTATATTGACTTGTAATGCTATGTGTGGACTGCTTATTGCTAGTGTGCTTAGTGCGTTTCTACTCGTCTCTCTCCTTCCTTCTCGTTGTTGTGTGTGATCTCTATATGGAATTGTAATCCCACATTAACATCCCACCGGTTCCAGAACATTACCCAAAATTCCTCCACGTGACACTTGCGTCAGCTGCTAGACCAACATGCCCCTCTCGTTATACGTACAGTGTCAGACGTACATCCACCCTTGGATGACTCTTGAAGTCATTCATGCTAAAGTGCTACGGCGTAGTGCTGAGCGTGCATGGCGTGAGTTTGGTCTGATATAGTTACAAACATGATACGTGAAGCAAAGAAAAACTACATATGTGGCAAGATAGTAGACGCTGATAGTTCCAGAGAACTCTTCCACCTCAGTGATCAGTTGCTGGGAATAGCTGGAGATACTGTGCTTCCTTCTAACATCCCCCCAGAGTCTCTTCCTGATAAATTCAATGAAATTTTTGTTGGAAAGATTGAGCAGATCAGAGGCAGCCCCACTGATGCTGTTGTGTTCTCTGCTACACAGCTTGAAAATTCTGAGCCTATGTCTGAGGGTTGCGTAAGAGAGATACTGAAAAAAATGTCAAAGAAGTCCTGTGACCTTGACTCTATCACTGCCTCTATCCTATTTGATTGTCTAGATGAAATTACTCCAATTGTCACAGATATTATGAATAAGTCCTTGTCGTCTGGTGTTGTGCCTCAGTGCTTTAAGCACGCTATTGTCAAGCCCCTTCTGAAGAAGGCAAACCTTGACCCAGACTGCTTGAAAAATTATCGTCCAGTTTTCAATCTACCATTCCTATCGAAGGTATTGGAACGTATTGTACTAGAACAGCTTCTGCAGCATCTGGAATCTTACAACTTGTTAGAGCCATTCCAGTCAGCCTACCGTAAGTGCCATAGCACAGAAACCGCTCTATTGCGTATGGTCAGTCACTTCCTTCACGCTTCAGACAATGGGAGTGTGTCTATCTTGTCACTGCTTGACTTGTCAGTAGCTTTTGACACCATAGACCATAGCATCATCATTACGCGGTTGCGAACCACTTTTGGCTGTTCTGAAATGGTTCTGGACTGGTTTACCTCCTATTTGACTGGCCGTACCCAGTCTGTTGTCACTGGCCACAAATCAGCTCCATCTGTGCTGAAATGTGGTATGCCACAAGGTTCTGTCTTGGGACCTGTCCTGTTCACTATGTATACACAACCTCTCAGCACTGTCATTGATCAGTCAGGTCACTCATACCACTTTTTTGCAGATGACTCACAGTTGCATAGCTCCTCTGCCCCATCAGATTTTGACGCTCTTACGTGCAGTCTAGAGATTGTATAGAGGATGTCTCCAAGTGGATGGGTGAAAACAAACTGAAGATGAGTAATGATAAAACTGAACTAATTGTTACTGGTACTAAAGTCAAAGATCGATCAAGTTACTCATGCCCCCATGTCTATCTGTGGTTTGTGATGCATCTTTTTCACAAACTGTTAGAAATCTTGGCTTCCACCTGGATGAAACACTGTCTATGGAAGCCCATGTCAAACACTTGTGCCGTATTCTGTACTATCAGCAACGCAGAATAGATAAAATTCGCTCCTTTCTATCCACTGATGCTGCCAACAAGCTTGCTGTCTCTTACATACTATCTAGACTGGACTATTGTAACTCTCTACTCGCAGGTCTCCACTACAATCAACTATATAAACTTCAGCGCGTACAGAACCATGCAGCTCGCCTTGTTCTCCGCAAGCCCAGGCGTGAGAGTGCAAAATCTCTACTTAGAACACTTCATTGGCTCCCGGTAAAGGCTAGGATTCAATATAAAAGTTGCCTGTTTCTGCTTTCAGTGCATCTATCATGAGAACATGCCATCCTATCTCGCTTGCCTCCTGCAGACTTATAAACCTTCTCAAACGCTCCGCTCTTCTGACACCTCATTGCTGACTGTTCCTCGCTTCTCTCTAGACACCTTTGGTAAACAATCTTTCTCTGTCTTTGGCCCAAATGTATGTAACTCTCTACCATTGTCTCTCAGAAAAACTAAGTCTTTCTCAACTGTCAAACAGCATCTGAAAACCCACCTCTTTCAAACTCATCTAACCTGAAGAGCCTAAGTTTGCAAGTCTGTCATCAGACTAATTTCTCCTGCCTGTATAATAGTATTTTGTATCAGGGCCTATAGAGCGAGGGGTGTGTGTGTGTGTGTGTGTGTGTGTGTGTGTGTGTGTGTGTGTGTGTGTGTGTGTGTGTGTGTGTGTGTGTGTGTGTGTGTGTGTGTGTGCATGAGTGAGCATGTGTGTGAATCACTATATGTTTGTGTATAGCTGAGGAGGGGTTAGGGGAGAAACAGAGTGGGAAAGGGACTGAAATACTTTAAGAAATTTCTTAACCTTTTTTGTATATTAATTGTGATATATGATATGCGAATGCATTATAATCTGTGATGTAATTTTTATTGTCAAGATGTTAATGCTGTGATACTGAAGTTATAATGTTTCTTTCTGTGATGTGTTTTAATTGTCATTCATAATATTGATTATAGTTTTATGTACAACTATTTTATGCACACACACACGCATGCAAACCTAGCACACGCACGCACACACACACACGCACACACACATGCACACATATTCTTACATATGTATATGTGCACGCGCCTGCGTGCACACACACACACACGCGCACAGCAACGCACACGCACGTACACACACACACACACACACACACACACACACACACACACACACACACACACACACACACACAGGCGCGCGCGCGCACGCATTGTCACGTAGGTACTTCCCACAGAAGTTATGGGGCTTTGTTTTTCGTGCCTCTGTGGAATTTCTGTCAGATCCACTGTCACCACTCTCCGAGCATATGTCCAACATCACATCTGACATTTTTGTTTCACGTGAAGGAACGTTGCAGCGATCAGAAGACGATAGATATTGTTATTCAATGGTGATAGTTGTGTTTTAAATTTCACACAGTTACAGAAGAGTTATTTACACATGTTTTTTTTTGTTTTATTTCATTTTGTGCTGTATTGATTTTAGTGATTTGGTGTTGGAAATAATCCAGAGGCTTTAACATTTCATAAAAGCAGAACCAGAACTAGTTATAATGATCCTTCTGCCTACATGATGGTTAGATATTTGCTTCCTCTCAATATAAGATACAGATATGACAAATGATTCAATTTGAATTAAACCCCCTCTTCAGTCTTTTTCTCCTGTGTCAGTTTTCCCATTTCTTCTCAAAACTTATCAAATAATATCAACCAAATGACATAACTCTTGAGAGTCACGTAGAAATT
>JAPXFY010000027.1:15653461-15658461 GCA_030674185.1 Monoplex corrugatus | reverse complement strand
AGATTTGAGAAGTACAACATGGGAGATTATTTAGTTATGTTATGCCAAAACAGCATTTAAGAAGATGACAAGCGTTCTTACCAACAAATGCCTATCAATTAACATCAGAAAGAGAGTCCTTGAATGTTATATAGAACCAATACTGTTGTATGGATGCGAGGCGTGGACAGTCAGCAAGCAAAGCCAGAGCAGGATCGAGGCAGCCGAGATGTGGTTTCTCAGAAGAATGTTGAGAGTTCCATGGCCAGCAAAGAAAACAATCGAGACAGTCTTGATGGAGGCAGACACGGTAGATCACTCATAAGGAAGATTAGGAAAAGACAAGCAACATTTATAGGCCATTTTATGAGGAAGGGGGTTTTGGAGCACCTGGTCACAAGGGGAAAGCTGGAGGGAAAGAGAACACCAGGTAGACCCAGGGAGAGAATGCTGGACGGACTTGCAGAGTGGCTGGGGATGAGGAGGGTGGGGGAGATGCTGGGGGCAACGAGAGATAGAGATGGTTGGAAGTCCATGGTCGCCAACGCCATGCGGCAGGGCACCTGATGATGATGATGATGATACAATTGGTAGTTTTGTCATGTTTTACCGCACTTACTATGTTTGTACGATTAGTAGTTTTGACATGTTTTATTGCATTTAGTTATGTTTATACAGTTGGTAGTTATGTCATGTTTTACCGACTTAGCCAATTTGTTTATGCATTTATTATGTTTATAAGTGTATTATGTCAGTTTTACCGCACTTAGCTATGTTTGTACGATTAGTGTTTTGACATATGTTTTATGTATTTCGTTATGTTTATATAGTTGGTAGTTTTGTCATGTTTTACCGCACTTAGCTATGTTTATACAATTTCTAGTTTTTACACATGTTTTAGTGTTCTTATTTCATCATCATCATCAGGTGCCCTGCCGCATGGCGTTGGCGATCATGGTCTTCCATCTGTCTCTGTCTCTCGCTGCCCCTAGCGTCTCTCCCACCCCCTCGTCCCCAGCCACTCTGCAAGTCCGTCAGCATTCTCTCCCAGGGTCTACCCGGTGCTCTCTTTCCCTCCAGCTTATCCCGTTGTGACCAGGTGCTCCAAATCCCCCTTCCTCATAAAATGGCCTATAAATGTTCTTATTTATGTTTGTACAATTTGTATTCTGGTTTGTTTCCCTGAACCTCCTGGTGATATGTTGGGTGCAATGACCAAGGCCAGGGCCATACCTAAGGTTATATGTGTGAATGTATTAACAATGTATTTAAGTTTGTTTTTTCCTTGTGCGCGGGTGTGTATGTGTGTGTGTGTGAGGGTGTGTATGTTGTTGTGTGTTTGTGTTGTGTGTGTGTGTTGTGTGTGTTGTGTGTGTGTGGTGTGTTGTTTCACAGAGAGAGAGAGAGAGGGAGAGAGAGAGTGTGAGTGAGTGTGTGTGTGTGTATGCGTGTGTGTGTGTGTGAGTGTGTGTGTGAGTGATTGAGTAAGTGAGTGTGTGTGTGTGTGAGAGAGAGAGAGTGGTGTGGTTGTGTGGTTGTGTGTGTGTGTGTGTGTGTGTGTGTGTGTGTGTGTGTGTGGTGTGTGTGTGTGTGTGTTGTTGTGTTGTGTGTGTGTTGTTTGTTTGTTCGTGTTTTTTCGTGCGTGTGTTTGGTTGTTGTGATGGCTCTGCGGAGTTGGCTGGGCTTTAAACAATGATAGTAATCCCAGGATCCAAAACTGTTCATCCTTCTTTCTCTGTACAAGTCGCTCAGGCAGACCTCTACTACCATTTCCCTTTTAGATTCGTGATCCAATGGACACTGTAACACGATGTGTATGGAGGAAATAGTCCCAGAGGACTGATAGTCTCACCACCAAAGATCCCAGCTGTTTTTGATTGAACACAGTTTGACTAGAAATGTGGATCACGAAACAACGACGTCGACACACACCAGAACATACGGGCACTTACCGACCCATCAGACGAGCGTGACTTCACATCGTCCGGCCGCCACACACGATTTCACAACGAGGTTGACAGGACGCGGCGATTGTGGTTTGCAGAATTGGTGGTTGTGCTTAGGTGTGTTTGCATACGGTTCTGAGACAGCTTGTTTCCCAGCATTTTCGCCCAGTTCTTCACATTTGAGGTTAGTACTGCTGTGTTTCTGTTGATCTTGTTGTAGTGTTGTGACTACTGATCTTGACTGTGGCCCTGCCTCTTCAAGTTCTTGGGCTCTTGCCAACATCTTCCGCATCTGTTCTTTACTTCTTACTGGATGAACAAGTTCGGTGTTTTTGTGTTGCTGCTGCAGTTGCTTTTTGGGGAAAGGGATGTACTTTTACAGTAGGCCTTAACATTACTTGCGGAAAACCTGTTTTTATTAAACAAAACAAACAGAAACCCGGTCAACGAAATATAAAAGTTCGTCGTTTACACAGTATCATTGTGCGTGTTTAAGAAACGGATGACAGATGTAGATGCGCGTACACGCGCACGCACAGACCATGCAGATGTGCACAGATAGGGACTCGAACGCACAGACGCACACACACATATACACGCACCGGTGCGCACACATACAGTTTACGGAGAAACTGGTATAAAATTTGCTGGCGTTTTGTTAAAATCTGTGAAGCTGAACTAGAGAATTGTCACCATTTAGGTGACCATCCCTAACTGACGTAGACAGATGGAAATTCATTAAGAATTGTGTATTTGAAACAAAACCTGCCTCACCGTTTTCAGCTATTTATCCCTTTGACTCCCGCAGCCTATCCACCAACTGCAAAGAGTTAAGTTTTTGCTTTGCTAGCATGGCTGACAATGTAGGACGCTGGTGGACAGGGTGCGGGAGTCAAAGGGTTAAAGTGATCGAACATCCCTGTAGTATGCATTCATACAATATACATACACACCCTTTATATGTTGTGTGGGAAGCTAGCTTACAGCTTGCATAAGGTGTCTTTCTTTTTCTTTCCCCCCTCTCAGTGAGAAACTGATATTGTACTGAATAACCCTGCAACAGTGTATTGTATTATTTCCGCTAAGATCAATAGTCACTTGTCCAGATTAAAAAAAAAAAAGAAAAAAAAGACGGGTGTCACAGTACAGTGTATTGTATGATTCCCGTTAAGATCAATAGTCACTGTATGTATGATTCCCGCTAAGATCAATGTCACTTGTCCAGATTAAAAAAAAAAGAAAAAAAAGACGGGTGTGACAGTCAAGTGAGTAAAACGTTGGAACTTCCAGTTGGAAAACCTGACTCGATCCTGCCTGGGTACCTCCTGCCTGGCAGGTAAAGGGTGGAATTTTTTCCCCATCTCCCAGGTCAGCAGGTGTGCAGACTTGCCAGTGCCTCCCTAAGATCCCTTCATGTGGATATGCATGCAGAATATCAAATATGCACGCGCAAGATCTTGTTTGTTATTGTCAGTCCTGTGATTTATAAAAACTGAAATAGCCAGCATTGACGCCACGAAAGACGGAGTATGAAGACTTGGCGGTAACGTCGGCTGCTGCTTGCACATTTTGGGCAAACAACATGAATACATGCATCCGAGATAAATCGGAACACTACAGGCAAAAGAATTATCAAGTAACTAAACAAATAAGTAAATGAATAAATAATTATGAGAGAGAGAGAGAGATTTTGAAAACAGGAAGTTTATTGTATGGTTTCCTTTGAGATCCGTAGTCACGTGTCCAGTTTTTGTCAAATTTTGATTGGTAGAAGACGAAATATTAAATCTTAACGCACTTATCTACTCATTCTCTGATGATAACTTGAAAAAGGAAAATCGAAAACTGGCGCCAGGGGTCTAATTTAGTATTTATGTAGATTACTTGAAATGCAAGCAAAGACACATCTGTCATAGTAAACGTCTTTAAGAGGATGAATACAGTGGCTATAGAGATTTTAAAACACAGCACATCTGTCATAGTAAACGTCTTTAAGAGGATGAATACAGTGGCTATAGAGATTTTAAACACAGCACATCTGTCATAGTAAGCGTCTTTAAGAGGATGAATACAGTGGCTATAGAGATTTTAAACACAGCAAGTCTGTCATAGTAAACGTCTTTAAGAGGATGAATAAAGTGGCTATAGAGATTTTAAACACAGCACATCTGTCATAGTAAACGTCTTTAAGAGGATGAATACAGTGGCTATAGAGATTTTAAACACAGCACATCTGTCATAGTAAACGTCTTTAAGAGGATGAATACAGTGGCTATAGAGATTTTAAACACAGCACGTATTGTAAAGGTACACATGTCCAGACTGGATGTATGTATATATAAATTTTTTTCAGTGTTTTGATTTTTCTGGTATGTGGTATGCACCTTATTTTGCTTACACTGTGCAGGCGTTGTATCGGTACACAGTCTGCATACTCTGACTACGTCGAGCATGTATGTTATGTTTTTGCATTTCCGTGACTTACAGGATCTTTATCGTGCAGTTTGAATTTCTGCCTGGAGGTTCTGTGCTGGAAGTTTTCTCTTTTCTGTTACTCTGTTTTTTCTTCTTCTTCCTTTGCTTTGTGTCATTTCTTCCTGTCATTTTCTGCCTTAATGATCCATTCACCTGTATGTGTTCGATAGAGTCTTACATACTTTTTCTTAGGATTGATAATTGGGTACATGTATTAAGCGCATTTTTGGTTCTAGGGAGGTGAGATGTGCGGAAGCAATTTTAGGTAATTTATTCCCGTTTTTATATATGTTTTGGTATCCTTAGGTATGCTGAAAATTTGTATTCAGGGTGTTTTTTTAAATCGCCTGTGCGATAAATTGGACGCAGTGGTCGGCGCTGGGGACATGTCCTTAGATTATGTGATCGAATGCATTGATTTGTGTACTTAATGTTCTTTTTTTTTTTTTTCCTGTTGAAGTTTTTGTATGTTTTGAAGCGGTTTTAACCCTGATAGGCTCTACGCAGTCGACTGGGCTTTAGATAACAATAACAATAATAACAACGTTTGCGTATTTTCCTGGTTAACCTCCTTTTTGAAAAAAAAGGGGATATTATTTC
>JAPXFY010000027.1:15580961-15643461 GCA_030674185.1 Monoplex corrugatus | reverse complement strand
TTATAAAACAGCAAGAATTATTATAAAACAGCAAGAATTATTATTAAAACAGCAAGAATTATTATAAAACAGCAAGAATTATTATAAAACAGCAAGAATTATTATAAAACAGCAAGAATTATTATAAAACAGCAAGAATTATTATAAAACAGCAAGAATTATTATAAAACAGCAAGAATTATTATAAAACAGCAAGAATTGTATAAAACAGCAAGAATTATTATAAAACAGCAAGAATTATTATAAAACAGCAAGAATTATTATAAAAACAGCAAGAATTATTATAAAACAGCAAGAATTATTATAAAACAGCAAGAATTATTATAAACACAGCAAGAATTATTATAAAACAGCAAGAATTATTTAAACAGCAAGAATTATTATAAAACAGCAAGAATTATTATAAAACAGCAAGAATTATTATAAAACGGCAAGAATTATTATAAAACGGCAAGAAATTATAAACAGCAAGAATTATTTAAAACAGCAAGAATTATAAAACAGCAAGAATTATTATAAACAGCAAGAATTATTATTAAAACAGCAAGAATTATTAAACAGCAAGAATTATTTAAACAGCAAGAATTATTATAAAACAGCAAGAATTATTAAAACACAAGAATTATTATAAACACAAGAATTATTATAAAACGCAAGAATTATAAAACAGCAAGAATTATTATAAACAGCAAGAATATTATAAAACAGCAAGAATTATATAAAACAGCAAGAATTATTATAAAACAGCAAGAATTATTATAAAACAGCAAGAATTATATAAACAGCAAGAATTATTATAAAACAGCAAGAAAAATTATTTAAAACAGCAAGAATTATTATAAACAGCAAGAATTATTATAAACAGCAGAATTATTATAAAACAGCAAGAATTATTATAAACAGCAAGAATTATTATAAAACAGCAAGAATTATTATAAAACAGCAAGAATTTTATAAACAGCAAGAATTATTATAAACAGCAAGAATTATTATAAACAGCAAGAATTAACAGCAAGATTATTTAAACAGCAAGAATTATTATAAAACGCAAGATATTATAAACAGCAAGTTATATAAACAGCAAGAATTATTATAAAACAGCAAGAATTATTATAAACAGCAAGAATTATTATAAAACAGCAAGAATATTATAAACAGCAAAAATATTATAAAACGCAAGAATTTTATAAAACAGCAAGAATTATTATAAACAGCAAGAATTATTATAAAACAGCAAGAATTATATAAACAGCAAGAATTATTATAAAACAGCAAGAATTATTATAAACAGCAGAATTATTATAAAACAGCAAGATTATTAAAAACAGCAGAATTATTATAAACAGCAAGAATTATTATAAACAGCAAGAATTATTAAACAGCAAGAATTATTATAAAACAGCAAGAATTATTATAAAACAGCAAGAATTATTATAAACAGCAAGAATTATTATAAACAGCAAGAATTATAAACAGAAGATTATATAAACAGCAAGAATTATTATTTTAAACAGCAAGCCCCCCCCCCCCCCCCCCCCCCGCAAGAATTATTATAAAACAGCAAGAATTATTATAAACAGCAAGAATTATTATAAAACAGCAAGAATTATTATAAACAGCAATGATAATTATTATAAACAGCAGAATTATTATAAACAGCAAGAATTATTATAAACAGCAAGAATTATTATAAAACAGCAAGAATTATATATTTAAACAGCAAGAATTATTTAAACAGCAAGAATTATTATAAACAGCAAGAATTATTATAAAACAGCAAGAATTATTATAAAACAGCAAGAATTATTATAAACGCAAGAATTATAAAACAGCAAGAATTATTATAAAACAGCAAGAATTTATAAAACAGCAAGAATTATTATAAAACAGCAAGATTATTATAAAACAGCAAGAATTATTATAAAACAGCAAGAATTATATAAACAGCAAGAATTATTATAAACAGCAAGAATTTTATAAAACAGCAAGAATTATTATAAAACAGCAAGAATTATTATAAAACAGCAAGAATTATTATAAAACAGCAAGAATTATAAAACAGCAAGAATTATTATTAAACAGCAAGAATTATTATAAAACGCAGAATTATTATAAAACAGCAAGAATATTATAAAACAGCAAGAATTATTATAAAACAGCAAGAATTATTATAAAACAGCAAGAATTATATAAACAGCAAGAATTATTATAAAACAGCAAGAATTATTATAAAACAGCAAGAATTATTATAAAACAGCAAGAATTATTATAAAACAGCAAGAATTTATAAAACAGCAAGAATTATTATAAACAGCAAGAATTATTATAAAACAGCAAGAATTATTATAAAACAGCAAGAATTTATAAAACAGCAAGAATTATTATAAAACAGCAAGAATTATTATAAAACAGCAAGAATATTATAAACAGCAAGAATTATTATAAAACAGCAAGAATTATTATAAAACAGCAAGAATTATTATAAAACAGCAAGAATTATTATAAAAACAGCAAGAATTATAAAACAGCAAGAATTATTATAAACAGCAAGAATTATTATAAAACAGCAAGAATTATTATAAAACAGCAAGAATTATTATTTAAAACAGCAAGTTAAAAAAAAAAAAAAAAAAAAAAAAAAAAAAAAAAAAAAAAAAAAAAAAAAAAAAAAAAAAAAAAAAAAAAAAAAAAAAAAAAAAAAAAAAAAAAAAAAAAAAAAAAAAAAAAAAAAAAAAAAAAAAAAAAAAAAAAAAAAAAAAAAAAAAAAAAAAAAAAAAAAAAAAAAAAAAAAAAAAAAAAAAAAAAAAAAAAAAAAAAAAAAAAAAAAAAAAAAAAAAAAAAAAAAAAAAAAAAAAAAAAAAAAAAAAAATTTTTTTTTTTTTTTTTTTTTTTTTTTTTTTTTTTTTTTTTTTTTTTTTTTTTTTTTTTTTTTTTTTTTTTTTTTTTTTTTTTTTTTTTTTTTTTTTTTTTTTTTTTTTTTTTTTTTTTTTTTAAAAAGAGAATTATTATAAAACAGCAAGTAAAAGATATTATAAAACAGCAAGAATTATTATAAAACAGCAAGAATTATTATAAACAGCAAGAATTATTATAAAACAGCAAGAATTATTATAAACAGCAAGAATTATTATAAACAGCAAGAATTATTATAAAACAGCAAGAATTATTATAAAACAGCAAGAATTATTATAAACAGCAAGAATTATTTAATTAAACAGCAAGAATTATTAATTAAAAACAGCAAGAATTATTATAAAACAGCAAGAATTATTATAAAACAGCAAGAATTATTATTAAAACAGCAAGAATTATAAAACAGCAAGAATTATTATAAAACAGCAAGAATTATTATAAAACAGCAAGAATTATTTTAAACAGCAAGAATTATTATAAAACAGCAAGAATTATTTAAACAGCAAGAATTATATAAAAACAGCAAGAATTTATATAAAACAGCAAAGAATTATTATAAAACAGCAAGAATATTATTAAAACAGCAAGAATTATTATAAAACAGCAAGAATTATTATAAAACAGCAAGAATTATTATAAAACAGCGAAAAGAATTATTATAAACAGCAAGAATTTATTATAAACAGCAAGAATTATTATAAAACAGCAAGAATTATTATAAAACAGCAAGAATTATTATAAAACAGCAAGAATTATTATAAAACAGCAGAAAGAATTATTATAAAACAGCAAGAATTATTATTAAACAGCAAGAATTATTATAAAACAGCAAGAATTATTATAAAACAGCAAGAATTATTATAAAACAGCAAGAATTATTATAAAACAGCAAGAATGAATTATTATAAACAGCAAGAATTATTATAAAACAGCAAGAATTATTATAAAACAGCAAGAATTATTAAAACAGCAAGAATTATTATAAAACAGCAAGAATTATTATTAAAACAGCAAGAATTATTATAAAACAGCAAGAATTATTATAAACAGCAAGAATTATTATAAAACAGCAAGAATTATATAAACAGCAAGAATTATTATTAAACAGCAAGAATTATTATAAAACAGGCAAGAATTATTATAAAACAGCAAGAATTATTATAAAACAGCAAGAATTATTATAAAACAGCAAGAATTATTATAAAACAGCAAGAATTATTATAAAACAGCAAGAATTATTATAAAACAGCAAGAATTATTATAAAACAGCAAGAATTATTATAAAACAGCAAGAATTATTATAAACAGCAAGAATTATTATTAAACAGCAAGAATTATTATAAACAGCAAGAATTATTATAAAACAGCAAGCAAGATTATTATAAAACAGCAAGAATTATTATAAAACAGCAAGAATTATTATAAAACAGCAAGAATTATTATAAAACAGCAAGAATTTTATAAACAGCAAGAATTATTATAAAACAGCAAGAATTATTATAAACAGCAAGAATTATTTTTAAACAGCAAGAATTATTATAAAACAGCAAGAATTATTATAAAACAGCAAGAATTATTATAAACAGCAAGAATTATTATAAAACAGCAAGAATATTAATTATAAAACAGCAAGAATTATTATAAAACAGCAAGAATTATTATAAAACAGCAAGAATTATAAAACAGCAAGAATTTTATAAACAGCAAGAATTATAAAACAGCAAGAATTATTATAAACAGCAAGAATTATTATAAAACAGCAAGAATTATTATAAAACAGCAAGAATTATTAAAAAAAAACAGCAAGAATTTTATAAAACAGCAAGAATTATTATCTTCCATATGTTCTCTATGTACTAGTATAACAGCATATTATCTGTTCCTGTATTTCTGTAATGACTTGGTAACCCACGCACTCTCCCTCCTCGCCTGTCTGATGTGTGTATGTGTGCGCATGTTTATGTCAGTGTACTTATGCGTGTTGTGTTTGATTTTTGTGTGTGTATGTGTTGGAAAAATTACGGTTATAAGGTGGTATCACTACCACCTATTTCAAATTTTATGCTACGATCTGTTGTTTTTTTATGGACTATGTTTATGCTGCATTGATATTTTGATTGTATGTATCCGACTATGTTCGTACTGCATTAATATACTGGCATGACAGCCCTCCCCTGTCCCCGAATTTTTTTTACGTGTAGCGAGCATTTTGTGAGATGGACTGTTTGCGCTGTGTGAATGTAATTAACATCATATCGCTGCAGGCCCGGCGTTTCCGCCACACCAGTGTAACCCAGTACGGCTTGTAGATACAGGCTAAAACAGTATAGCTTGCGGTTGGCAAATCAAGGGAGAATTATGTGTACATGCTTAGAATTTTTGTAATCCAAAAACAAGTGTTGCCGCCCTCGTTCAGACAAAACAGGAACCAGAAGAACACGTAAACAAGAACCAGAACGCGTATTTAAGATAACAGGACCAGACTGATGCAGGTGTTTGGCCAACTGGCCTTTGTCAAGCGTAAACGTAAGAGAACAAATAACAAATACTAACCAACACTTATGAAAAATTACAGGAACAGCGGCACAACTTCCCAGTTCTGTTGTTGACTAAGATAAAGAGATTTATTTGTTTGTTTGTTTGTTGGTTGCTTGTTGGTTGGTTGGTTGGTTGGTTGGTTGGTTTCCATAGGTCACCAGACATACACGTGGTCGTCTAAAAGCACATTATGAATAGACGTTAAAAGAAATAACGAACGAACATAGACAGGGCTTACAGGATCTTTAACGTGAATATCCATGATTATTTACAATGACGATAGTAAAAGAAATAAGTTATGAGTGATGATTATAAACTTGACAGTAAGAAATAATGTATGACGTGACTGATTATAAAACTGATGATAGTAAGAAATAGTGTAAGACGTACTGATTATAAATGACGTAGTAAAGAAAGTGTAATGACGTGACTGATTATAAAACTTGATGATAGTAAAAGAAATAAGTGTAATGACGTGACTGATTATAAAACTTGATGATAGTAAAAGAAATAAGTGTAATACGTGCTGTTAAACTTGTGTAGTAAATAATAAGTGTATGACGACTGATTAAATGATGATAGTAAAAGAAATAAGTGTAATGACGTGACTGATTATAAAACTTGATGATAGTAAAAGAAATAAGTGTAATGACGTGACTGATTATAAAACTTGATGATAGTAAAAGAAATAAGTGTTAATGACGTGACTGATTATAAAACTTGATGATAGTAAAAGAAATAAGTGTTATGACGTGACTGATTATAAAACTTGATGATAGTAAAAGAAATAAGTGTAATGACGTGACTGATTATAAAACTTGATGATAGTAAAAGAAATAAGTGTAATGACGTGACTGATTATAAAACTTGATGATAGTAAAAGAAATAAGTGTTATGACGTGACTGATTATAAAACTTGATGATAGTAAAAGAAATAAGTGTATGACGTGACTGATTATAAAACTTGATGATAGTAAAAGAAATAAGTGTTATGACGTGACTGATTATAAACTTTATGATGTAAAAAATATGTATGACGTGAGTTTAAAACTTATGAAGTAAAGAAATAAGTGTTATGACGTGACTGATTATAAAACTTGATGATAGTAAAAGAAATAAGTGTTATGACGTGACTGATTATAAAACTTGATGACAGTAAAAGAAATTAGTGTAGTGACGTGACTGATTATAACTTATGATATAAAGAAGAGTGTAAGACGTGATGATTATAACTGTAAATAAAAGAAATAAGTGTAATGACGACTGTTTACTGATATATAAAAGACTAAGGTATGACGTGATGATTAAAATTGATATATAAAGAATAAGTGTAATGACGTGACTGATTATAAAACTTGATGATAGTAAAAGAAATAAGTGTAATGACGTGACTGATTATAAAACTTGATGATAGTAAAAGAAATAAGTGTTAATGACGTGACTGATTATAAAACTTGATGATAGTAAAAGAAATAAGTGTTATGACGTGTGATTAACTTGATGATAGTAAAAAAACATGTTATGACGTGACTGTATAAACTTATGAGACACTATCTTCTTCTTGCCTTCAACCTTTTCTGGATATTGTATAATATCATTAACCCTTTGACTCCCGCACCTGTCACTGGCATCCTGCGTTGTCAATCATGCTAGCAAAGCAAAAACTTAACCCTGTGACTCCCTCACCCTATCCACCAGCTTCCTGCAATTGGTGGATAGGATGCGGGAGTGAAAGGGTTACTGTTGGGACAGAGTGGACACAATGGTTTCAGCTGTGGGCGGAAAGGGTTATCTCTGAACGTTTAACTGGGACACGCTTATCTTTACCCTTTGACTCCCAAACCCTGTCCACAGCATCCTGCATCGCCAACCATTCTAGCAAAGCAAAAACTTAACCCTGTGACTCTCTCACCCTGTCCACCAGCTTCCTGCAGGATTAAGTTTTTGAAATTGGTGGATAGGATGCGGGAGTCAAATAGTCCAACTGTTCCACAGCATTTCTATACACGTCCACACACGACGCTACTGCGTATACTTCACCATACGATAACTGCCCTCCGCTGGGTACTTACCCTTAGTGGTTTCACCAAGTTTGGCAGAAACTGCTGCGGAATCTTTCTTTTTGAATCCTCGCCAAATCGTTTTCCATCACCACAACCCAAGAAAACCACTGCGGGCCGGTTGGTTCTTTTGATAGAGCCGTGGACTCAAGATCTGATTTCTCGAGTTCAATCCAGCCTGCAACATTAAAAATTGGCCTGTAGGCTGCCCATCTTAATGTTTCCATCATTGTGGTGGTGTCAGCTTAGTGTTTCGTAGGTCCACTGGTCTGTAGGCTGTCCATCTTAATGTTTACATCATTGTGGTGGTGTCAGCTTAGTGTTTCGTAGGTCCATTGGCCTGTAGGCTGTCCATCTTAATGTTTACATCATTCTGATGGTGTCAGCTTAGTGTTTCGTAGGTCCACTGACCTGTAGGCTGCCCATCTTAATGTTTACATCATTGTGGTGGTGTCAGCTTAGTGTTTCGTAGGTCCAT
Organism: Monoplex corrugatus; assembly: GCA_030674185.1. Taxonomy (NCBI): domain Eukaryota; kingdom Metazoa; phylum Mollusca; class Gastropoda; order Littorinimorpha; family Ranellidae; genus Monoplex; species Monoplex corrugatus. Next base: position 15,635,472 of record JAPXFY010000027.1, on the reverse strand, counting down.
GGCCTGTAGGCTGCCCATCTTAAAGTTTACATCATTCTGATGGTGTCAGCTTAGTGTTTCGTAGGTCCACTGGCCTGTAGGCTGCCATCTTAATGTTTACATCATTCTGATGGTGTCAGCTTAGTGTTTCGTAGGTCCACTGACCTGTAGGCTGTCCATCTTAAAGTTTACATCATTCTGGTGGTGTCAGCTTAGTGTTTCGTAGGTCCACTGACCTGTAGGCTGCCCATCTTAAAGTTTACATCATTCTGATGGTGTCAGCTTAGTGTTTCGTAGGTCCACTGGCCTGTAGGCTGCCCATCTTAAAGTTTACATCATTCTGATGGTGTCAGCTTAGTGTTTCGTAGGTCCACTGGCCTGTAGGCTGCCCATCTTAAAGTTTACATCATTCTGATGGTGTCAGCTTAGTGTTTCGTAGGTCCACTGACCTGTAGGCTGCCCATCTTAATGTTTACATCATTCTGGTGGTGTCAGCTTAGTGTTTCGTAGGTCCACTGGCCTGTAGGCTGCCCATCTTAATGTTTACATCATTCTGGTGGTGTCAGCTTACGTGTAGTGTTTCATAGGTCCACTGGTCTGTTGGCTGCCCATCTTAATGTTTACATCATTCTGGTGGTGTCAGCTTAGTGTTTCATAGGTCCACTGGTCTGTTGGCTGCCCATCTTAATGTTTACATCATTCTGGTGGTGTCAACTTACATGTAGTGTTTCATAGGTCCACTGGTCTGTTGGCTACCCATCTTAATGTTTACATCGTTCTGGTGGTGTCAGCTTAGTGTTTCAAAAGTCCTTTTCCCCCCTCCTCCCCAATTTCAAGACCTTGCCAGCGCACAGGGTTTTGCGCAGTCTTAAGGAGTCTGCCAGATAATTGTTGGCAGATTTGGGTGGAGCACGTATGGATTTGTCTGAGTGCGATGAATCCCTCTTGAACAAACTCCAAATTCAAAAAAAGCCCAAGCTGCCTGAAAACCATGTTCTCGTGAAATATTGGTCTTAGTCACTCGCCCAAGTTCCCTAACTTTTTTCATGCATACCGAGTAACATTTTGTATGCTTCTCTGGAGTATACGACATAATCATTGTCTCTGGTGGTTTCAGTAGTCTGAACGAGTACTGAACTCGTCTAGTGTTGGCAGTTATCCGAAGAGGAACATGCGAGAGAGAGAAAGAGAGAGAGAGAGAGAGAGAGGGGAGAGAGAGAGAGAGAGAGAGGAGAGAGAGAGAGAGAGAGAGAGAGAGAGAGAGAGAACGATGTTTTACTTTATGACTATAGTAACATAAGCAAGGGCAAAATATTCTTTTTGCGTTCATCCCATGTCGAAGAGAGAGAGAGAGAGAGAGAGAGAGAGAGAGAGACAGACAGACAGACAGACAGACAGACAGACAGACACACAGACAGACAGAGACTGAGAGAGAGAGAGACAGAGACAGAGACAGAGAGACAGAGAGAGAGAGAGAGAGAGGGCGAGGGAAGGAGAATGTTACGATATGGGAGAGGGGGGGGGGTGGGGAAGGGTAGATACTGCTGTGTCAGTTTGCAGGATGAGGTGAAGGAGCTGTGTTGCTCCTAGTTAATAAGTGTGGGAGGGGGGGGGGGTGTTAGGAATTAAATAAGAACTGAGTTTTATTGCTTTTAGGTGGGGAAAGGTGAAGAGATTGGGCTGGCGGTTCTTATTGTGGGGAAGGAGATGGTTACTATCAGAAAACTGTACGGCTAGAGGAACAGTAGCTGGTGTAGTAGTAGAAGGCAGGGCCAGCATACAGTAGAAGGATAATGTATACGTAGTTGGTGTAGTAGTAGAAGGCAGGGCCAGCTACAGTAGAAGGATAATGTGTACGTAGCTAGTGTAGTAGTAGAAGGCAGGGCCAGCCTACAGTAGAAGGATAATGTGTACGTAGCTAGTGTAGTAGTAGAAGGCAGGGCCAGCCTACAGTAGAAGGATAATGTATATGTAGCTAGTGTGGTAGTAGAAGGCAGGGCCAGCCTACAGCAGAAGGATAATGTATACGTAGCTAGTGTAGTAGTAGAAGGCAGGACCAGCCTACAGTAGAAGGATAATGGATACGTAGCTAGTGTAGTAGTAGAAGGCAGAGCCAGCCTACAGTAGAAGGATAATGTATACGTAGTTGGTGTAGTAGTAGAAGGCAGGGCCAGCCTACAGTAGAAGGATAATGTATACGTAGCTAGTGTAGTAGTAGAAGGCAGGGCCAGCCTACAGTAGAAGGATAATGTATACGTAGTTGGTGTAGTAGTAGAAGGCAGGGCCAGCCTACAGTAAAGGATAATGTATACGTAGTGGTAGAGTAGAAGGCAGGGCCAGCCTACAGTAGAAGGATAATGTATACGTAGCTAGTGTAGTAGTAGAAGCAGGGGCCAGCCTACAGTAGAAGGATAACGTATACGTAGTTGGTGTAGTAGTAGAAGGCAGGGCCAGCCTACAGTAGAAGGATAATGTATACGTAGTTGGTGTAGTAGTAGAAGGCAGGGCCAGCCTACAGTAGAAGGATAATGTATACGTAGCTAGTGTAGTAGTAGAAGGCAGGGCCAGCCTACAGTAGAAGGATAATGTATACGTAGCTAGTGTAGTAGTAGAAGGCAGGGCCAGCCTACAATAGAAGGATAATGTATACTAGCTAGTGTAGTAGTAGTAGAAGGCAGGGCCAGCCTACAGTAGAAGGATAATGTATACGTAGCTAGTGTAGTAGTAGAAGGCAGGGCCAGCCTACAGTAGAAGGATAATGGATACGTAGCTAGTGTAGTAGTAGAAGGCAGGGCCAGCCTACAGTAGAAGGATAATGTATACGTAGCTAGTGTAGTAGTAAAAGGCAGGGCCAGCCTACAGTAGAAGGATAATGTATACGTAGCTAGTGTAGTAGTAGAAGGCAGGGCCAGCCTACAATAGAAGGATAATGGATATGTAGCTAGTGTAGTAGTAGAAGGCAGGGCCAGCCTACAGTAGAAGGATAATGTATACGTAGTTGGTGTAGTAGTAGAAGGCTGGGCCAGCCTACAGTAGAAGGATAATGTATACGTAGCTAGACGCCATCAGCTGGTTTCGTGGTTACCATATGACTGGTTCGTTCCTCTGTGAAACTGTTTTATTCCAGTGTAAACCTGGTTCGTTCTTCTGTGAACTTGGTTCCTTCCTCTGTGAAACTGTTTTATTCCAGTGTAAACCTGGTTCGTTCTTCTGTGAACCTGTTTCGTTCCTCTGTGAAACTGTTTTATTCCAGTGTAAACCTGGTTCGTTCTTCTGTGAACCTGGGTCGTTACACTGTGAAACTGTTTTATTCCAGTGTAAACCTGGTTCGTTCTTCTGTGAACCTGGGTCGTTACACTGTGAAACTGTTTTATTCCAGTGTAAACCTGGTTCGTTCTTCTGTGAAACTGGTTCGTTACATTGTGACACTGTTTTATTCCAGCGTAAACCTGGTTCGTTCTTCTGTGAACCTGGGTCGTTACACTGTGAAACTGTTTTATTCCAGTGTAAACCTGGTTCGTTCTTCTGTGAACCTGGTTCGTTGCACTGTGAAACTGTTTTATTCCAGTGTAAACCTGGTTCGTTCTTCTGTGAACCTGGGTCGTTACTCTGTGAAACTATTCCTATGTGAACCTTGTTCGTTCACTGTATTAGAAGAGTGGCTCAGATGTTGGCATGCCAGTAACTAAACTCGAGGTTCCATGGGGAAACTCAACAAGAAAGAGTACTTACAGTGTACTGATGAACGGCGGAACGAAAAAACGAATAGGCGCTGTCTTGGGAGAGGGGGATGGAGAGAGAGAGAGAGACTTCAGACTTCAGACTTCAGATAGTTTATTCATATTAGGCCTTGGCCCCTTATGTAGGGGTATGTGAACAATACAATACCTTCTAAATAATGTACAAAAAGGTTTGAATTATACATGTCAATAACTCATCTTATGACACAGTATTTTCTCTAAATTTCATAGCTTTATATGAGAACACAGAAGAGAGAGAGAGAGAGAGAGAGAGAGAGGAGAGAGAGAGAGAGAGAGGGAGAGAGAGAGAGAGGGGAGACAGAGAGAGAGAGAGAGACAGAGACAGAGACAGAGACAGAGACAGAGACAGATGGAGGGTGGGAAAGGGGAAGAAGATGCCCCAGCCTGAAGGCACACTGGTTCGACTCGTTTTTCGACCCCTTCCTGATGACTGGACGTTCAGTTCGATTTTCCGGTCAAACTGAAGAGAAAAGTAGGTAAAATACAGGCTAGGTAGGGCCTTGGGACCTGGCCAGTTCATGGGTTTATGTGCAGACGTAAGGCTTGTCCCATGATCACCATACACATGGCACCTGTGACGTTAGTGCATATGGAATTCGTTCCGAGCGCGGAGACGTGGTCTTGAGAAACTGACCCCTGTGGGGGATGCCGGGGGCTCTTTCAGAATAAATAGTATCCCCACTTTCTGGAGGTTCTGTGCTGGAAATTTCCTCTTTTCTGTCACTTTCTTTGTTTCTGCCTTGTTCCTTTGCTTTCTGTCATTTCCGCCTACCGTTTTCTGCCTTAATGGTCCATTCACCTGTTTGTGTTCGATAAAGTCTTGCGTACTTTTTCTTAGGATTGATGGTTGGGTGCATGTGTTGAGCGCATTTTTGGCTGGGGGTGGGGTGGGGGTGGGGGGTTGAGATATGCAGAAGCAATTTTAGGTAATTTATGCCTGTTTTCATGTATGCTTTGGTGTCTTTAGGTATGCTTAAATTTGTATTCAGGTGTTTTTTTGGATCCCTGTGCGATAGATTGGACGGAGTGGTCGGCGCCAGGGTCATGTCCTTGGATTATATGCTAGAATGCATTGCTGTGTGTACTTAATTGTCTTTTTTTTCCCTGTTGAAGTTCTGTATGTTTTGAAGCGGTTATAGCCCTGATATGGCTCTACGCAGTCGGCTGGGTTTGAAACAACAATAACAATTGAGGAACTGAAACTTGAGGGGCACTCTTGAGACTGTGCTTATGATATAAAAACATACATTGAGGTGTTGGTTGGGATAAGCTTGTGGTAAGGATAGATTATCTGGGAACTGAAACACTCTTATTTTCCTTAACCCTTTCACTCCTGCACCCTGTCCACCAGTATTCTACATTGTCAACCGTGCTAGCAAAGCAAAGCTTTAACCTTTTGACTTCCTCACGCTATCTACCAGCTTCCTCCAGGAAGCTGGTGGACAGTGAGGGAATCAAAGGGTTAAGTTTTTGCAACTGTTGGATAGGGTGTGGGAGTTAGAGAGTTAAAAATACTGGATGGGGCTTTAAGATAGAGACTGGGCGTAATCAGTTGACATGACAGTCAATAGTTGTTGACATCACGTTTCACTGTATTATTGACATCATCGTTATCAGTTGGAAGGTAAATTTATGTGGGACCAAGACTCTTGCAGGTTTCTCAAATACAGGCAGTCATAGACGTATCATAAAGAAAAGTCAGTTTTTACAAGCGATAGCAGTTTTCATCAGTTGTTATTTTACGTCTGAGTATGTTTTTGTTTGATTGTAGTTTAGACTTGCAAGGTTTACGGCGAGCATGGCTTTTAACTGTTGTCTTTTATCTTAACCTGGTTGTCGTTTTTGACATGGTGTTAGCCCTGATATGGCTCTAGTAGTCGGCTGGGTTATAAGCAAAATGAATTTGAACTTGGGTTTAGTTAGAATAATGGATAAAGAGCAGTCGATTGTTGAAGACTTGTCAAAGACTTATTGCATAATACGTCTATGATTGCCCATATCTGAGAAACCTTCAAGAGTCTTGGTCACACATTTTTCATGAATGTTTTAAGTCAGTTTCGAACTTGTTCTTTTATATCAGATACAGTTATCCTGGCAATGCAGTTTATCTTCAGTCTCTGCACAAACTGTGCATGTTCTGTCTTCTCTTGGAATGTTCGTATATCTCCTTCTCTCTATTCGTAGATCATGTGCACTGACTCAGAATCTGATAGCGATTTTCTGACGTCAGATTTTAAAAAAAACATATATGAGATACATTTCCAAAGGACATGTGTGGGTCGATTTTCTAATATCTTGTAGACTAGGTTCCGAAACAGATGTGTAAAGATGTGACGCTATACAAATAGTCATCATCATCATCATCATCATCATCATCATCATATCATCTCATCATCGTCATCGTCGTCATCGTCGTCTCGTGTCGTCGTCGTCGTCGTCATCATCATCGTCGTCGTCGTCGTCGTCGTCGTCGTCGTCATCATCATCATCATCATCATCATCATCATTCATCATCATCTCTATCCTCATCCCTCAATTCATCTCATCATCATCCATCATCATCAGTGTTATTGTGACGACTTTAGTCCTACACGGTGAAGGTTTTTTGGATGTCTTATGACATCATGAAGGAACAGTCAGCATTAGAGGTAGAAACATCACTAACCTACGTTTTGCAGATGACATTGACGGCCTTGCCGGAAAAGAACAAGAGTTAATCAACCTAGTGGACCGTCTTGGAAAGACCTCCTCTGGTTATGGCATGGAAATCAGCGCCGAGAAAACGAAAATAATGACCAATCACAACAACCACTTTACGGCTGATGTAATGGTCAATAACCAAAAACTCCAAAGTGTGCCCAGTTTCAAATATCTGGGATCAGTCGTGTCAGATGAGGGATCTAAGCCCAAAATACTCTCCAGAATAGCCCAGACCACAGCCGCAATGACCAAGCTCAGAACCATATGGAACAACAGTAACATCGCCACCAGCTCAAAGATCAGACTGATGCGTTCCCTGGTCATGTCAATATTCTTATACGCTTGCGAATCATGGACCTTAACAGCGGATACGGAAAGAAGAATCAGGGCGTTGAAATGAGATGCTTTCGTAAACTTCTCGGCGTCACATACAGAGATCGCATCACGAATGACGAAGTCAAAAGAAGAATTCAAAATGAAATCGGGCCTTACACTGACCTCCTGACCTTAGTAAGACAATGCAAACTAACATGGTATGGATACATCACTCGATCATCCGGCCTTGCCAAGACAATCCTGCAAGGCACAGTCTCGGGAGGAAGGAAAAGAGGCAGACAAAAGAAGAGATGGGAAGATAATATTCGAGAGTGGACGGGCCTGGAGCTGAGGGATACCCTAAGGAAAGCGGAGAGCAGGGAGTAGTGGAGAAAGGTTGTTGTCAAGTCTTCGGAGGCGCCCCGACGGACGGCCAGTCTAAGGGATCGGTGACGGTGACGGTGACGGTGACGGTGACGGTGACGGGACGGTGACGGAGTGACATCATCGTCATCGCCATCATCATCATCATCGTCATCGTCGTCGTCGTCGTCGTCATCATCATCATCATCATCATCTCATCATCATCGTTGTCGTCGTCGTCTCGTCGTCGTCGTCGTCGTCGTCATCATCATCACTACCACCGCCATCATACAAAGCAGAAATTCATCATCAAAGAAGTAAAACATCTGATCTATTGTTGGTGTTGTTGTTGGTGTTGTTGTTGATTATTCTGATGGCTGGTTCCTTTTGTTGTGCAGATTAACCAGCCTTTGTCCAGCACGTGCGCTGATCGTGTGATCATCCAATCGAAATGGGTTTCGTCATGCCTCACGTGACCATATTGATGGGTATGGGAGTGACGGGTCTGGCCCTCATCCTTCAGATTGTGGGTCTGGCTACACCTGGATGGATTGTCGATGACAGTGTTCGCGTTGTCAAAATGTCAGTATCTCTGTGGCTGGTTGGCAGCACCTGTCTGTCTGTCTGTCCGTTCGTCACATGCTGAGTCTTCTGTTTATTGCTGTGTCAACTTAGCGGTGTGAGTGCGTGCGTTCTCTCTCTCTCTCTCTTTCCCTCTCCCTCTCTCTCCCTCCTCTCTCTCTCTTCTCTCTCTCTCCCCATTCCTCCATCTCTCTCTCGTCCTCTCTGTCTCTGTCTCTTTCCCTCTCCCTCCCTCCTCTCTCTCTCTGGCTCTCTCTCTGTCTCTGTCTCTTTCTCTCGCCCCCCTCTATCTCTCTCTTTTCCTTCTTGGTTCGAAGGGCATTTTCCCAAATACATGTATGCACGTTGTCTGGCCTACACTATGCAGGGGTATAGGGGGTATGTTACTGCACAGTCTGCACACTGATCTTATTGGGCGTGCATTCTGCAGTTTTCATGTTTTCATGAAGTCGCCATGACATTGACTCATCATCATGTGCCCTGCCGAATGGCGTTGGCGATCATGGCCCTCCATATGTATCTATCCCTTGTTGCCGCAAGCACATCTTCCACCCTCTCTGTCCTCAGCCACTCTGCAAGTCCGTCCAATATTGTCTACCTGGTGCTCTCTTTCTCTCCAGCTTTCCTGTTGTGACCAGGTGCTCTATTTCCCCTTTCCTCATAAAATGGCCTATAAATGTTGCCTGTCTTTTCCCTTTGACTATACGTGTTTAATGTTCTATTTGCCTGCAAACACGAGTGTGGTGGTGGCTATTTAGGCGCTAGCGGGTCAGCACATATGTTTGACTTTGGAGACGTGAGAAAACCTCTACAACAGCTTATCCTTAAGGTGGGTATCATAGCAGGGTCGAACTGGGTGTCACGAAATGTTAGAGCGTATTTTGAAATTGTGGTGTGTATGTCTGAAACTGTCTTGTTTGTGGAGTGTAGCTTCGGTGAACTCAGCTATCTATCCCCCCCCCCCCCGCCCCCGTGAGGATGCCGGGCTCTTTCAGTATAAATAGTATCCCCACCTTCTGGAAATTCTGTGCTAGAAGTTTCCTGTTTGCTGTCTCTCTCTTTGTTTCTGCCTTGTTCCTTTGCTTTCTGTCATTTCTACGCATCATTTTCTGCCTTAATGGTCCATTCACCTTGTATGTGTTCGATAAAGTCTTACGTACGTTTTCTTATGATTGATAATTGGGTATATGTATTAAGTGTATTTATGGCTCTAGGGAGGTGAGATATGTGGAAGCAATTTTAGGTAGTTTATGCCCGTTTTCAAATATGTTTTGGTGTCCTTAGGTATGCGTATATTTTGTATTCAGGAGTGTTTTTTTAAATCCCCTGTGTCATAAATTGGACGGAATGGTCAACGCCAGGGCCATCTCCTTAGATTATGTGCACGAACGCATTGATATGTGTACTTAATTTTTTTTTTTTTTTTTCCTGTTGAAGTTTTGTGTTTTGAATCGGTTATAGCCCTGATATGGCTGTACGCTGTAGGATGGGCTTTAAACAACAATAACAACAAGTGAATATCAAGATGACGAGGTTTTCCCAATCTCCCAGGTCAGCGTATGTGTAAACCTGTTACTAATGCTAGACTCCCTCCGTGTGTATGTGCACACACAACATACAGTATACGTGTTAAAGATCCTGTAAGTCGTGTGCGTATCCGGAGGCTTATGGAAACGTGAAAATGTCCAGCATTCACGCCTGTCGAGTATGTTGAGACTGTGCAGCGACATGTCACCTGCACAGTGTGAACCTGACAATGTGCATACACGAATCAAGGAAAATCGGAACGTTAAAAAAAGAAAAAAAGAATAAAAGAAGAAGAAAGAAATGGGTACCTGTCTATGTCTCTCAGTCTATGTATCTGTCAGTCAGTCAGTCAGTCAGTCAGTCAGTCAGTCAGTCAGTCAGTCAGTCAGTCAGTCTGTCTGTCTGTCTCCAGCGTTTATTCCATGTGTCTGTCCTCATTTTCTTTCTGTATAAGTGTATTGTTCATTCAGTATATGCAGTTTTGTCATCAGTTTACATTTGTAAAGCCAGATCTTGTACCTGTACTGTCTGTACTATCATTTCAGGGTGCACAGATGTGACTTTGTATGGATTTGTATGCACTGTGTAGCTTTATTTCGCTTTGTGGGAGGGCTAAATGTTACAAAAAAGCTCGCTAGAGCTTATTTCTTTCACAAAAGAGACTAGTAATGTAGACCAGCCTACTTTTCCTCCATTTATGGGTGAGAATGTGCTCTTGTGTTAAATCTACTTCACAACACATTCCCTAGCAGTGGGCTTCCTTTACATTGGTTGATGTCAATGCCCCTTTTCTGATGTCAAGATAGCTCCACCTTCCTTCAACTCTGGTCTGACTGCATGAGTTCGTGTCTGCCTCGGCTACAGTTTGGTGTGTATGGCCGCCGGTCCACGTAGCAGTGAACTAATCCTTTTCAGGGTTCATCATCATCAAGTGCCTTGCCACATGGCGTTGGTGATCATGGCCTTCCATCTGTTTCTATCCCTTGTTGCCGCGAGCACATTTTCCATCCACTCTGTCTTCAGCCAGTGTGCAAGTCCGGCCAATATCTTTTCCCTTGGTCTACCAGCTTTCCTGTTGTGACCAGGTGCTCCAATTCCCTTTTCCTCATGAAATGGCCTATAAATGTTGCCTGTTTTTTTCCCCCTAATCTTCCTTATGAATGATCTTCTTGTGTGTGGCTCCATCAAGATTGTCTCGTTTGTTTTCTTTGCTGTCCATGGAACTCTCAACATTTTTCTTAGAAACCACATCTCGGCTGCCTCAATCTTGCTCTGGCTTTGCTTGTTGACTGTCCACGCCTCACAACCGTTTAGCATTATCGGTTTTATATAACACTCAAGAACTCTCTTCCTGATGTTAATTGATTCACAGGGTTAGAGAAAGTAAAGCAAAGATGGAGAGGAGAGGGGCACCTCCATCCGTAATGCAATCCCTGAGGAACTTTCAATCTTTTCCATCTCATTCCCCTACGACCTCAGGTTTTATCTGTAGGACAACCCTCACCTTCACCATAGTTCGACAACCTTCACCTTCACCATTTGAACAAAACGGACATTGCTATCAGCAATCTCGTCATTGTAGTTTTTTTTTTTTTTCAAACTGTTCAGGTCTTGTGGCCCTCTATGGCCCTCTGTCATGGTGACTTCAGTTTCAGTAGATGTGTAGTGTGCTTCATGGAGAGAACCGAGATGAGCAGTTTGTGGCAGTGATGAAACGGCGCTGCAGAAGACGTGGCAAGAGGGAAGAAAAGATGAATATTTCAGAATAAATGAACTCGTTAAAATAAGAAAAGGCACACGTTGTTGATGTTTATGTAGTTATGTATGCGTGTATACAGTGGAGAATAGCGGAGACTAGAAGCCTGCTGGCTGTCACCACCCCTTTTTCTTTCTCTGTCTGTCTGTCTCTATGTCTGTCTGTCTCTCTGTCTGTCTCTCTCTCTGTCTGTCTGTCTCCCGCAGTCTCTGTCTGTCTGTCTCCCTCTTCTGTCTCTCTGTCTGTCTCTCTCTCTGTCTGTCTCTATCTGTCTGTCTCTCTATGTCGGTCGGTCTCTCTATGTCTGTCTGTCTGTCTCTGTCTCTCTCTCTGTGTCTGTCTGTCTGTCTGTCTCTCTCTGTGTGTCTCTCTCTGTCTCTCTGTCTCTTGTTTTGTTGTGATCGGCGTGTCTGTGTTGCAGTGGGTTGTGGACGAAATGTACCGATGGAACGTGTGAAATACTTACCTTCTGGACAGGTAAGATCCCCTCCCCCTCCACCTGCCCCCCCCCCCACCCCCCATCTGAACTGCCTTCTTTCTCTGAATATTGTTCGGTCCTCCATTCCATGGGAAAGTGATCATTGCTGGAGATTTTCATGTTCACTATGAAGACGACACAGATTCAAATGCAGTGAAGTTTAGAGACCACCTTTACGTATTTGATCTTGTACAATCTGTTGTTGAACCTACGCATGTGCATGATCATATTTTAGATTTTGTTTGTACCATAGTCATGATAGTCATGCTGTATCTACTGATGTATTGCTGTGACCTCATAGTCTGTCCCATGTAAATAAGTATTCCAAACACTGCCAGACAAATTCGTGGTGTCCATACAATTGATCAGTGAAAATTCAAGTCCGATTTAGACTTGATTATGACATGTACACTGAAAACAATCATGACTTCACACTTAACAAAGTTCCTTTAGAAAATGTTAAGGATTTCAAATATCTTGGCTCTGTAAAAACTGATGATGGAACCTGCTCCAAAGACATCAAAATAAGAATTGGAATGGCAAAGCAAAAAAAAAAAAAAAAAAAAGAAAAAAAAAAAAGGTCAATTCCAACAACATCTGGAAAGACAGAGGCATACCAAATGGCCTGAAAGTTAGACTTTAAAATGTTTGATCTGGCCAGTCATGATTTTATGGCTGCGAAGCCTGGACTCTGAGAAAAACTGATTGCAGAAGAATCGAGGCAGCAGAGATGTGGTTTTATAGGAGACTACTACGTGTCAAATGGACAGACAGAAGAACTAATGAGTGTCTTGGAAGAGCTTTATACCACCAGAAAACTACTAGCAGACAGCAAGAGAAGACTGAAATACATTGGCCATGTGTCAAGCAACAAGAACACGGACTCATGGCAACCATCTTTCAATTCTTCAAATTCATTTTCATATTCCTGTTTGTTTTTTAACCAAGACTTCAGAAAGGCAAGAAGGGTAATTGGTCTTCAAGGGGGTGGGACCTGGGAAATCAACCTATCTCTCCAATATTTTATACCAAGGCAGCCAGGCAATGCCCTGCTCTTTATAATTTTTAACTGCCGTGGGATCTTTAGCGTGTACAGCCAGAAGGCACACGGGTCCGACTCGTTTTTCGACCCTTTGCAAAAGACTAGACGTTCAGTTCGATTTTCCAGTCAAACTGAGGAGAAAAATCGAGGCCTCTTCGGGGAGCGAACCCTGGAACCTCGAGTTTAGTTATTGGCAGGCAAATGTCTGAACCTTTCTGCCACTCTTCTCCCTTGCAAGGGGGTAGATAAACTCGGTGTGACTAACATTCTTCATACGAAACATAGCGGATCTGGGGATCGGTGTACGGTCAGAAACTTCGACATGATAGTAAGGACTGACTCCATATGCGTTGTTGTCTCTGTGATATTTTGAGATTGTTTGATGATGACAGGGACGATAATGACGATTGACTTAATTATTCGCTCAACACGACGAGTGTGGGTCCTTTGGCATCCCGGAAGTGCTGTGATGATGATGGTGATGACGATGGTGATGATGATTGCCACATGTAAAGATGAAGGTGACTGGTAGTGTCTTGCAGTTTATGCAGGTTCGTGAAGATCTAGCAGTTGATCATTCTTCTCAGAGACAAAATACACCAGTCCAGGTTAGACGGAAATGATCCTTTATTTGAAGAATGTAGAAAACATAACAGGAACTGGGTAAATACTTCACACATTCGATGCACCACTCCTAGTTTGCTGAATTGTTCTTCTTCAGCCCTCAAATCTACACACAGCAGCAACTCCACGAATCTACAGCGACTTCCATATCTCTGACAGCAGACTTTATACTTCAGTTCTTTTTTCGCTCTCTCTCTCGACCCACAGTCACACTTTGTTTACAACGCCATGAACATTTCCAGAATATTCTCGGCTTTTCCCGAGATTTTCAGCCAATCATAGCCTCATTCTCGAATCTTCCCTGTCTAGAATATTCTGTGGTTCTAGCCAATCACTGTGCAGATTAGATTTGTTTACGATTTCTGGAACTTTCTCGAAAGATCTAGCCTAGGGTATTTTAAGTTTTCCTTTTCATTTCCAGATAGTTCGAAAGGATTTTTATATATTTCCATACAACGAATTCAAACTTATACACATATTTTCAGTTTTGGCATAAACCAAAACAAATATTCTTGATTCATTATCGAGTGAATCACAAACCAATCTTCAAGAACGAACAGGGGAGAGTAGCTGAATCGACAGACACATTTTGACGTCACACTTCTCTTATCGGCGTTCGCTCTTTGACATTGAGTTTGCTTTACTCTATCTTTTTTATTTTATTTTATTAAATGTAACAATGATGATGACTGACAGATTGGTAACAGAATGCGTACCTTCTGAATCGGGAGACTGTTGATGATGATGATGATGATGACGATGATGGTGATGATGATGATAACGATGGTGATGATGATGATGATGACGACGACGATGATGATTTGACAGAACCGATGGACGCTTGCCGGGCCTTCGGCATTCTGGGTGTCTTGGCTTTAGCGGTCTGCCTGGTCATGGCGCTCTTGATCTGTTTCATGAGTGAGCAGAAAATCTTCACCCTGGCCGCTCCTGTTGCTGCTGCAGCTGCCGGTAAGTCACCACCCCACCCACCGTGGGGATGCCGGGGGCTCTTTCAGTATAAAATAGTATCCCCGTCTTCTGGAAATTCTATGCTAGAAATTTCCTCTTTTCTGTTACCCTCTTTGTTTCTGCCTTGTTCCTTTGCTTTCTGTCACTTCTTCCTATCATTTTCTGCCTTGCTGGTTCATTCACCTGTATGTGTTCGATAAAGTCTTACGTACTTTTTCTTAGGATTGATAATTTGGTACATGATTTAAGTGCTTTTTTTTTGGCTCTAGGGAGCTGAGAGATGCGCAAGCAATTTTAGGTCGTTTATGCCTGTTTTTATATGTTTTGGTGTCCTTAGGTATACTTAACTTTGTATTCAGATGTATTTTTTAAATCCCCTGTACGCTGTGCCTCCTCGTGGCGACAGGCGGTAACTGAGCACCTCACGGACTCAGGCTGAATCTCGTAGGACTCGGAGGAGGTCTAGCCCCCAGACGTGAGGCATGCAGGCCCACCGGCGTGTGGACACGCCCTGGTGCCCACGAACCAGATCCCCAAGCTATGGGTAAATAGCTCCACTGCCTTGTGGACATCTCGGGAGAGAGTAAGGTTAAGGGAGTTAACCCTAAAAAAAAAAAACCGATGGAAGACAAGGGGAAACCACCATCGTACTTTTTCCCCAGGAAAACCATGGACAGGAGAAAGAAAAAGAAGAAAGTTAACGACGTCAATAAGTGCTCCTGCGGAGCACCTTCGTCCGGTAGGGACTGTCATGCGGCGCAGGTGACACCAGACCGTCAGCCAGCTACTGCGACCAAAATCAAAATTAAATTCAAAACAGCAACATGGAATATAAGAACAATGCTACAGAAAGGTAAATTAGACAACATCAAAATGGAGATGGAAAGGCTTAACATTAGTATTTTAGGACTGGGGGAAGTGAGATGGAAGGGGGCAGGCATGATAACATCAGGGGAATATACAGTGATATATTCTGGTGGTAATTCACATGAAAGAGGAGTAGGCATCATAATGGACAAAGACAAATCAAAAGCAGTTAAGGGATACTGGGCAGTGTCCGACAGAGTTTTACTGGTCAAATTCGGAGGCAAACCTTTTGATATCAACATCATACAGGTGTATGCACCAACATCCGCAAGTACTCAGGAAGACATCGACAACTTCTACGAAGTTTTAGAGATGGCCAAGGTCCAATGTAAATCACAAGAAGTTACAGTCATAATGAGAGATTTTAATGCTAAAGTAGGACAGGATAGGGTGGAGGATATAGTTGGACCTCATGGCCTTGGTGCACAAAATGAAAGAGGGGGGAAGCTTGTAGAATGGGTACAGATGAATGAGTTCATAGTAGGAAACACCTGGTTTGAGCAGCCTAACAGAAGAAAATGGACTTGGATGAGTCCAGGAGATAATACCAAAAATCAAATTGACTACATCCTGATCAACAAAAGATTTAGAAATTCTTTACTGTCAGCAAAAACACTACCAGGCGCAGACTGCAACAGTGACCACAATCCTGTAGTGGGAAGGTTTAGGCTGAAATTGAGGAAAAGGAAACAGACCAAAAGCAACATCAAACTAAACCTTGGACTCTTAAAGTCAGATGAAATGATACGTCAAACATTTAATGGTGTTCAAAACAAATTCAGTGCTCTGGAAGACGTTGGTGACAGTGAGGAACAATGGACAAAGTTGAGAAGTTCTATAAATGAAGCTTGTGAAGAAATCCCTAAGGCAAATAGAAAAGCAAAAAAGAGTTGGATGACTAATGAAATTTTGGGCCTGATGGAGGAAAGGAGGAAGGCAAAGAGAAACGAGGAGATATACAGGAATATAAACAAAGAAATCAGGTATAGGTGCAATGAAGCTAAGGAAGCTTGGCTGAACACAAAATGCAAAGAGATAGAAGAACGACACAAAATGGATCCTCAGAGTATGTACAGACGAATTGAAGAAATTGTCCACAGGAAAAATACATGCACATCAACTGGTTGCTTAAAATCGAAAGATGGCACGCTTATCATGGAAAAAGACAAAATATTAGACAGATGGGGAGAGTACATTAAAGACCTTTTTGAGGATGACAGAAACGAAAAACACATTATAAAAAAGAACTTTGAAGGACCACCCATAATGAAAGATGAAGTTAGAGCAGCACTGAAAAAGATGAAACCAGGAAAAGCCCCAGGACCAGACAACATTACTAAAGAGATGATTGAAGCCCAGGAGGAATTTGGCATAGAAAAAATAACAGTCCTCCTAAATGAAATTTATGACACTGGAAAAATTCCCAAAGATATGTCAAAATCAATTTTCATTGCATTTCCAAAGAAGACAGGGGCTATAGAATGCGAACTCCATCGCACAATCAGTTTGATGAGTCATGTAACAAAAATCCTGTTAAGAATAATCATGATGAGGACAAGGAATAGAATCAAAAGAGAAATAGCAGAAGAACAGTGTGGATTTGTGGAGGGGAAAGGAACTATTAATGCCATATACATCATAAGAACTATCATAGAGATGTCAATTGAGATGAATAAGGATTTGTATTTATGCTTTGTTGACTATACCAAGGCTTTCGATCGGGTACGACACGATGAATTGATCAACCAACTGGAGAGACTCAATGTCGATGGAAAAGATCTACGAATAATCAGGAATATGTACTGGGAACAAACAGCTACAATGAGAATAGAAAACAATATAAGCTCTTTTCAAAACATCAAAAGAGGAGTCAGACAGGGTTGTGTTTTGTCACCAGATCTGTTTTCACTATATAGCGAAAACATCATGAGAAACCTAGAAGAAGACCCTGGATTAAAGGTTGGAGGGAAAATGATAAACAACATTCGGTACGCAGATGACACCGTGCTAATTGCAGAAAATGAAAGGGACCTACAAAACCTTGTGAATATACTAGAAACAGAAAGCAAAGGTAAGGGGTTGGAACTAAACAGCAGGAAGACTGAAGTCATGGTGATCAGTAAAAAACATGAAATCCCCTCCTGCAAAATAAAAACAAATGGCACAACCTTGACACAGGTTAATAAGTTCAAATACCTGGGAACGGTCATTTCATCAGACGGCAGATGCACATCGGAAATAGCTGGCAGAATCGGCTAAGCCAAAACAGCATTCAAGAAGATGACAAGCATTCTTACCAACAAATGCCTATCAATTAACATCAGAAAGAGAGTCCTTGAATGTTATATAGAACCAATACTGTTGTACGGATGCGAAGTGTGGACAGTCAGCAAGCAAAGCCAGAGCAGGATCGAGGCAGCCGAGATGTGGTTTCTCAGAAGAATGTTGAGAGTTCCATGGACAGCAAAGAAAACAAACGAGACAGTCTTGATGGAGGCAGACACAAGTCGATCACTGATAAGGAAAATTAGGAAAAGACAAGCAACATTTATAGGCCATTTTATGAGGAAGGGGGATTTGGAGCACCTGGTCACAACGGGAAAGCTGGAGGGAAAGAGAGCACCAGGTAGACCCAGGGAGAGAATGCTGGACGGACTTGCAGAGTGGCTGGGGATGAAGAGGGGGGGGGGACGCTGGGGGCAACGAGAGATAGAGATGGTTGGAAGTCCATGGTCGCCAACGCCATGCGGCAGGGCACCTGATGATGATGATGATGATGTACGATAAATTGGACGGAGTGGTCAACGCCAGGGACATGTCCCCTTAGCTTATGTGCACGAATGCATTGATATGTGTACTTAATTTTCTTTTCCTTTCTGGTTTTTTTTTCCTGTTTAAAGTTTTGTATATTTTGAAGCGGTTATACCCCTGATATGGCTCTATGCAGTCGGCTGGGCTTTAAGTAACAATAACAATAAGTCACTTTCTCACCTGTTTGACTGAAGGACTGACTGCTACAGGTGTCTCATACTTTTTTAACCCTTTGACTCCTTACCCCTTCCACTAGCTTCAAAAGCTCAATCTTTAGACTCCATCACTTCTTCCACCAGGTGCAAAAATTTAACCTTTTGACTCCCGCACCCCCTTCCACCAGCTGGAAAAATTAATCTTTTCACTTCCACAAACCCCTTACACCAGCTGCAAGAAATTAACCTTTTGACTCCTGCAACCCCTTACACCAGGTGCAAAAACTTAACGTTTTGACTCCCGCACCCCCTTCCACCAGCTGGAAAAACAACCGCTCGATCCTCCCCCAATCCCCTTTCTGCTCACCAGATGCAAACATTTTACCGTTCGATTTCCTGTCCCGTCAACCTGCAAAAGCTTAACCCTTCGACTCCCTCATTCTGTCAACGGGTTTTCAGTGATAAACTGGTGGACAGGATGAAGGATAAAAGGATTGAGTTTTTTCCTTTTGTATTGTTGCTGATGATGACAGGGAAGTGGTGTATGGGGTGAGAGAGTCAAAGGGTCAAGTTTCTGCTTATCTTGGCTGATGATGCAGAAGAGCATAATAGGACAGGGGTGGGGGATAAAAGGGTTAAGGTTTTGATTTAATCTCTGGCTGATAATACGGAAGCTGGTGGATAGGATGGGGGAGATCAAAGAGTCGATTTTGGCTTTAATGTCATGGTTGATAATGGCGGAAGCTGGTGGATAGGATGGGGAGATCAAAGAGTGATTTTGGCTTAATATCATGGTTGATAATGGGGAAAGCTGGTGGATAGGATTGGGGAGATCAAAGAGTCGTTTGGCTTTAATATCATGGTTGATAATGCAAAAAGCTGGTGGATAGGATTGGGGAGATCAAAGAGACGCTTTGGCTTTAAATCATGGTTGATAATGGCGGAAGCTGGTGGATAGGATTGGGGAGATCAAAGAGTCGTTTTGGCTTTAACATCAGGGTTGATAATGGCGGAAGCTGGTGGATAGGATTGGGGAGATCAAAGAGTCGTTTTGGCTTTAACATCATGGTTGATAATGCAAAGCTGGTGGATAGGATTGGGGAGATCAAAGAGACGTTTTGGCTTTAATATCATGGGTTGATAATGCGAAAGCTGGTGGATAGGATTGGGGAGATCAAAGAGTCGTTTTGGCTTTAACATCAGGGTTGATAATGGCGGAAGCTGGTGGATAGGATTGGGGAGATCAAAGAGTCGTTTTGGCTTTAACATCATGGTTGATAATGGCAGAAGCTGGTGGATAGGATTGGGGAGATCAAAGAGACGTTTTGGCTTTAATATCATGGTTGATAATGCGAAGCTGGTGGATAGGATTGGGGAGATCAAAGAGAGTTTTGGCTTTAATATCTTGGTTGATAATGGCGGAAGCTGGTGGATAGGATGGGGGAGTCAAAGAGTGGTTTTGGCTTTAATATCATGGTTGATAATGGCGGAAGCTGGTGGATAGGATTGGGGAGTCAAAGAGTGGTTTTGGCTTTAATATCATGGTTGATAATGGCGGAAGCTGGTGGATAGGATTGGGGAGATCAAAGAGTGTTTTGGCTTTAATATCTGGTTGATAATGGCGGAAGCTGGTGGATAGGATTGGGAGATCAAAGAGTGGTTTTGGCTTTAATATCATGGTTGATAATGGCGGAAGCTGGTGGATAGGATTGGGGAGATCAAAGAGTGGTTTTGGCTTTAATATCATGGTTGATAATGGCGGAAGCTGGTGGATAGGATTGGGGAGATCAAAGAGTGGTTTTGGCTTTAATATCATGGTTGATAATGGCGGAAGCTGGGGGATAGGATGGGGAGATCAAAGAGTGTTTTGGCTTTAATATCATGGTTGATAATGGCGGAAGCTTGTGGATAGGATGGGGGAGATCAAAGAGCGTTTTGGCTTTAATATCATGGTTGATAATGGCGGAAGCTGGTGGATAGGATTGGGGAGATCAAAGAGTGTTTTGGCTTTAATATCATGGTTGATAATGCGAAAGCTGGTGGATAGGATTGGGGAGATCAAAAGAGTTTTGGCTTTAATATCATGGTTGATAATGCGAAGCTGGTGGATAGGATTGGGGAGATCAAAAGACGTTTTGGCTTTAATATCTTGGTTGATAATGGCGGAAGCTGGTGGATAGGATTGGGAGATCAAAGAGCGTTTTGGCTTTAATATCTTGGTTGATAATGGCGGAAGCTGGTGGATAGGATGGGAGATCAAAGAGTCGTTTTGGCTTTAATATCATGGTTGATAATGGCGGAAGCTGGTGGATAGGATGGGGAGATCAAAGAGATCGTTTTGGCTTTAATATCATGGTTGATAATGGCGGAAGCTGGTGGATAGGATTGGGGAGATCAAAGAGTCGTTTTGGCTTTAATATCATGGTTCATAATGCGAAAGCTGGTGGATAGGATTGGGGAGATCAAACAGACGTTTTGGCTTTAATATCATGGTTATAATGCGAAGCTGGTGGATAGGATTGGGGAGATCAAACAGACGTTTTGGCTTTAATATCTTGGTTGATAATGGCGGAAGCTGGTGGATAGGATTTGGGAGATCAAAGAGACGTTTTGGCTTTAATATCATGGTTGATAATGGCGGAAGCTGGTGGATAGGAAGGGGGAGATCAAAGAGTGGTTTTGGCTTTAATATCTTGGTTGATAATGGCGGAAGCTGGTGGATAGGAAGGGGAGATCAAAGAGTGGTTTTGGCTTTAATATCATGGTTGATAATGGCGGAAGCTGGTGGATAGGATTGGGGAGATCAAAGAGACGTTTTGGCTTTAATATCATGGTTGACAATGCAGGAAGCTGGTGGATAGGATGGGGAAGATCAAAGAGACGTTTTGGCTTTAATATCATGGTTGATAGTGGCGGAAACTGGTGACTAGGGGGGCGGGGGGGGGGGGGCGGGGATCAAAAGGTTATTTTTGTTCTAGTATCATAGCTGATAACGGAGGAGGGCTGATGGATAGAGTGAGGGAGAGGCAGATTAAGGACACGTGAGACACACACACACTCACATGCACAGTGTGCGCGCGCTCGGCAAACACGCACACGCGCGCGCGCACTCACACACACACAGAGGCACGCGTGCGCGCGCACACACACACACACACATACACACACACACACGCACGCACACACGCACGCACACACACACACACACACACACACACACACACACACACACACACACACACACACACACACACACATGGAGAATCAAACAGCATTTCACATCACGTCACACACAGGTCACTGGATAGCTATCAGGACATTTTGGCTTCAGAAAAAACACTTTCTGGAAAAAATGTTCTATAGTTACCAGGAAAAAAAAACACGAAAAACTAATCGGAACGCGTATTTGATACAACCAAACGAGACAGGTGCAAATTTTAGGCCATCTGCCCTTTGTCAAGCGTAAGATCACAAACAAACAAACACCAAATATAACTCCCTGCTGCTCTGTCCAGTCTGAGAAAAAAATAAACTGACTAAAATGACCTTTTCTCACACTGGACAGAGCAGCAGGGAAGTTTCAGTCTTTCTCTCCTGATTTTTGTATCTGGTGTTTGTTTGTGATCTTACGCTTGACAAAGGCCTGTTGGCCGAAAAATTGCACCTGTCGTGTTTCGTTGTATTAAACACAAGTTGCAAACAGTTAGGTCACTAGATAACCGTCAGGACATTCTGGCTTCAGACAAAAACACTTTCTGAAAGAAATGTTCTACAGTTAGTTTTGCTTTGAAAGATAACAGGGCATCAGAAAAGCAGATATATGGTGGGGATGAGTTAGGAAAGTCTGGGCTTAAAACTGAAAAGACATACCACCGTTAGTCTTTGGGGTGACTTGTGGAATTGATAATTTTGTGACGAGAAGAATTTTTGGGTGTCATTTTATGGAATTAGGGGGATGTTTATGAGGAATTGCCTGTCTATTTAGAGATCACACACAACAAGAAGGAAGGAGAGATACGAGTAGAAGCGCATTAAGCACACACTAGTGGTAACCCTTCTATAGCAGTCCACACATAGCATTATAGGTTAATATGGTTTCTTTAATTAAACGTATTCAACTAAAAGCATAATCATTCATCATCATTCTTACTTGCCTACGTCCTTAAACAATCCTACTTCTTTACCTATCAGCCCTAAACTCTACACTGAAATGAAAATATCAACTTACCTTCACTACATGATTCTGGCAAAGGCTCAGCACCTCTGCCAGGTTGAGTGGCCTGTCTCTTAGCACAACCGTGACTGACTGACCGTTCTGTCTCTGTGTGTGTCTGTATTGTGTCCCTTGTGTGTTATTTTCCCTTTTCATTTATAGAGGGTGGATCAGAACACGCTCGTGCTCTGACCCAACTTGTCTTAAGGTGACTTCGAGTCACTCTACCTGTGAATGCATGAAAGAGGAGTTAACGTGAGCAAACACAGGTCAGAACCTGTCCACTGAGACAATGGATCTCTCCATTTCACTGGAGCGGTCCTCGAAAACAACGCAATGGAGTTGTATGTACATCTGACTTTACTAAGTGTCGCACTTACAATCTAACATAAGTGTGATTCAAAACAAGTGCGACTGCCCGCGCCCAAGCAAACAGGAACCAGAAGAACAAGTAAACCAAAGTGAACGCGTATTCAATACAACAAGTGATTGGTTGTGCTGCTAGATGTTCAGTCGAGAAGCTAGTTTGTCTGGCTTGCCAGACATTGTCAACATCTTGTCTCAGACTGAAGTACAGGTATGGGCCTGATAATAATTATCAGGGAGTGATTATTGTGATGTGACACTGGACCTTGACGACAGACATGCCAGATATGACAGAAGATTATAATCAGTGCTACCACTTTGTAGTTAATCTAATGCTTGACTGGGAACCAAAGGATTGTTTTAACAGCATCAACGTTATCATAGCATTTTAGATCAAAGACTAGATGATCGGCACGGTTTTGGATCCTCCACAAACGGTTGGTTGGTCCTTTGTGTGATGCAAGCTTGAAGGAAATTACAATAATGATATAATACTAATAATAATCTGAAAGATTTGCGAGAGCAGATCAGTGTGCAGCTCGTGGATTTGGGGAGAAGGCAATAAACAGCTCCGATTCTAGGAAGTTCAAAATGGAGGACTGACAGAAAGAACTTGTGTGTTTGACATAGCGAGTATACATGTCAAGGAAGACGTATAAATTGGTGGGGATCTTGTTGATTTTTAAAGCATACATAATACCCCCACCTTCTGAACATTCTGTACCCCGTGGGGATCCTGGGGCTCTTTTAATATAAATAGTATCCCTACCTTCTGAACATTCTGTACCCGTGGGGATGCTGGGGGCTCTTTTAGTATAAATAGTATTCCTACCTTCTGAACATTCTGTACCTCGTGGGGATGCTGGGGGCTCTTTTAGTATAAATAGTATCCCTACCTTCTGAACATTCTGTACCCTGTGGGGATGTTGTGGGCTCTTTTAGTATAAATAGTATCCCCACCTTCTGAACATTCTGTACCCTGTGGGGATGTTGTGGGCTCTTGTAGTATAAATAGTATCCCTACCTTCTGAACATTCTGTACCCCGTGTGGATGTTGTGGGCTCTTGTAGTATAAATAGTATCCCTACCTTCTGAACATTCTGTACCCTGTGTGGATGTTGTGGGCTCTTGTAGTATAAATAGTATCCCTACCTTCTGAACATTCTGTACCCTGGGGATGTTGTGGGCTCTTTAGTATAAATAGTATCCCTACCTTCTGAACATTCTGTACCCTGTGGGGATGTTGTGGGCTCTTTTAGTATAAATAGTATCCCCACCTTCTGAACATTCTGTACCCTGTGGGGATGTTGTGGGCTCTTGTAGTATAAATAGTATCCCTACCTTCTGAACATTCTGCACCCATGGGGATGTTATGGGCTCTTTTAGTATAAATAGTATCCCTACCTTCTGAACATTCTGTACCCTGTGGGGATGTTGTGGGCTCTTGTAGTATAAATAGTATCCCTACCTTCTGAACATTCTGTACCCCGTGTGGATGTTGTGGGCTCTTGTAGTATAAATAGTATCCCTACCTTCTGAACATTCTGTACCCCGTGTGGATGTTGTGGGCTCTTGTAGTATAAATAGTATCCCTACCTTCTGAACATTCTGTACCCCGTGGGGATGTTGTGGGCTCTTGTAGTATAAATAGTATCCCTACCTTCTGAACATTCTGTACCCCATGGGGATGTTGTGGGCTCTTGTAGTATAAATAGTATCCCTACCTTCTGAACATTCTGTACCCCATGGGGATGTTATGGGCTCTTGTAGTATAAATAGTATCCCTACCTTCTGAACATTCTGTACCTCGTGTGGATGTTGTGGGCTCTTGTAGTATAAATAGTATCCCTACCTTCTGAACATTCTGTACCCTGTGGGGATGTTGTGGGCTCTTGTAGTATAAATAGTATCCCTACCTTCTGAACATTCTGTACCCCGTGTGGATGTTGTGGGCTCTTGTAGTATAAATAGTATCCCTACCTTCTGAACATTCTGTACCCTGTGGGGATGTTGTGGGCTCTTGTAGTATAAATAGTATCCCTACCTTCTGAACATTCTGTACCCCGTGTGGATGTTGTGGGCTCTTGTAGTATAAATAGTATCCCTACCTTCTGAACATTCTGTACCCCGTGGGGATGTTATGGGCTCTTGTAGTATAAATAGTATCCCTACCTTCTGAACATTCTGTACCTCGTGTGGATGTTGTGGGCTCTTGTAGTATAAATAGTATCCCTACCTTCTGAACATTCTGTACCCTGTGGGGATGTTGTGGGCTCTTGTAGTATAAATAGTATCCCTACCTTCTGAACATTCTGTACCCCGTGTGGATGTTGTGGGCTCTTGTAGTATAAATAGCATCCCTACCTTCTGAACATTCTGTACCCTGTGGGGATGTTGTGGGCTCTTGTAGTATAAATAGTATCCCTACCTTCTGAACATTCTGTACCCCGTGGGGATGTTGTGGGCTCTTGTAGTATAAATAGTATCCCTACCTTCTGATAATTCTGTACCCCGTGTGGATGTTGTGGGCTCTTGTAGTATAAATAGTATCCCTACCTTCTGAACATTCTGTACCCTGTGGGGATGTTGTGGGCTCTTGTAGTATAAATAGTATCCCAACATTTTGGGGAGTCTATGCTACAAATTTCCCCTTTCTTGTCTCTCTTTTTGTGTCTGTCTTACTCCTTTATGGTCATCCCTTCCTGTCGTTTTCTGTCGGGCAGAAAGTCTTACATGCTATCAGGAATGATGAATCGGTGCGTGTATTAACTGTATTTTTGGTTCTAGGAAATATTATGTGCAGAAGTAACTTCAGTGATTTAGCCAGTTTGGATATATATTTGAATCTCCGTAGTTATGTTTACATTTGTATTTAGCTTTAGTGTTTTTGTCTTTCAACCACCCAGTGATCAATTGGACAAAATGGTCAACACCAGGGGCATATCCTGAGATATGTTCACAAATGCATTGTCGTGTAGCCTACTTATTTTCTTTTCCAGTTCTCTTGGGGGTTCTTTTTTTTTTCCAAGGTCTTTGAGTTGTTGTGTACATTTGCGATAGCCCTGTTATAACATTGCGCTGCTGGTCGGCCATTAACCCTTTGACTCCCGCACCCTGTCCACCAGAATCCTGCATTGTCAACCATGCTAGCAAAGCAGAATCTTAACCCTTTGATTAAGTTTCTGCAGTTGGTGGATATGGTGTAGGAATGAAAGGGTTAAACAATGATAATAATGTTCATAGTAACTTGGGTTGGAAAGGGATAACAAGGACCCTAAAGGTATTCACAACTAACCACACTTGTTTGAGGGCGACCATTGCTTTGGTCGTGTCGCTTTTGAATTTCGGTTCGTACCTTTCCACCCAGAGCATGGCAGTATGGAGACGTTGCCATGTCTGCCTGGTGACGGAGGTGAGGTTGGACAAAGAAACGTATGTGAGTGCCATCAGAACAGGTAGGTACGGTTTGGTCGATACCAGGAAGATATTTCAAACGAACTGTCATTTGTTGCAGCTTTGTGCATCTTGATCGAGTTTGCCGTGTACGCCGGCGAGACCAGCGGTGCCAGTGACAACTATGGCTACAGCTTTGCTCTTACTATCGTCGCTTTCTGTCTTAGTATCATCGCCACCATCGTCTTTTTCATCGGACGCAGCAGAGCCTCTGCGTAAAGATTAGTGCCACAACCTCGTGTGATGTAAAGCACGCTTTGCGCTCCACATTTTCGTGTTGTTCAACAACTTGTAAAGTGTAGAGTTGTCTTTATGCTCTGTTATTTTGAATGGTTGGTCGAGTTCTGAACTCTGTTTTTGTTCTCTAATTTCAGTGTAAGGCATGCTTTAGTCTTGGCTTGATGTAGATGAGTTGAGTGTTGTGTAAAGCACATTTTACAGCTGGCCCTTCGTCCAGCAGAGAGACGTGGCAAGTTGGACAGGGTATAAAGTGTGATAAACATACCTCACTCGGTTAAGCAGAGAGGCGTTTTTGCTTTGACAGAAGGCAACGGCCGTTTTCATTTATTTGATGACGTGAAATCGATAGCGTAGTATGATGTTAGATGTTTAGTTGATAATGTAGCTGGTGACGTGAAGTAGATTACGTAGCTCAGACGTTTCTCTTGGCATAAACTTTTGCATTCTGTAATAGCAGTGTTGAACTCAACGTTCACTTTGCGTACTGCACACGTATGTGTGTGTGTATGTCGCTGCTGTTGTTTGTTGGTGGTGTTCATTGTTATTGTTGTCAGCTGATGGTGTCGTCTGTTGATATTTTGTACTTTTGTCTATGTATTGTCGCCAATAATGTCATCAGTTGATGGCCACGTGTGTTGTGTAGTTGTCGTTTGTATATTGATGCTGATGATAACAGTGTGTGCGATTATTGAAAACCAGGTGCGTATGACAGGGCAGCTGGTCAGCATACCTGTAACCTGACATCCTCTAGTGGACCATGGAGTCTTAGGACAGGTGTTTTCAAACTCGTATCTTTGCCCTGACAATATAATGAACAGTTCACACCTGATACAGGTATTTTCAAACTCGTATCTTTGCCCTGACAATATAATGGACAGCTCAGACCTGATACAGGTATTTCAAATTCATATCTTTGCCCTGACAGTATAATGGAGTCTTAGGACAGGTGTTTTCAATCTCATGCCTTTGCCCTTGGGAGTTTTAGGAGAGGTGTCTTCAAACTCATACCTTTACCCTGACAGTATGATGTACCATGGGAGTCATAGGACGTCCCTCTGGGGATGCCAGGGGCTCTTTCAGTATAAATAGTATCCCTGCCTTCTGGAAAATCTGTGCCAGAATTTTTTTTTCTGTCACTCTGTTTGGTTTCTACCTTGTTCCTTTGCTTTCTGTCCCTTCTTCCTATCATTTTCTGCTTTGCTATTCATATGTATGTGTTCGGTAAAGTCTTGCATAGTTTTTCTTAGGATTGATAATTGGGTACATGGTTTGAGTGCATTTTTGGCTCTAGGGAGGTGAGATATGCGGAAGCAATTTTAGGTAATTTATGCCTGTTTTTATGTATGTTTTGGTGTCCTTAGGTATGCTTATACTTGTATTTAGATGTGTTTTTTTTTTAACTCCCCTTTGCGATAAATGGGATAGAGTGGTCAACGCTAGGGGCACGTCCTTAGATTATGTGCGCGAATGCATTGATATGTGTACTTAATTTTCTTTTCTTTTTTTTTTTTCCTGTTGAAGTTTTGTATGTTTTGAAACGGTTATAGCTCTGATGTGGCTCTACGCAGTCAGTTGGGCTTTAAACAGCAATCACAACAATAATAGGCATAGGACGATGTTTTCAAGTTCATTTCAATCGCCCTGACGGTGTAAAGGACCATGGGGTTTTGGGACAGGTGTTTTCAAACTCATACCTGTGATAGGGTCCCAAGACATGTATTTTCAAGCGTATACCTGTGATGTGAAATGACGGACATTCAATTCTAAGACAGATCTTTACAAAGTCATACCCATGATGGAATTCTATGACTGATGTTTTCAGACTAATACCTGTGATGTGACGATATCGTAGGCACTGAATCGTAAGACAGGTGTTTTCAAACGCTGCCCTGTGACGTGACAGTAAGATGGACCATAGTGTTTTCTCTTTCCATCTGCACACACTGTCTGGATATCACCGGTGTTTATTTAGCGTTTAGTTGAAGTTAACATTTTGTTGTTTAGAGAAATGGCGTTTATTCAGTGTTTTATTAAAGGTGTCTTTTTGTTGATGTTTTGAGCGACTGTGTTTATTTAGTGTTCATTTTTGAAAAGTTATCGATTTGTTGATGTTTTTCAGCGACTGTATTTTTTTAAGCGTTTGTTAAAGTGAGCTATTTGTCGGTGTTTTGAGCGACTGTGTTTATTTAGCGTTTTTTATTAAAGTTATCTGTTTTTTTGATGTTTTGAGCAACTGTGTATATTAAGGATTCTTTTTGTAAAGTTACATATTTGTTGTTTTGAGCGATTGTGTTTTTTAGCTTTTTTTGTTTTTTTTTTTTTGAGAAGTTATCAATTTGATTTGTTCATGTTTAGAGCGACTGTGTTTATTTAGCGTTTTGTTAAAGTTGTCTATTTGCTGACGTTTTGAGCGACTGTGCTTCTTCAGTGGCTTTTTTTGTTTTGATTTTTGTTTGTTTGTTTGTTTGTTTGTTTTTGTTTTTTTATCGATTTCTTGATGTTCGGAGCAACTGTGTTTATTTAGCGTTTTGTTAAAGTTAATTGTCTGTTGATGTTCGGAGCAACTGTGTTTATTTAGCGTTTTGTTAAAGTTAATTGTCTGTTGATGTTCAGAGCAACTGTGTTTATTTAGCGTTTTGTTAAAGTTAATTGTCTGTTGATGTTCAGAGCAACTGTGTTTATTTAGCGTTTTGTTAAAGTTAATTGTCTGTTGATGTTCAGAGCAACTGTGTTTATTTAGCGTTTTGTTAAAGTTAATTGTCTGTTGATGTTCGGAGCAACTGTGTTTATTTAGCGTTTTGTAAAGTTAATTGTCTGTTGATGTTCGGAGCAACTGTGTTTATTTAGCGTTTTGTTAAAGTTAATTGTGTGTTGATGTTCGGAGCAACTGTGTTTATTTAGCGTTTTGTTAAAGTTAATTGTGTGTTGATGTTCGGAGCAACTGTGTTTATTTAGCGTTTTGTTAAAGTTAATTGTGTGTTGATGTTCGGAGCAACTGTGTTTATTTAGCGTTTTGTTAAAGTTAATTGTGTGTTGATGTTCGGAGCAACTGTGTTTATTTAGCGTTTTGTTAAAGTTAATTGTGTGTTGATGTTCGGAGCAACTGTGTTTATTTAGCGTTTTGTTAAAGTTAATTGTCTGTTGATGTTCGGAGCAACTGTGTTTATTTAGCGTTTTGTTAAAGTTAATTGTCTGTTGATGTTCGGAGCAACTGTGTTTATTTAGCGTTTTGTTAAAGTTAATTGTCTGTTGATGTTCGGAGCAACTGTGTTTATTTAGCGTTTTGTTAAAGTTAATTGTCTGTTGATGTTCGGAGCAACTGTGTTTATTTAGCGTTTTGTTAAAGTTAATTGTCTGTTGATGTTCGGAGCAACTGTGTTTATTTAGCGTTTTGTTAAAGTTAATTGTCTGTTGATGTTCGAGCAACTGTGTTTATTTAGCGTTTTGTTAAAGTTAATTGTCTGTTGATGTTCAGAGCAACTGTGTTTATTTAGCGTTTTGTTAAAGTTAATTGTCTGTTGATGTTCAGAGCAACTGTGTTTATTTAGCGTTTTGTTAAAGTTAATTGTCTGTTGATGTTCAGAGCAACTGTGTTTATTTAGCGTTTTGTTAAAGTTAATTGTCTGTTGATGTTCAGAGCAACTGTGTTTATTTAGCGTTTTGTTAAAGTTAATTGTGTGTTGATGTTCAGAGCAACTGTGTTTATTTAGCGTTTTGTTAAAGTTAATTGTCTGTTGATGTTCAGAGCAACTGTGTTTATTTAGCGTTTTGTTAAAGTTAATTGTCTGTTGATGTTTCGAGCGGTTTCTTTCATGTTTGCTTAAGTGAATTGTTGTTATTTTCTGAGCATTGCCTAATGGCATTTTCATGTTCACATACATCCTAAACCATTAAGAATTTGCCTAATGGCATTTTCATGTACCACATACATCTAAACCATTAGGAATTGCCTAATGGCATTTTTGTTTTTTGTACTATGTACATCTAAACCATTAAGAATTGCCTAATGGCATTTTTCTGTACTATCTACATCTAAACGATTATAAAATTGCCTAATGGCATTTTTGTGTACTATCTACATCTAAACCATTATAAAATTTGCCTAATGGCATTTTTGTGTAGGGCCTATCTACATCTAAACCATCAGAGAATTGCCTAATGGCATTTTTGTGTACTATCTACATCTAAACCATTAGAGAATTTGCCTAATGGAATTTTGGTGCACTATCTACATCTAAACCATTAGAGAATTGCCTAATGGCATTTTGGTGTACTATCTACATCTAAACCATCAGAGAATTGCATAACTTGTTTTTTCTTGGAACCGTCTGCATCTAAACCCGTTAGATAATTGCATAATCAACTTTTTCTTGTACCATCTACATCTAAATCATTATTGTTGTTGTTGTTATTGTTATTATTAGTTTGTAGTTTGTACCATCTACATCTAAACCAGTAGAAGTTTGCATGATCAGCATTTTCTTGTACAATTTACATCTAAAGCATTAGAGAATCACATAATTAGCATTTTTTCTGCACCATTTAAAAAAAGCACTAGAGTTGCCTAATGGCATTTTCGTGTTCCATCTAAACCATTATAGAATTGCCTAATGGCATTTTTGTGTAATATCTACATCTAAACCATTATAGAATTGCCTAATGGCATTTTGGTGTACTGTCTGCATCTAAACCATTAGATAATTGCATAACTAGTTTTTTTTTCTTGGAACCGTCTGCATCTAAACCCGTTAGATAATTGCATAATCAGCATTTCCTTGTACCATCTACATCTAAATCGTTAGAGGATTGTATAATCAGTTTGTACCATCTACATCTATACCAGCATGATCAGCATTTTCTTGTACAATTTACATCTAAAGCATTAGAGAATCACATAATTAGCATTTTTTCTGCACCATTTAAAAAAAGCACTAGAGGAATGCGTAATTCACATTTGCCTGTATCGTTTATAATTGTATCATTATGTTATGAACCAAATCAAATTTCGCTGTATTGTTTTCGTGTAACACGAATTTGTCCAAACTGCATTCAGCTGTACCATGTTAATATACATTGTAACATGGTTGTGTAATGTGTGTATTTTGGCAAGTCGTGGACTTGTAGCTGTGTGTACATGTGGCAGATTAGTTGGCTTCCTGCTGTATCCATTCATCTTCACTTCGCTTTTGCCGTTCTTGCTTTTTGTTATTCTCGAGCGACTTTACAAGAGTTTCTTCTACATGTTGTATATGTGAACTTGTTTCAAGATAATTATCTGGATGAAAAAAACAACTTTTACAGTATTATAGTTCCCGTGGTTTTAGGAGATGTAAGTTTAACGTGATATTTTGGTTACGCAAACATTGTAATGTTTGGTTACATAAACGTTGTGCCTTTCGATTTGAAGAACCTTGGAGATCAAAGGTGAAAATAATATTTGATTACTGTTGTCGTAATATTTGGGTTACGTAAATCCTGTGCCTTTCAGTTTGAAGAACCTACGTTCAACACAATCGTTTGTTTTTATAAACATAGTGCCTTTGGGTTTGAAGAGACCAAAGTTTAAAAGATATTAATTTGCACAGAGATTATGCCTTGTTTTAAATCATAAATTATAAACACGAAATTTTGTTTACACTGTGCTTGTTTATCTGTGTGAAGACATCTGACTCAAATGATTATTTTGTTCACTGACAAATCTGTTTGTTTTTTAAGAGATTTTCAAGGATAATCACCTGTTTAAAGATAACAGATGACATTGAAAAACCCTTCATCAAAAGGTTGCTTTGTATTTTTAAAGTGTGTCAGTTTCTTGCCAAAAGACAGATTTGTGAAAGGATATTATTAGTTATTTAAGAAATGTGCCGATTTGATAAAAACAAAATGATGAAAAAGAGAGCTTTCGCTAATAAAACTTGCCTTTGGTGAACTGTTACTTGTTGAACGTGTGGTCTTCACGATTGTTTCACATTGTTCCATTCCTTTTCTAAAATGTTTTTTCGTTTCGTTTCGATTGATTTCAAATTATGCTTGATCCGATCTATGGCACGAAAGCCAGCAATAGTCTGATTTTTCATCCACATACTTCTGTAACTTTCTACAATAGACATATACAGATATGATGGACAAATTTTCCGTTTTATATTGAAAGTTTTTTGGAAAAAACCCAAACACTTGATTTTCTTTTCGATAAGACTTGCAGTCAATGTATGCTTGTCGTGTACGCTTCTGGTACCTTTTTATACTTCTTTTCATTAATAAAAATACAAGTCAGCTGTGTGTGTGCTGCGTGCGTGCGTGCGTATGTATGTATGTATGTATGTATGTATGTATGTGTGGATGTGTGTGTGTGTGTGTGTGTGTGTGTGTGTGTGTGTGTGTGTGTTTTGTGTGATGCTAGACATGTGTGTGTGGATGATAGACATGTGTGTTGTGGAGATAGACATGTGTGTGTGTGGATGATAGACATGTTGTGTGTGGATGATAACATGTGTGTGGATGATAGACATGTGTGTGTGTGGATGATAGACAGTGTGTGTGTGTGGATGATAGACATGTGTGTGTATGGATGATAGACATGTGTGTGTGTGTGTGGATGATAGACATGTGTGTGTATGGATGATAGACATGTGTGTGTGGATGATAGACATGTGTGTGTGGATGATAGACATGTGTGTGTGGATGATAGACATGTGTGTGTGTGTGTGGATATAGACATGTGTGTGTATGGATGATAGACATGTGTGTGTGGATGATAGACATATGTGTGTGGATGATAGACATGTGTGTGTGGATGCTAGACATGTGTGTGTGGATGATAGACATGTGTGTGTGGATGCTAGACATGTGTGTGGATGATAGACATGTTGTGTGGATGATAGACATTGTGTGTGGATGATAGACATGTGTGTGTGGATGATAGACATGTGTGTGTGATGATAGACATGTGTGTGTGGATGCTAGACATGTGTGTGTGGATGATAGACATTGGTTGTGGATGCTAGACATGTGTGTGTGGATGATAGACATGTGTGTGTGGATGATAGACATGTGTGTGTGGATGCTAGACATGTGTGTGGATGCAGACATGTGTGTGGATGATAGACATGTGTTGTGGATGCTAGACATGTGTGTGTGGATGCTAGACATGTGTGTGTGGATGATAGACATGTTGTGTGTGGATGATAGACATGTGTGTGTGTGGATGATAGACATGTGTGTGTGTGGATGATAGACATGTGGTGTGTGGATGATAGACATGTGTGTGTGGATGATAGACATGTGTGTGTGGATGATAGACATGTGTGTGTGTGGATGATAGACATGTTGTGTGTGTGGATGATAGACATGTGTGGTGTGTGTTTGTGTGGATGCTAGACATGTGTGTGTGGATGATAGACATGTGTGTGTGTGGATGATAGACATGTGTGTGTGGATGATAGACATGTGTGTGTTGGATGATAGACATGTGTGTGTGGATGATAGACAGTGTGTGTGTGGATGATAGACATGTGGTGTGTGGATGATAGACATGTGTGTGTGGATGATAGACATGTGTGTGTGTGGATGATAGACATGTGTGTGTGTGGATGATAGACATGTGTGTGTGGATGATAGACATGTGTGTGTGTGGATGATAGACATGTGTGTGTGGATGATAGACATGTGTGTGTGGATGATAGACATGTGTGTGTGTGGATGATAGACATGTGTGTGTATGGATGATAGACATGTGTGTGTGGATGATAGACATGTGTGTGTGTGGATGATAGACATGTGGAGTCACTGCAGTTACCACAGCACTGTGTCCCCACCGTCTTGTGTTGCTGTTCCTCTCTGTACCGTGTGTCCGACGTAAGTAACGAACTCCATTAACCCATTTAACTCCCACATCCAGTCCACCAACTGCAAAAAGTTAACCCTTTGATTCCTTCACCCCATCCACCAGCTTCCACTAACATTTACTCAGTTTGCAAAGCTAGCTAGAGACCCCCTCCTCCACGTCCAGGGCCCTCCATCGACACAATCCCCATGAACCACTAATACCCAAGACCCCAATTCAGTTTACCTCAGTTTCAGTTTCTCAAGATGACGTCTCCGCGTTTGGAATGAATTCCATATGCACTAACGTCACAGGTGCCATGTGATGGAGAAGATCCAGAATGAATACGGCACAAGCCTTAAGCCGGCACATAAACTGAGGTCCTACCCAGGTAGTTCCATAACCTGGGGTCGTAGGGGAGTGAGGCGACAGAGACCTCAAATTTTCCCGGGGCCAGCACCACGAGGCCGGCGCCCACCCCCTCTCCCTCGCTTTAAATCTATATTCATATTCACTTTTTTTTAAACCAAGACTTCAGAAAGACAAGAAGGGTAATTGGTCTGCAAGGGGTGGGACCTGGGAAATCAACCTCTCTCTCAAAAGTTTTATACCAAGGCAGCTGGGCAATACCCTGCTCTTCACGATTTTCAACTGCCGTGGACTAGATGTTCAGTTTGATTTTCCGGTCAAACTGAGGAGAAAAGTCGAGGTCTCAACGGGGAGCGAACCCTGAAACTTCGTGTTTAGTTATTGGCAGGCAAATGTCTGAACCATTCTGCCACTCTTCACCTTAGTTATTGGCAGGCGAATGTCTGAACCATTCTGCCACTCTTCACCTTAGTTATTGGCAGGCGAATGTCTGAACCATTATGCCACTCTTCTCCCTCAGTTTACCTCAGGCATGTAAGCAGTAAAGGAAACGGAAATGAAGGTCACCATGAGATTAAGGCATGAAGGGCCACAGTGCTATGATGACTAATGATTTTCATGATGATGGGGATTATGGTAATGGAGCTATATAGGAGTTCCATTTAGAATTGAGACTGCGTGAAAAGGCTGCATTCTACGCTTAACCCTTTTGACTCCCACATCCTATACACTAGCATCCTGTATTGTCAACCATGGTAGCAAAGCAAAAAATTTAACCCTTTGATTCCCTCACCCTATCCACCAGCTTCCTGCAAGTACAGTGACGAACTCTGTTTAACATTCTGACTGCAAGTCAACAACGTTCGTTCGTTTTCAAAGAATTACAATGACTAACTCTGTTTAATTAACAGTCTAAATGCAAGTCACGAACGTTTGCTCGTTTTCAAACAATTGAATGCCATACATGGTAGTATCAAGACACATGTGTCTCACGCTAACGTTCACGACACGAATTCAGTGCAATCAATGGGCTGGCATTTGGTGAATACATGTAGATAAGTCACACTTGCCATGACTTGTGTCTTCAGAATTTTTTCGTTGGCTCTTCGATCTTGCCACGTGGTGTTGTAAATCTTGTGCTGACATTTTTCTTTGGTGGAACCGTTCCTGGCTGCTACGTCTGAATATAACAAAAGGCCACAGCCATGATATTGCATCTTTACATGTGTGTGTGTGTGTGTGTGTGTGGTGTGTTGTGTGTGTGTGTGTGTGTGTGTGTGTGTGTGTTTGTGTGTGTGTGTGTATGTGTTGTGTGTTGGTGTGTGTGGTTGTGTGTGTGTTGTGTGTGTGTGTGTGTATGTGTGTGTGTGTGTGGTGTGTTGTGTGTGTGTTTGTTATTTTGTGTGTGTGTGTTGTGTGTGTGTGTGTGTGTGTGTGTGTGTGTGTGGTGTGTGTGTGTGTGTGTTGTGTGTGTATGTGTGTGTGTGTATGTGTGCATGTGTGTGGATGTGTGTGTATATGTGTGTGTATGTGTGGGTTATGAGAGAGAGAGATTGATTTTACTTTGTTTTATTCTTTCTCCCATTGTGTGTGTGTGTGGTGTGTGGTGGTGTGTGTGTGTGTTGTGTTGGTGTGTGGTGTGTGTGTGTGTGTGTGTGTGTGTTGTGTATGGTTGTGTGTGTGTATGTGTGTGTGGTGATGTGTGGTGTGTGTGTGTGTGTGTGATGTGTGTGATGGTGTAGTGGTGTGTGTAGGTATGTGTGTGTGTATGTGTGATGGGTGTATGGGAGAGAGAGGAGAGAGAGAGAGATTGATTTTCCTTTGCTTTTATTCTTTCTCCCCATCCATTTATAGCCATGCGTGTGTGTGTGGGGTGTGTGGTGTGTGTGTGTTGTGTGTGTGTGTGTGTGTGTGTGTGTTGGGTGTGGGATGGATGGGGGAGGGGGGTGAGGCAGGAGAGGTGTAGGATGGATGGGGGAGGGGGGAGGCAGGAGAGGTGTAGGATGGATGGGGGAGGGGGGAGGCAGGAGAGGTGTAGGATGGATGGGGGAGAGGGAGGGGAGGCAGGAGAGGTGTAGGATGGATGGGGGGAGGCAGGAGAGGTGTGGGATGGATGGGCGAGGAGGGAGGCAGGGAGGTGTAGGATGGATGGGGGAGGGGGAGGGGGGAGGCAGGAGAGGTGTGGGATGGATGGGGGAGGGGGAGGGGAGGCAGGAGAGGTGTGGGATGGATGGGGGAGTGGGAGGGGGAGGCAGGAGAGGTGTGGGATGGATGGGGGAGGGGAGGGGGGAGGAAGGAGAGGTGTAGGATGGATGGGGGAGAGGGAGGGGGAGGCAGGAAAGGTGTGGGATGGATGGGGAGAGGGAGGGGGAGGCAGGAGAGGTGTGGGATGGATGGGGGAGGCAGGAGAGGTGTAGGATGGATGGGGGAGAGGGAGGGAGAGGCAGGAGAGGTGTGGGATGGATGGGGGAGGCAGGAGAGGTGTGGGATGGATGGGGGAGGAGGAGAGGTGTAGCATGGATGGGGGAGGAGGAGGGGAGGCAGGAGAGGTGTGGGATGGATGGGGGAGGGGGAGGGGGAGGCAGGAGAGGGTGTAGGATGGATGGGGGAGAGGGAGGGGGAGGCAGGAGAGGTGTAGGATGGATGGGGGAGGGGGAGGGGGGGGGAGGCAGGAGAGGTGTGGGATGGATGGGGAAGGGGGAGGCAGGAGAGGTGTAGATGGATGGGGGGGGGGAGGGGGGAGGCAGGAGAGGTGTGGGATGGATGGGGGAGGGGGAGGGGGGAGGCAGGAGAGGTGTAGGATGGATGGGGGAGAGGGAGGCAGGAGAGGTGTGGGATGGATGGGGGAGGGGGAGGGGGGAGGCAAGGAGATGGTGAGGGATGGAGTGAGGGGAGAGGGGAGGCAGGAGAGTGTGTGTGGGATGGATGGGGGAGGGGGGGAAGGGGAGGCAGGAGAGGTGTGGGATGGATGGGGGAGCGGGGGGGGAGGATGGGAGGAGGAGAGGTTGATGGGGGGAGGGAGGGGGGAGCAGGAAGGTGGAGGAGGGGAGGAGGAGAGGAGAGGGGTGTGGGATGGATGGGGGAGGGGGGGAGGCAGGAGAGGTGTGGGATGGATGGGGGAGAGGGAGGAGGGGAGGCAGGAGAGGTGTGGGATGGATGGGGAGAGGGAGGGGGAGGCAGGAGGTGTGGGATGGATGGGGGAGAGGGGAGGCAGGAGAGGTGTGGATGGATGGGAGAGGGGGAGGGGAAGGGGGGAGGCAGGAGAGGGTGTGGGATGGATGGGGAGGGGGAAGGGAGGCAGGAGGTGGGATGGATGGGGAGAGAGGGGAGGCAGGAGAGGTGTGGGATAGAGAGGGGATGGGGGAGGGGAGGGAGGCAGGTGAGGGATGGGATGGATGGGGAGGAGGAGGCAGGAGAGGTGTGGATGGATGGGGGAGAGGGGAGGCAGGAGAGGTGTGGGATGGATGGGGGAGGGAGGGGAGGCAGGAGAGGTGTGGGATGGATGGGGAGAGGGAGGGGAGGCAGGAGGTGGATGATGGGAGGGGGAGGAGGAGCAGGAGAGGTGTGGGATGGATGGGGGAGGGGGGAGGCAGGAAGAGGTGGGATGTAGGGATGAGCCGAAGAGGAGAGGCAGAGAGAGAAATGGAGGATGGGGGACATAGAACAGGAGGAGGGAAAGGAGACGAGGAGGAGGCTGAGGTGGAGAGGGGAGATGGAGGCAAGAGGTGTGGGATGATGGCAGCAGGGGGGGGGAGGAGGAGAGTGGGTGGATGAGGGAGAGGGAGGAGGCAGAGAAGAGTGGGATGAGAGGGGGAGGAGAGGACAAAGACACAAACAAAGAGGAGAGGACATAAGACACAAACGAGAGGAGAGGACATAAGACACAAACGAGAGAAGGAGAGGACATAAGACACAAACAAGAGAAGGAGAGGACATAAGACACGAACGAAGAAGAGAGGACATAAGACACAAACGAGAGAAGGAGAGGACATAAGACACAAACGAGAGAGAGAGGATATAAGACACAAACGAAAGGAGAGGACATAAGACACACACGAGAGGAGAGGACATAAGACACAAACAAGAGGAGAGGACATAAGACACAAACGAGAGGAGAGGACATAAGACACAAACAAGAGGAGAGGACATAAGACACAGATAAGAGAAGGAGAGGACATAAGACACAAACGAGAGAAGGAGAGGGCATTAGACACAAATGAGAGGAGAGGACATAAGACACAAACGAGAGGACATAAGACACAAACGAGAGAAGGAGAGGATATAAGACACAAATGAGAGAAGGAGAGGACATTAGACACAAACAAGAGGAGAGGACATAAGACACAAACGAGAGAAGGAGAGGATATAGACACAAATGAGAGAGGAGAGGACATAAGACACAAACAAGAGGAGAGGATATAAGACACAAACGAGAGAAGGAGAGGACATAAGACACAAACGAAAGGAGAGGATATAAGACACAAACGAGAGAAGGAGAGGACATAAGACACAAACGAAAGGAGAG
Source organism: Monoplex corrugatus (assembly GCA_030674185.1). Taxonomy (NCBI): domain Eukaryota; kingdom Metazoa; phylum Mollusca; class Gastropoda; order Littorinimorpha; family Ranellidae; genus Monoplex; species Monoplex corrugatus. The sequence goes on along the minus strand of JAPXFY010000027.1, from coordinate 15,596,555 downwards.
GATATAAGACACAAACGAGAGAAGAGAGAGGCCATAAGACACAAACGAAAGGAGAGGACATAAGACACAAACGAGAGAAGCAGAGACATGAGACACAAAGACTTAAGACACAAATGGGAGGAGAAGGAGAGGACATAAGACACAAACGAGAGGAGAGGTATAAGACACAAACGAGAGAAGCAGAGACATGAGACACAAGACTTAAGACACAAATGGGAGGAGAGAGGACATAAGACACAAATGGGAGAAGGAGAGGACATAAGACACAAATGGGAGGAGAAGGAGAGGACATAAGACACAAATGGGAGGAGAAGGAGAGGACATAAGACACAAATGGGAGGAGAGGAGGACATAAGACACAAATGGGAGGAGAAGGAGAGGACATAAGACACAAATGGGAGGAGAAGGAGAGGACATAAGACACAAATGGGAGGAGAAGGAGAGGACATAAGACACAAATGGGAGGAAAAGGAGAGGACATAAGACACAAATGGGAGGAAAAGGAGAGGACATAAGACACAAACAAGAGAAGGAGAGGACATAAGACACAAACGAAAGGAGAGGACATGACACAAACGAAATAAGACACAAATGGGAGGAGAGGACATAAGACACAAACGAGAGGAGAGGACATAAGACACAAACGAGAGAAGGAGAGGATATAAGAACAGCAAACGAGAGAAGGAGAGGACATTAGACACAAACAAGAGGAGAGGACATAAGACACAAACGAGAGAAGGAGAGGACATAAGACACAAACAAGAGGAGAGGACATGACACAAATGAGAGGAGAGGACATAAGACACAAACGAAAGGAGAGGATATAAGACACAAACGAGAGAAGGAGAGGACATAAGACACAAACGAAAGGAGAGGACATAAGACACAAACGAGAGGAGAGGATATAAGACACAAACGAGAGGAGAGGACATAAGACACAAACGAGAGAAGCAGAGACATGAGACACAAAGACATGACACAAATGGGAGGAGAAGGAGAGACATAAGACACAAATGGGAGAAGGAGAGGACATAAGACACAAATGGGAGGAGAAGGAGAGGACATAAGACACAAATGGGAGGAGAAGGAGAGGACATAAGACACAAATGGGAGGAGGAGGACATAAGACACAATGGGGGAGAAGGAGGACATAAGACACAAATGGGAGGAGGAGGAGAGGACATAAGACACAAATGGGAGGAAAAAGAGAGGACATAAGACACAAATGGGAGGAAAAGGAGAGGACATAAGACACAAACGAAAGGAGAGGACATAAGACACAAACAAGAGAAGGAGAGGACATAAGACACAAACGAAAGGAGAGGACATGACACAAACGAAATAAGACACAAATGGGAGGAGAGGACATAAGACACAAACGAAAGGAGAGGACATAAGACACAAACGAGAGAAGGAGAGGACATAAGACACAAATGAGAGAAGGAGAGGACATAAGACACAAACGAGAGAAGGAGAGGACATAAGACACACAAACGAGAGAAGGAGAGGACATAAGACACAAACGAGAGAAGGAGAGGGCATAAGACACAAACCAGAGAAGGAGAGGGCATAAGACACAAACAAGAGAAGGAGAGGACATAAGACACAAACAAGAGGAGAGGGCATAAGACACAAACAAGAGAAGGAGAGGACATAAGACACAAACCAGAGGAGAGGACATAAGACACAAACCAGAGAAGGAGAGGACATAAGACACAAACAGAGGAGAGAGAGAGGACATAAAGAACATAATGGGAGGAAAAGGAGAGGACATAAGACACAAATGGGAGGAAAAGGAGAGGACATAAGACACAAATGGGAGGAAAAGGAGAGGACATAAGACACAAATGGAAGGAAAAGGAGAGGACATAAGACACAAACCAGAGAAGGAGAGGACATAAGACACAAATGGGAGGAAAAGGAGAGGACATAAGACACAAACCAGAGAAGGAGAGGACATAAGACACAAACGAGAGAAGGAGAGGGCATAAGCCACAAATGGGAGGAAAAGGAGAGGACATAAGACACAAATGGGAGGAAAAGGAGAGGACATAAGACACAAATGGAAGGAAAAGGAGAGGACATGACACAAACCAGAGAAGGAGAGGACATAAGACACAAATGGGAGGAAAAGGAGAGGACATAAGACACAAACCAGGGAAGGAGAGGACATAAGACACAAATGGGAGGAAATGGAGAGGACATAAGACACAAACGAGAGAAGGAGAGGGCATAAGACACAAACGAGAGAAGGAGAGGACATAAGACACAAATGGGAGAAGGAGAGGACATAAGACACAAATAGGAGGAGAAGGAGAGGACATAAGACACAAATGGGAGGAGAAGGAGAGGATATAAGACACAAATGGGAGGAGGAGAGGACATAAGACACAAATGGGAGGAGAAGGAGAGGACATAAGACACAAATGGGAGGAGGAGGAGAGGACATAAGACACAAATGGGAGGAAAAAGAGAAGACATAAGACACAAATGGGAGGAAAAGGAGAGGACATAAGACACAAACGAAAGGAGAGGACATAAGACACAAACAAGAGAAGGAGAGGACATAAGACACAGATAGAGAAGGAGAGGACCATAAGACACAGATAAGAGAAGGAGAGGACATAAGACACAGATAGGAGAAGTAGAGGAAGGTACACACGTAACAAGCAAAAAAAGAAACAAACAAACCATAAGTTGTCTATATGAGGATCAATTTTATTAATTTTTTTTTACTTTACATTCTTACAATCCCCCGCCACCTTGCCAGGAAGTGTGGAATCTCCTTCCAGACCACCATAGTACGTCTAAACTCAGGAATACACACCAATGTGTAGTTCTTGGCTCAGCCCCCTCTGACCATCAACCCTATTCCTTATTTCTTTTACATGTGGCAGTCTGCCTGCTATTTTCGCTCTTCAGCAATTGACAGTAGTGTGTATAGCTAAGGATGAAGTTCTATATCTCCCCCACCCCTAACACCCAATCCGTTAAAAGTATACAATTTTTCTGGTCAGTTTTAAAAATTTCAGAGTTGGAAAAAAGAGGCAAAAATGTTGACCGTTTCTTTTGCCTAAACCTTCTCACTGACCATGACCGAACAAGCCACTTTCTGTAGATATTCTGAATTCACAAAGTATGTATAGGAAGTGGCTTGTAGGGTTTTTGCTCAGCCAGAAGGATTAGGCCAAAGCAACATACACATTTTTGTCTCTTTTATCAGCATTGGGATTGTTAAAACTTCGATGAAAAAAACTGCCCACTTATCTGCAAGGGTATGGAGGGGGAAAGGGTAGGATTCCATCCTCAGCTATGCACACAACGGCAGACCTGCACTCCTACCAGCGTAAAAAATGTAAAATAGTCGATGTGTTGGGGAGGGCAGCTTAGGCCTAAGGAAAACAATCTTCTGTACTCCAGACTTTGGGCTAGAACTAAATGGTGAAGATTGCACACTTCCTTAACACAGAGCCCTAAAACAATCTTCAAAGTATTTCACAACCATCAGATAAAAAGACATAATAACATTACAAAGTATGTACATCAATACAAAATAGATCATGATCATGAATAACAAAGAAGACATATACATATGAAATATGTACATCAATACAAAATGTCGAATAGCAAAGAAATCTTGAATACATTAAAATCTATTGCATACCCAGTTTGCATTCAGGTGTGCTGATATAATGTATCTATTGACTCCTACATCTCTTTTGTGCATACATGCATGTGTGTGAGTGTGTGAGTGAATGAGATAACATGGATGGCTTGATACATGCAGTAAGAGGCAGAGCTCCCATCTTCCAATCCGACTGCACAGATTCCAGTCTGGTTCAAGAGTCATCAGTCTACCAGCTGTAAACCGATACCTGACCCTGTTCAGAATTACGGAAGACAAAGCAGCGAGGGAGATATGATAGGCACAGCCGGCCCTTAAACAGTTTTGGTCTCTACCACCTCACTCTCTGACAACTTCAGGGGTCTGACACAACCTTCAATATGTCAGGTGTCTATCATCTCACTCCCTGAAAACTTCAACATTACGATACAACCTTCAGTATGTCAGATGTCTACCACCTCACTCTCCGAAAACTTCAGGGATATGACAAAACCGTCAATGTCAGGTGTCTACCACCTCACTCCCTGAAAACTTCAGCATTACGATACAACCTTCAATATGTCAGATATCTACCACTTCACTCACCAACAACTTCAGGGGTACGACACAACCTTCAGTATGTCAGATGTCTACCACTTCACTCACCAACAACTTCAGGGGTATGACACAACCTTCAATATGTCAGATGTCTACCACCTCACTCACCAACAACTTCAGGGTACGACACAACCTTCAGTATGTCAGGTGTCTACCACTTCACTCACCAACAACTTCAGGGGTACGACACAACCTTCAATATGTCAGATGTCTACCACCTCACTCACCAACAACTTCAGGGGTACGACACAACCTTCAATATGTCAGATGTCTACCACCTCACTCACCAACAACTTCAGGGGTACGACACAACCTTCAATATGTCAGATGTCTACCACCTCACTCACCAACAACTTCAGGGGTATGACACAACCTTCAATATGTCAGATGTCTACCACCTCACTCACCAACAACTTCAGGGGTATGACACAACCTTCAATATGTCAGATGTCTACCACCTCACTCTCTGATATCTTCAGGGGTATGACACAAGCTTTCACCACCCCTCAACAGTTCACAACTGTGCCAAAATTTGGTAAAAATCCACAAATAATGAACTGAAAAAATGTCACACACACACACACACACACACACACACACACAACACACACACACACACACACAGAAACAACACAAACAAACATCTCTCTGTTCTATCGATGTAAAACAATTTCTGTTGTTTGAAAAATAGAAATCATAGAAGACATATGCTCTTTAAAAACACCTATTGAATTCTTTAACATTACCAATGCACTGGAAACTGAAAATAACTGGTTGTACAGACAGACTAATTCACACAACCAGTGTTTAATCAAAAGAAAACATTTGCATCATTATGTGTAAGATCTATATAGCAGCATTCTGGTTTTGTGCCCAGTAGGTTGATATTTTAGGTACCTACCTACCAAACCTACTACCTACCTACCAAATTGGTAGGTATTTCATCTACATCTGTATCTGTGTTTGTGTGTAGTGTACACTGTTCAAGTTCTAAGGCTAGTACAGTATGTTTCTTTTTCATACTAATGCAAAAAACATTTAAACAAATCAACAGAAAATTCATGACTGTGAAAGCTGAACAGGAAGGATTAAACACAACAACTGAAAAGAGTTGCTAAATGATATGTAAAATTGCTGTCTTCTCTCTTGTCTTGGGCAACAACATTGCAAAATGAAGAAGATAAAAATGCATTCCCTGTGAAATATCATAAACTATAAAAACTGAGCTGTTTCACTTGTCTTTAGCTACCATTAGCTGCCTCTTAGTCTAGGCCATCAGGTGTCCCACATGACGCCAGGAAAAAAAAAAAAAAAAAAGGTGCAGCAAATCAATGTTGCCATGGCACTCATCAAAGGCCCAGAGAAGGGACTGTACTTTTCATGTCTTTTTTCCCCACGTAATGGGAGTTACTTCCCTTTCTGATGGCAACGCGTCTTTCCACAGAAATGAACATTCTCTTCAGGAAATGAGAATGTTTCTTTCCTAGAAAAAACATCCCCAAACATTTTCTATATGGGAGTCTTTTTTGCCTCCTGCACCAGCAGAAAATGTTCAGAGTAAGGGGATACTACTCACAAATGTCAGTCTCCTCAACCATTCTAAAGAAAACATCCATGTCAAGTAATTATGCTCAAAAAGATGAAACCTGTTTGAAACAGAATTCAAATTTTTTCTTGATTATGATTCTTTCAGCCATTAATCCATTTGATAATACAAGCAACAAGCACCAATTAAAACGGACAACAACTCTAAAATAAATGGATGACAGCTTTATCAGAGCTCTTCAACTGACAACACAACAGTGCACACGTAACAATAAATAATGCAGTTTTGTATAAAAGTATTATATACAGCATATAAAGTAGGCAAATGCTAATAGCTCCAATTTTTACACAATAAGTGAAAACAAAACTTAAAGTTCTCTATATTAAGCAGGCTAATGCTAATAGCTCCAATTTTTACAAAATAACTGAAAACGAAACTTGAAAGTTCTCTCTCTTGTTTCAATAAATGCAAAAGTACATATAATGATATAATGACTATACACGAACTGGGTAGTAGGATGAGGGGTGTTTCAAGCTTTTTTTTCACAGTGATGCTAAATGTCATTGATTCCAGAATGGCAAATAGAGACGTCAGATTTGCAGAAGGAACAATATGCAAAAACATACTTTCCAGAGTGGAGGCTTCAATTCCTGAAATTTTCTGCATCTGTCCAGGAAAACCTCCTCCTTCTATTTAACTGAAGGGCAAGTATATGATGATGGTTGTTATTGTTATTGTTGTTTAATGCCCAGCCGACTGCGAAGAGCCATATCAGAGCTATAACCAACTCAAAACATACAAAATTTCAACAGGAAAAAAAAAAGAAAAGATAATTAAGCACACACATCAATGCATTCGTGCACATAATCTAAGGACATGTTTCTGGCACTGACCATTCTGTCCAATTCATTGCACAGGGGATTTATAAAACACCTGAATACAAATATAAGCATACCTAAGGACATAAAAGCATATACAAAAACAGGCATAAATTACCTAAAATTGCTTCTGCATATCTCACCTCCCTAGAGCCAAAAATGCACTTAACACATGTACCCAATTATCAATCCTAAAAAAATGTATGCAAGACTTTATCGAACACATACATGTGAACGGACCAGCAAGGCAGATCATGATAGGAAGAAATGACAGAAAGCAAAGGAAGAAGAAAGAAACAAAGAGTGACAGAAAAGAGGAACTTTCTAGCACAGAATGTCCAGAAAGTGGGGATACTATTTATACTGAAAAAGCACCCGGCATCCCCACAGGGGAAAGCATCTGATGATGAATTATTACTTGCCAAAAATGTTGTAGAGGAATGCTTCACTATGACTGAAGGCACAGAAAAGATGATGTGACGTTTGCGGTGATGAAAAAGTTGGAATCAAAACATTTTCTGCACACTTTTTGCAGTCAAAATATTTTTGTCTACACTTTTTCCTCAAGTTCTGAGACTTCATGAGCTGTAGAACCAAAACATTTTCACATAAATGAGACTCTCTCAACTAGCCAAAATCAGTGGAACATCTGTTCTTTTTGGAGGGAGGCTAATTTTTTTCATGCAAATGTACTGAAATATTTTTTTGTGCAATGGCACTGAAAATTTTGTACAAAATACAAATAGGAAATTTTCCTTCTAAAATTACGTTTAATCTAACATACTGTACCGTGGCTCACTGATGCAACAACAGATCCATATCATACACTCTGACATCTTGCGATTCTACAGACATCTGTAAAAAAACATTGTAAAATAATGTGCACCATGACATCTCATGTTTCAACCAATATCTATCAAAATCACTGTCAAATACTGTACATTCTGATATCTCACATTTCGACAAACATCTGTCAAAAACTGTCACACAGTGTTCACCAATAATTATGTCAAAAACTGTCACACAGTGTTCACCAATAATTATGTCAAAAACTGTCACACAGTGTTCACCAAAAGATGTTATGTTTGAACAAAAATCCATTTATATCAAAAGACAAAGGTGATCTTGTTGACAATACAATAAGAACATGTCAGTCTTTGACAACATCACATCATAACACTGAGAAGTCACAACGGTCAACTCCTACCTTCCCATCCAACTCAGGGTGGGAGCTGCTGGAAAAATAAAAAAATAAATCTAAGGGAGCCCAGGATTATGCTTCCCACCCAAAAAAAATCAAGGGATTAAAATCTGTGAAATCCGGTGCATTTTCAGGTGACAAACCAGACATTCACAGTGTTTGAAAAGGTATTTTATGTACTACTTATTTTATATACAAGCACATACTAAATCACACATGATACTTGTTCTATTTACTCTACTTTGAAAAAAAAGCAGCTGCATATGGATTTTCCAAGGTAAGGATCCCTGAAACCCAAGGACACTGATCCTTTCTGCAGCAAGAATCTGTGGATCTGAGAAGAAATCCCACCACCCCTGCAACTGTATGGGTTCAAGTCTGGCTCAAGAATGAAAAAAAAAATGTATGCATGCAGCCTCCATTTCACACAGCTGCTGAGTTCTTATTAATACACAGCTGCTGAGTTCTTATCATTACTAGCGTTTAAAGCCCAACTGACAGCTCAGAGTCATATCAGGGTTATAACCATCTCAAACAAACACACATCTAAAGCACACTCATGATCCTGAACAAAAAAAGAAACACATGCATGCAGCTTCCATTTCACACAGCGGCTGGGTTAGTATTATCATTATTAGTGTTTAAAGCCCAATTTTCTGTTTTTGTTTTTAATTTTCATTTGACTTTATTCTTACAAGTCATAAGACAACAGCCGGTCTTTCAAGACAATGTCTTGGAGACCCTGGCATTTTCTCTTTCATTTTCTGTTTTTAATTTTCATTTGACTTTATTCTTACATGTCATAAAACTATAGCTGACCTTTCAAGACAATGTCTTGGAGACTCTGGCAGTTGTATGTCTACACTTACTGATGAAGAAAGAGGGAGGTAAGTGATGGGAAGATCAGACCAGTGTCTTAAGATCCCTGATGGTGAACTGACAGTGACATGTTGACTTGCTGATGAAACACAGTGAACAGTTAAGGAATGTTCTCAGCTTACCACTTTATGCTTTGTGGCTGCGTATATGCTAGCTGAATGGGTAGCGCAAACTGTGTTGGGTTTGAGAAATTCTACATGGGAGATAACTCCGTGACTCTCAAGAGTTATGTTATTTAGTTGAAAGTGAACAGTGAAACAGACAGAGGATCACATCCAGAATCCTGATGTCTATGGCAGTGGCAAGATGTCAAGACACTGCTAAACCAATCACTGTGGTGTAGTGGTTAATGCAATGGACTACCGACTGGAAAGTTGTGGGTTCAAATCCCCATCGGTCCCTTCAAAAACCATTGTAGGATTTTTCGGCTCTAACCAACCCCTACCCAGAGTTGGGCGTGCTATGGGCTCATTGGGAAGTCTAGGACCACACAGCCGAGTTTCACCCACTTCACGGATGCATCATTGAGAGTGATGCTCAAATCTTCGGACCAGCACTGCAGGTGTCTGTATCTCTTAGGCCTGGTTGACGCCAGGATATATTATGATAGTAAGTGTACAGTATCGCCCTGCCACGCAGTCTCAGTCCTAGATAGAACTCAATAGCAACATGATTATCATCCTCATCAATGTCATCATCATCACATTGTAAAAACTGTGCCAGCTTCTGTGGCTATTAAGGTGGCATAGAAAATGGGGGAAAAAAAGATGAGCACAAAGGTAACCCCCCTGAGTGCAATGACCTTTAAAGAAAAAAAAAGTAATGCAAAACAGGGTGCGGTGAACATAGACAGGATCAGGTCAGAGTCTTGGAGTCTCTGGCAGCAGCAATATGTCGAGATTCGCCAATAAAAAAGCAGATGGTGGCGAGGAGAGTGAGGAAGAAGGAGAGGACGGTGAGAATGAAGGAGTAGTGAAACCTGAAGTCCTGGCCCATTGTGTTCTTCCGCCGCTCTACTTCCCCAGCAAATATGGCCAGTTGGACGAAGATTAACAGATCTGTGGATTAGAATACTGACATGTAAATAAATGACAAATATGGTCAACTGGATGAAGATTAACAGATCTGTGGATTAGAATACTGACATATAAATAAACGACAAATATGGTTGGATGAAGATTAACAGACCTGTGGATTAGAATACTGACATGCAAATAAATGACAAACATGGTCAGTTGGATGAAGATTAACAGGGCTACGGATGGTATAATGTAGACATGTCAATAGATAACAAATACAAAATTAAATAAAGATTAACAGGGCTGTGGACAGCATCATGTACGCCAGTCAATGAATAACACATAACCAGTTGCATGAATATTAGCAGAGCTGTGAACAATACAATGCAGACATGTAAACGAATAACAAAAATGGCCAGTTGGATGAAGTTAACCGTCAAGAACCATGTTAGATTCTATTTACCAAAAATACAATTCACAGTGGACAAAAAAGCCATAAGTTCAATTCAAAGAATTAACCAGATCAAGTTGTATTAGTTGAAATTTCAGAAGCACAGGTACAATACCCTGCTGGTGAATTACTTCAAAGTTTATAAGGTCTATGTCCAAATGAGAATCTCTGCTTCTTAGTTACTGTTATGTTTCAATGTTATCTCTCTCTCTCTCTCTCTCTATATATATATATATATATATATATATGTACATATAACATATATTAAATTTAATATATAATTTTATATATATATATATATGTGTGTGTGTGTTGTGTGGTTTTTATAAATGTTTGGGGGGGATATTATATGTCGTATATGATGTTTGGGTGGGGGGGGGGGGGGGGGTTGGGGTTGAGATTTTCAGTTTTTTTTTAAAGCTCCATCCATATAGCCATATGTGCTTGCTCTGCTGTTCCATTCTCTCTCTCTCTCTCTCTCTCTCTCTCTCTCTGTCGGGCCTCTGTCTCAGTTGGTTGATCGATTCACATGTAATGTTGTGTCGAATCCGGAGGCTAATTAACTGGCTTTCACGTCCATTTAATCATTGTTTCGTGGTGCAATAGATTGATAAGTCCCATGCCCATTTTCCTGGGGTGGTTTCCGTGCCTATACCTGAGTGGTGTGACGTAAAGATCAAATCATCAATCATCAATTCTCTCTCTCTCTCTCTCTCATCTTCTTCTCTCTCTTATATATATTATATATATATATGTTTTTTTGGTAAGTGAGGTTTCTGGGTTTTTTAGCTCATCCATCATATTATAAGTAAGTTACGTGTCCATTTTCACGCTTTCTGGCCAACTTTCATTCATACATGTTATGTTCTTTCTAACTTGGACTAGCAAAACAGTGAATGTTTTTGTGGTGTTCACTGCACCACTTCATGATTGATCAAGGTCTGTACTGCATAAATTGTCTGAATCTCTCTAACTACTTACTCTCTGTTCTTCTTTCTTATCTCTTATAGCTCTTATAATGAAATGGCATTAAGATGAAGAACATGTGCACAATCATAGACACAGACACACACATACACACACACACAGACAGACACACACACACACATACACACACGCACACACAAATGACAGAAAATCTAGACTTAGTAGCTCACACACACACACACACACACACACACACACACACACACACACACACACACACACACACACACACACACATATATATACACAGACTGACAGACAGACACACACACACACAACAACACACGCATACAGACACACATATACACACACACAGAGGCAAACACACATGCAGAGAACACAGAACAACACACTCACGTATACACACAAACACACACACACACACACACACACAACACACACACACACACACACACACACACACACACACACACACACACACACACACACACACAGAAATACCTACTTGAGACAAGAGCAGTCCATGGAACAATAGCGAAGAAGATGACGACATGACGTAAACAACAGATGAAGAATGATGTCACAATACATGCCACCAACGCCAGCACTGCCAGGATGCCAAATGCCCGAGTTGCTTCTATCCAGGCTGAGGAGAAAAACACAAAATTGTTATTGTTATTGTTGTTTAAAGTCCAGCCGAATGTGTAGAGCCATATCAGGGCTATAACCAGTTCAAAACATACACAATACTTCAACAGGAAAAAGGAAAAGAAAATGAAGTACACATATCAATGCATTTGCACACATAATCTAAGGAGATGCTCCTGCCATTGACCATTCTGCCCAATTTATCGCACAGGAGATTTTAAAAAACCTACCTGAATACAAACCTAAACATAACTAAGGACACTAAAACATATATAAAAATGAGCCTAAATTACCTAAAAATTGCTTCTGCATATCTCATATCCCTAGAGCCAAAAATGCGCTTAACACATGTGTGAATTATCAATCCTAAGAGGAAATATGTAAAACTTTATCGAACACGTACAAGTGAATGGACAAGCAAGGCAGAAAATGATAGGAAAAATGACAATGCGAGGCTTCCCCTTGTTTGGTAGGGTGGAGCTTATTAGGTTGTAGCCTCATCTTGCAACACATTTGTGAGTGGTCTGCGTCACAGTCTGCACTATGGTATGTGCGGGTGAGAAGCACACACCTGAGGCTTGTTCATCTGACAATGACTATGTCCAGTTGGTGCCAATGTTTCGATCGAGGATATCTCCATGACATTTTGTGTTGAGACTTCTCTGGAAGTAAGAGTTGTTCAGGCACAGGCCATGACAGGAACAAAGCTCCAGCAGCCACTGCCCATTTCCACTGATTTTGCTAACACTTAGGAGACAGTGTTCCTTGTAATAAGCCTACTGTCATGAGTGTCTCTTGTATCATACCCTGGACACAAGACCTTATGTCTGGAGGTTAATCCCACCTCCCAACATAAAGTTGGCCACCTCGCTGCCTATCTGAATGCCTCAAACATTCTGGTGGTGTCAGTGTTTCATAACTCCCCTTCTCCTCCCCAGTTCAAAACCTTGCCAGTGTGTAGGGTTTTGCATAGGATCATGGAGAAAGCCAAAAATTGCTGGCAGATATGTATGAAAGTGTCCAAATGTGATGATTCTCTCCTGAAGTTTGGAGCTTAGAACTTGCAACCTTTCATTTTTAAACACAAAACGAATAAATTTCAAACTCTACACACATTGTCCCCTGCCCCCACCACCCTCCATCCCAGCAGATGTATATCATGTGACCTCCCACCACCAAATCAGTCAGTCGAACAGCACCAAGAGTTGAAAAGGTGACTGAGGGTCTATCTGGGGTGTTTTGATTTTTTCTCAAAATTGATTTCTAGAGACTGTAATCTATCCCCCACAGAAATTTTTTTCTTGAAAAATTATTATAAATCAATTTAAAATGGTATTTCAATGCACTGATCGCAGAAGAAAGAACGCAATTTCCTACCAAAAGTACCTATTTTTGCCTCTTATTATGAACTGTAACCTGTACAGTACCCCACATGTAATATACTGTTAGAAAGCTCTTTGGTGCACCTTTCAGAAATGACAGCTAAAATTAGAAACAAACTGGGTCAAAGACACCAAATAAAGAAATTTAAGGAAAATGTGTTGGAGAGTACATAAAAACTTTAGAGGACGTTTTCTCAAAATGGCCGTCGAACAACTTAATGACTTTAAACATACATAGCGTCTACATTTGTTTTGAGTACAAGCTTTATTCAGGTACCAAAATAATCAGCAGAATGTACACTTTCCAGTGATATGTATATCTCAAAATACCGAAAATGTTTGTTAAGACTGATTTCGTGCTGGCAGATCACATATGATCATTTCTTTCACATTTATCCCTCTCACCCTCCCTTTTTATTTTCAGAGGTAACCAGGGGTGACTGCCTTCAGCTCTGATTTGTACCCAAGTTGTTACCACTGACCTTTGGTTGTTCAACCCATAACCCCTACAGGCCTATCACCTTCTTCCACCATGCCACTCCCCAACCTCTTGTCTTCAGAAAGACAGGCATGATAGCCAAGTGGTTACAATATCAGATCAACAAACAAAGATGGTCCAAGTCCAATCCTGCCCAGGTACCATCTAGTGGGCAGGGATGGACGCCATTCCCGTCTTGCAGATCAACACATGTGTAGACCTGCTGGTGCCTGAACCACCCTTACGTGTGTATGTACACAGAACATCATTTACATATGAACCAGAAAAAACACGAAAAAAAGAATCAGAACGTGTATTCAATACAACCAGACAAGACAGGCGCAATTTTTCGGCCAACTGGCTTTTGTCAAGCGTAAGATCACAAACAAACAAACACCAAATATAAAAATCAGGAGAAAAAGACTGAAACTTCCCTGCTGCTTCATCCAGTACTGGACGAAGCAGCAGGGATGTTTCAGTCTTTTCTCTTAATTTTTGTATTTGGTGTTTGATTGTGATCTTACACTTCACAAAGGCCAGTTGGCCAAAATTTTGCGCCTGTATTGTATTAACTATACATTCTGATTCTTTTTCCTTGTGTTTTTTCTGGTTTCTGTTTGCTTGAATGCGGGCAGTCACACTTGTTTTGGATTATCAATCATTTTGGATTATCAATTACACATGTTAAAGATCTTGTAAGTCATGTCAGTGTCCAGTGGCTTATGGAAACAAAAAATGCCCAGCATGCACACCTATTGAAGACAAACTCAGCAGACTGTGCAGCAACATAGCTCCTGCACAACATGCACCAAGCAATGTCAGAAAACTTTGGAATGGTGAAAAAGATCTTCAGACAGAATCAGAAGCGATTCCACTTCCACATCCTACTAAAATATCCAGATTATCACCAGTGACCTTGGGCTGTTCAGAGCAGACCTCCCAGCCCCACTGTCTCTCCACCCCCTCCCCCTCTAAACCTATCCCTCACCCCTAACCCCTCTGTTTAAATCTGTAGACACAAAGCATGATTTACCTTCTACAGTCCACTGCGTGTCAAAGTCATCACAGGTGACCTTCGGTTGTTCGTAGCAGAACTCCCAAAGGCCCACCGATGTATCTCCTTTTTGGCCCAGCCGCACACGGAACCACCCCGGGGTTGCCAAACCCACCACCTGTAGGATGAAGGCCAGCACACTCACCACCATCCCCACCAAAATGCTTACGTCGGGCCTGACGAAACCCATGATGTCATCCGATGGACTTCACAGAAGATGATGCAACGTGGACCTGATGACATTTCAAAGTCACACAGAAAATGATTTCTATTACTAGTGTCACTGCCTCTGTTTTATATATTCAACGAAAACACACACAACTTTACACAAAGTTATTGTACTGGTAATTTATTAACTGATCTGATCATCTGGGCTTTATATGATTTGATTAATACTAGGCTTTGATTATTTGAATCAATTTGTTTCCTGCCTTGTGCACTGACTGTGGTTCAGGAGGGACAGTGACAATTACTCATGAAGAGTCAGTGGATCCTTCTCTAACTTATGCATCTCGCATGCATCAATTACCCGAGAAGATTAGTTAGTGTTTTTTTTCTCTATCATAAATATATAACTGAGAAAAATATCTACAAGAAAAGAATCACACTCCCACCCCCCCACCCCCCAAAAAAACCAAACAAACAAAGAGCATACCATACTTTCCGAAATACATATAAACAACAAATGTACCACACTTGCCTTGACAGCTAAGACTCAAAGGTCAAAACATTGTCCTATCTGTTATTATTGGAGTGTCAACCCTTGAATACAGCATACTTTTTCATATCTATGAATAAATAAAAGAATGGAGCTGAAAACATTATAGCAGGGGAGGTGACTGTATAACCCTCAACCCAAACAAGAACACAGGAGTTGTCTCCACTGTG
>JAPXFY010000027.1:15555961-15575961 GCA_030674185.1 Monoplex corrugatus | reverse complement strand
CTCTTGTGTGCCTCAGTGGAGACAACTCCTGTGTTCTTATTTGTGTTGAGGGTTATACAGTCACCTCCCCTGCTAGGATGTTTTCAGCTCCAGTCTTTTATTTATTCGTAGATATGAAAAAAGTATGCTGTACTCAAGGGTTGACACGCCAATAATAACAGATAGGACAATGTTTTTGACCTTTGGGTCTTAGCTCTTTAGGCAAGTGTGATACATTTGGTGTTTTTTTTTATATGTATATTTCGGAAAGTATGATATGCTCTTTGTTTTTTGTGTTTTTTTTTGTTTTTTTTTGGGGGGGGGGGGGTGATTCTTTTCTTGTAGATATTTTTCTCAGTTATGTATTTATGATAGAGAGAAAAAAAAAAGAACACTAACTAATCTTTTCGGGTAATTGATGCATGCGAGATGCATAAGTTAGGGAAGGATCCACTGAACCGTAGATGAGTAATTGTCGCTGTCCCTCCAGAACCATAGTCAGTGCACAAGGCAGGAAACAAATTGATTCAAATAATCAAAGCCTAGTATTAATCAAAATCATATAAAGCCAGATGTGATATCAGATCAGTTAATAAATAACCAGTACAATAACTTTATGTAAAGTTGTGTATGAATGTTTTTGTTGAATATATAGAACAGAGGCAGTGACACCAATAGAAATCATTTTCTGTGTGACTTTGAAATGTCATCAGGTTCTGTGAAGTCCGTCGGATGACATCATGGGTTTCGTCAGGCCCTACGTAAGCATTTGGTCGGGGTGGTGGTGAGTGTGCTGGCCTTTGTCCTACAAGTGGTGGGTGTGGAACCCCGGGGTGGTTCCGTGTGCAGCTGGGCCAAAAAGGAGAGACATCTGCTACGAACAACCGAAGGTCACCTGTGATAACTTTGACACTCATTGGACTGTAGAAGGTAAATCATGCTTTAATTGTGCCTTAAGGTAAACAGAGGGGTTAGGGGTGAAGGATAGGTTTAGTGTGTGGGTGGGGAGTGGGGGGGAGAGGCAATGGAACTGGGAGGTCTGCTCTGAACAGCCCAAGGTCAAGGTAATAGTCTTGATATTTTAGTAAGATGTGGAGTGGAATCGTTTCTGACTCTGCCTGAAGATCTTTTTCACCGTTCCAAAAGTTTTCTGACATTGTTTGGCGCATGTTGTGCAGGAGCTATGTTGCTGCACAGTCTGCTGACTTTGTCTTCAATAGGTGTGCATGCTGGGCATTTTTTGTTTCCGTAAGTCACTGAACACTGACATGACTTACAAGATCTTTAACATGTGTAATTGATAATCCAAAACAAGTGTGCCTGCCTGCATTCAAGCAAACAGGAACCAGAAGAAAAAAACACGGAAAAAGAATCAAAACACGTATTTAATACAAGATAAGTGCAAATTTTCGGCCAACTATCCTTTGTCAAGTGTAAAATCACAATCACACACCAAACACAAAAATTAGGAGAAAAGACTGAAACTTCCCTGCTGCTTCGTCCAGTACTGGATGAAGCAGCAGGGAAGTTTCAGTCTTTTTCTCCTAATTTTTATATTTGGTGTTTTGTTTTTTTCTGATCTTACGCTTGACAAAAGCCAGTTGGCCGAAAACTTGCACCTGTCTTGTCTGGTTGTATTGAATACATGTTCTGATTTTTTTTTTTCGTGTTTTTTTCTGGTTCATGTGTAAATGATGTTCTGTGTACATACACACATGAGGGTGGTTCAGGCACCAGCAGGTCTACACATGTGTTGATCTGCAAGATGGGAATGGCGTCCATCCCTGCCCACTAGATGGTACCTGGGCAGGATAGAATGTGTATGTGTCTGTGTGTACATGTATGTGTCTGTGTATGTATGTGTGTGTGTGTGTGTGTGTGTGTGTGTGTGTGTGTGTGTGTGTATGTATGTGTATGTGTGTGTATGTGTCTGTGTGTACATGTATGTGTCTGTGTATGTATGTGTCTGTGTGTACATGTATGTGTCTGTGTATGTATGTGTCTGTGTGTACATGTATGTGTCCGTGTGTGTGTATGTGTGTGTGTGTGTGTGTGTGTGTGTGTGTGTGTGTATGTGTCTGTGTGTCTGTGTGTGTGTATGTGTGTGTGTACATGTATGTGTCTGTGTATGTATGTGTGTGTGTATGTGTGTGTGTGTGTGTGTGTGTGTGTGTGTGTGTGTCTGTGTGTGTGTGTGTGTATGTGTATGTGTGTGTATGTGTCTGTGTGTCTGTGTGAGTGTGTGATGTGTGTGTGTGTGTGTACATGTATGTGTCTGTGTGTGTATGTGTGTGTCAGTGTGTCTATGTGTGTGTGTGATGTGTGTATGTCTGTCTGTCTGTGTGTATGTGTGTATCTGTGTCAGTGATTTCACGCATGTGTTCTTCACTTTAATGCCTTTTCAATATAAGAGCTATAACTAGTATAAGAGACAAGAAAGAAGAACAGAGAGTAAGGAGTTAGAGAGATTCAGACAACTCATGCAGTACAGACCTTGATCAATCATGAAGGGGCGCAGTGAACATCACAGAAACATTCACTGTTTTGTTAGTCCAAGTTGTAAAGAATAAAACAAGCACGAATGAAAGTTGGAGCCAGAAAGTGTGGAAATGGAACAGCCAGAGAAAACACGTATGGGTTATATGGATGGAGCTTTAAAACCCCCCCAGAAAACCGTCACTCCCCCCCCCAAAAAACAACAACCAACATTACACACACACACACACACACACACACACACACACACACACACACACACACACACACACACACACATATATATATATATATATATATATATATATATATGTGTATATATATACATATATATATATATATATATGTATATCATCATCATCATCATCAGGTGCCCTGCCGCATGGCGTTGGCGACCATGGACTTCCAACCATCTCTATCTCTCGTTGCACCCAGCATCTCCCCCACCCTCCTCATCCCCAGCCACTCTGCAAGTCCGTCCAGCATTCTCTCCCTGGGTCTACCCGGTGCTCTCTTTCCCTCCAGCTTTCCCGTTGTGACCAGGTGCTCCAAATCCCCCTTCCTCATAAAATGGCCTATAAATGTTGCTTGTCTTTTCCTAATTTTCCTTATCAGTGATCGACTTGTGTCTGCCTCCATCAAGACTGTCTCGTTTGTTTTCTTTGCTGTCCATGGTACTCTCAACATTCTTCTGAGAAACCACATCTCGGCTGCCTCAATCCTGCTCTGGCTTTGCTTGCTGACTGTCCACGTCTCGCATCCGTACAACAGTATTGGTTCTATATAACACTCAAGGACTCTCTTCCTGATGTTAATTGATAGGCATTTCATGGTAAGAATGCTTGTCACCTTCTTGAATGCTGTTTTGGCTTGGCGGATTCTGCCAGCTATTTCCGATGTGCATCTGCTGTCTGATGAAATGACCGTTCCCAGGTATTTGAACTTATTAACCTGTGTCAAGGTTGTGCCATTTGCTGTTATTTTGCATGGGGGGATTTCATGTTTTTTACTGATCACCATGACTTCAGTCTTCCTGCTGTTTAGTTCCAACCCCTTACCTTTGCTTTCTGTTTCTAGTATATATGTATATATGTATATGAATATATATGTATACATATGTACATGTATGTGTATGTATGTATATATATATATTTATATATACATATATATATATTAGAGAGAGAGAGAGAGAGAGAGAGAGAGAGAGAGGAGAGAGAGAGAGAGAGAGAGAGAGAGAGGAGAGTGGAACAGCGGAGAAAACACGTATGGCGAAACTCATCAACGCCATTTTTCTACCAACGCTGACATACCAATGCCAGACATAGTCCCTAACTAAAGTCCTCGAGAGAAAACTGGTCACCTGTGAAATGAAATGCCTGAGGAAAGCAGTAAACAAGACAAGGCGGGACAAGATCAGAAATGAGGTGATACGAGACATGGTAGGAGCGACACCAATCCTACAACACATCGAACATAATAGGATCAAGTGGTTTGGACACCTCACACGTATGCCCCTAAACCATCCAGCTCTTCGGGCATACAACACCAGATGCTCTGGCTGGAGAGCCAGAGGAAGACCAAGACGATGATGGAGCGACTCCGTGGCAGACACCCTCAGAGCTCACGAGATGTCCCTTCTCCAGGCCACCCGCCTTGCTGCTGACAGACGACTGTATCTCCCCGCGACGTCCACCGGTACAAGCGGAAGGAAAAAGTAAAGAAGTAAGAAGTTTTAAAACAAAACAGAAAACCCTCACCCCCTCTCTTGTTGTTTTCTTTGCTG
Source organism: Monoplex corrugatus (assembly GCA_030674185.1). Lineage (NCBI taxonomy): Eukaryota > Metazoa > Mollusca > Gastropoda > Littorinimorpha > Ranellidae > Monoplex > Monoplex corrugatus. Next base: position 15,571,703 of record JAPXFY010000027.1, on the reverse strand, counting down.
TGTTACCTTACCCAACCCTGAACAAGGTCTGGTACTCATTCACAGCTGACCCCCTCCCCCCCCCCCCCATGGGATGCTGGGGGCTCTTTCAGTATGAATGGTATACCCACCTGGAAATTCTGTGCTTGGAATTTCCTCTTTTCTTTTCCTTTGATTTCTGTCATCTCTTTGTTACTCATCTTCTGCCTGGCTGGTCCCATTCATCTGTATGTTTTCCATAGAACTTTATATACCTTCTGTCTATTAAGATTGATAATTGGGTACATGTATTACTGCATGTTTTGTGTACTTGAGTTATATTTATGCATTTGCTTTCTGGTTTGTTTTCTTAATTGCCCTGGTGATAAAGTGTAAACGCCAGAGGCACATCTGTAGACTATTTATGTGAATGCAGTGATGTGTGTACTTATTTTTCCCTTTTTCAGTCTTTTTTTTTGTTCAGGAGCATCAGTGTGTTTAGATGTATTTGTTTTGTCTGATAGTTATTGCATTGATGCGCTCTGATCTGTCAACTGGGCTTTAAACCCTAGTAATGATAATACCATCCCACAGCTGTGTGAAATGGAAGCTGTATGCATACGTTTTTTTTTGTTCAGGATCATCAGTGTGCTTTAGATGTGTGTTTGTTTGACATGGTTATAGCCCTGATATGGTTCTGAGTTGTCAGTTGGGCTTTAAACGCTAGTAATGATAAGAACTCAGCAGCTGTGTGAAATGGAGGCTGCATGCATACATTTTTTTAATTTATTCTTGAGCTAGATTTGAACCCATACAGTTGCAGTGGTGGTGGGAATTATTTTCGGATCCGCAGATTCTTGCTGCAGAAAGGATGAGTGTCCTTGGATTACTTGGGCCTTTGCCTTGGAAAATCCATATGCAGCTGCGCTTTTTTTTTTTTTTCAAAGCAGAGTAAATAGAACAAGTATCATGTGTGATTTAGTATGTGCTTGCATGTAGAATAAAAAGTGAACAAAATACCTTTTCAAACACTGTGAATGTCTGATTTGTCACTTGAAAATGCACAAGATTTCACAGTTTTTAACCCCTTCAATTTTTGACCGGGAAGCATTACCCCAGGGCCCCTTAGATTTTCTTTTGTTCTTTTTTCCAATTTTTCAGCAGCTCCCACACTGAGTTGGATTTGAGAGTAGCAGCTGACCTTTGCGACCACCTTGTCTTTTGATGTGATGTAGTCAGGGACTGATACATTCTTCCTGTATTGTCAACAAGATCACCTTTGTCATTTGATATAAATGGATTTTTGTTGAAACATAACATCTTTTGGTGAACACTGTGTGACAGTTTTTGACAGCTGTTTGTCGAAATGTGAGATATCAGAATGTACAGTATTTGACAGTGATTTTGATAGATATTGGTTGAAACATGAGATGTCATGGTACACATTATTTTACAATGTTTTTTTTACAGATGTCTGTAGAATCGCAAGATGTCAGAGTGTATGATATGGATTTGTTGAGCCGTCTGATTTGTGTGTATTTTGTACAAAATTTTCAGTGCCATTACAGAAAACAAATAGTACACTTGCATGAAAAAATCAGCCTCCTCCAAAAAGAAAATATCTTCCACTGAATTTAGCCAGTCGAGAGAGTTAATTACAAAAATGTTCTGGTTCCACAACTCATAAAGTCTCAGGACTTGAGGAAAAAGTGTAGACAAAAATGATATGACTGCAAAAAGCGTGCAGAAAATGTTTTGATTCCAATTTTTCACAACCATAACCGTCACATCATCGTTCCTGTGCCTTCAGTCATAGTGAAGCATTCCTCTACAACATTTTTGACTAGTGATAATTCGTCATCAGATGCTTTCCCTCAGTTAAATAGAAGGAGGAGAAGGTTTTCTGGACAGATGCAGAAAATTTCAGAAATTGAAGCCTCCACTCTGGAAAGTATGTTTTCGCACATTGTTCCTGCTGCAAATCTGACTTCTCTATTTCCCGTTTTGGAATCAATGACATTTAACATCACTGTGAAAAAAAAGGAACCCTAAATCACTTCTCATCCTACCACCCAGTTCTTGTATAGTCATTATATCATAATAATCATGTACACATGTATATGATTAAAACAAGAGAAAAAGAACTTTCAAGTTTTGTTTTCACTTACTTTGTAAAAATTGGAGTTATTAGCATTAGCCTGCTTAATTAATAGAGAACTTCAAGCTTTGTTTTCACTTATTGTGTAAAAATTGGAGCTATTATCATTTGCTTGCTTGATATGCTGTATATAATGCTTTTAAACAAAAACTGCATTATTTATTGTTACATGTCGAATGTTTGGAAAGTTTTGTTGTGCACTCTTATGTCGTCTTCAGATAAAGAGCTCTGATAAAGTTGTCATTCATTTCTTTAGAGTTGTTGTCCATTTTAATTTTAATTTCAATTTCAATTGGTGCTTGTTGCTTGCTTTATCAAATGGATTAACAGCTAAAAGAATCATAATCAAGAAAAGATTTAAATCCTGTTTCAAACAGGTTTCATCTTTTTGAGCATAATTACTTGATTTAGAATGGTTGAGGAGACTGACATTTGTGAGTAGTATCCCCTTACTCTGAACATTCTCTGCTGGTGCAGTAGGCAAAAAAGACTCCCATAAAGAAAATGTTTGGTGGACGTTTTTCCTAGGAAAGAAACATCCTCATTTCCAGAAGAGAATGTTCATTACTTTGGAAATACGCTGTTGACACAGGAAGGGAAGTAACTCCCACTATGTGGCAAAAAAGACATGAAAAGTACAGTCCCTTCTCTGATAGTTCCTTTCATGAGAGCCAAGGCAACATTGATTTGCTGGACTTTTCTTGTCATTTGTTGCCTGATGTTGTGTGGGATATCCTGATGTCCTAGACTAAGAGGCAGCTAATGATAGCTAAAGACAAGTGAAACAGCTCCGTTTTTATAGTTTATGATATTTCACAGGGAATGCATTTTTATCTTCTTCATTTTTCAATATTGTTGCCCAAGACTAGAGAGAAGACAGCAATTTTACATATCATTTAACAACTCTTTTCAGTTGTTGTGTTTAATCCTTCCTGTTAGTTTTTGCACTCATGAATTTTCTGTTGACTTATTTCAATGGTTATGCTTTAGTATGAAGTAGATTATATACTGTACTCATCTCAGAACTTGAACAGTGTTCACAAAAACACAGATGTAGATGAAATACCTACCAATTTCGATAGGAGGTTGTAGGTTTGGTAGGTAGGTACCTAAAATACCAACCTACTGGGCACAAAACCAGAATGCTGCTATATAGATTTTACACATAATGATGCAAATGTTTTCTTTTGATTAAAACACTGATTGTGTGAATTATTCTGTCTGTACAACCAGTTATTTTCAATTTCCAGAGCATTGGTAATATTAAAGAATAGAATAGTTGTTTTTTCAAGGGAGGGTATGTCGTTTATGGTTTCCTTTTTTCAAACAACAGCAATTGTTTTACATTGATAGGACAAAGAGCTGTTTGTATGTTTTTTCAGTTCATTATTTGTGGATTTTTACCAAATTTGGCACAGTTGTGGGCAATTGAGGGGTGGTGAAAGCTTGTGTCATACCCCTGAAGTTGTTGGTGAGTGAGGTGGCAGACACCTGACATACTGAAGGTTGTGTCATACCCCTGAAGTTGTTGGTGAGTGAGGTGGTAGACACCTGAATACTGAATGTTGTGTCATACCCCTGAAGTTGTTGGTGAGTGAGGTGGTAGACATCTGATATACTGAAGGTTGTGTCGTACCCCTGAAGTTGTTGGTGAGTGAGGTGGTAGACATCTGACATACTGAAGGTTGTGTCATACCCCTGAAGTTGTTGGTGAGTGAGTGGTAGACACTGAATACTGAAGGTTGTGTCATACCCCTGAAGTTGTTGGTGAGTGAGGTGGTAGACATCTGACATATTGAAGGTTGTGTCATACCCCTGAAGTTGTTGGTGATTGAGGTGGTAGACATCTGACATACTGAAGGTTGTGTCAGACCCCTGAAGTTGTTGGGAGTGAGGTGGTAGACATCTGACATACTGAAGGTTGTGTCAGACCCCTGAAGTTGTTGGTGAGTGAGGTGGTAGACATCTGACATACTGAAGGTTGTGTCAACCCCTGAAGTTGTTGGTGAGTGAGGTGGTAGACATCTGACATACTGAAGGTTGTGTCACACCCCTGAAGTTGTTGGTGAGTGAGGTGGTAGACATCTGACATACTGAAGGTTGTGTCAACCCCTGAAGTTGTTGGTGAGTGAGGTGGTAGAGACTGACATACTGAAGGTTGTGTCATACCCCTGAAGTTGTTGGGAGTGAGGTGGTAGACACTGACATACTGAAGGTTGTGTCTACCCCTGAAGTTGTTGGAGAGTGAGGTGGTAGACACCTGACATACTGAAGGTTGTGTCGTACCCCTGAAGTTGTTGGAGAGTGAGGTGGTAGAACCTGACATACTGAAGGTTGTGTCATACCCCTGAATTGTTGGAGAGTGAGGTGGTAGAGACCTGACATACTGAAGGTTGTGTCGTACCCCTGAAGTTGTTGGAGAGTGAGGTGGTAGAGCACCTGACATACTGAAGGTTGTGTCGTACCCCTGAAGTTGTTGGAGAGTGAGGTGGTAGACGACCTGACATACTGAAGGTTGTGTCATACCCCTGAAGTTGTTGGATGAGTGAGGTGGTAGAGACCTGACATACTGAAGGTTGTGTCATACCCCTGAAGTTGTTGGTGAGTGAGGTGGTAGACATCTGACATACTGAAGGTTGTGTTATACCCCTGAAGTTGTCGGAGAGTGAGGTGGTAGAGACCAAAACTATTCAAGGGCCGGCTGTGCCTATCATATCCCTTGCTGCTTTTTCGTCCCTAATTCTGAACAGGGACAGGTGTCTGTTTACAGCTGGGTAGACTGATGACTCTTGAACCAGACTGAAATCTGTGCAGTCAAATTGGAAAGTGGTAGCTCTGCCTCTTACTGCATGTATCAAGCCATCCATGTCATCTCACTCACTCACTCATGCACACACACATGCGCCAAAGAAATGTCGGAGTCAATAGATACTTTATATCAGCACACCTGAGTGCAAGCTGGATATATTCAATACATTTTATGTATTGAAGATTTCTTTGCTATTCATTATTTTGTATTGATGTGCATATTTCGTATGTATATGTCTTCTTTGTTATTCATGATCATGATCTATTTTGTATTGATGTACATACATGTACTTTGTAGTGTTATTATGTCTGTTTACCTGATGATTGTGAAATACTTTGAAGACTGTTTTGGGGCTCCAAGTGTGTAATTTTCCCACTGATGCCCAAATCTTAACCATTGAGTTTTAGCCCAAAGTCTGGTGTACAGAGGATTGTGTTCATTAGGCCTAAGCCGCCCCCCTCCCCCTCACCTCCCCGACGCATTGACAATTTGACATTTTTAAGCTGTTAGAAGTGCAGGTCTGTTGTTTTCACTTCTCTAACAAGTTGTGTGTATAGCTAAGGATGGAATTACTCTTTCCCCCCTCAACATCCCTGCAGATAAGTGTGCAGTTATTTTTATCAAAGTTTTAAAAATAACAAAACGGGAAAAAGAGATAAAAAAAAAAAAAAAGATGTGTGCGTTGCTTGGGCCTATTCCTCCTGGTTGAGCGGATCGTCACCCACAAGCCACAATCCAACAGACTTTGTGAAGTCAGAATATGTACAGAAAGTGGCTTGTTCGGTCATGGTCATTGAGTGGGCTTGGGCCCAAGCAAAGCTCACATTTCTGCCTCTTTTCTCAATTCAGGAATTTTTAAAACTGACCAGAAAAAGTGTACACTTATCGGTTGTTGGGAGGGGAGCGGTTTAGGACACCATCCTTAGCTATACACACTACTGTCAATTGCTGAAGAAGCGAAAATAGCAGGCAGATTGCCAACAGTGTAAAGAAATAAGGAATAGGGTTGATGGGTCAGAGAGGGGGCTGAGGCCCAAGGAAACATACACATTGGTGTATTCCTGAGTTTAGACGGATACTATGGTTGGGTCTGGGAAGGAAGGATTCCACACTTCTCTGGCAAGGCAGGGCGAGAGAGATTGTAAGATATGTGAAACGTAAAAATGAATTTTAAATAAAATGATCTTCAGACTTTTCGTTTTTTGTTTGTTTTTGTTTTGTTTTTGTTTTTTGTTTTGCTTGTTAATGTGTGACACTTTCTTCTCCTCTCATTTGTTTTTTTATGTCCTCTCTTTTTCCTCCCATTTGTGTCCTTGTTTTTGTTGTTTGTTTGTTCTGTTGTGTTTCTCTGATTCTTCTGATATTGTCCTTTTTTTCCTGTGTATATTGTACGTAGACTGCTGTTATCTTTTGTATGATGAAGGAACAGCCTACCAGACCCCAGGACATCTTCAACACTACACTAACAACCCAAGAGCACTGTCAACACTACCATCATCACCAAGTGCCTTGCCACATGGCGTTGGCAAACCATATGCATCTATCCCTTGTTGCCACCCTCTCTGTCCTCAGCCAAGTCTGTCTAATTTTTTATCCCTGGGTCTATCTTGTGCTCTCTTTTCTTACAGCTTTCCTGTTGTGACCAGGTGCTCTAATGTCTCTTTCCTCATAAAATGGCCTATAAATGTTGCCTGTCTTTTCCTAATCATTTCTTATAAATGATATCATTGTGTCTTTCTTCATCGAGACTGGATCATTTGTTTTCTTTGTTGTCTACGGAACTCTCAACATTCTTCTTAGAAACCACAACATCTCGGCTGCCTCAATCTTGCTCTGGCTTTGCATGTTGACTGTTCACGCCTCACAACCGTATAACATTTTCGATTTTATATAACATTCAACACTACCATGACATCCTTTACAAAAGGCAACTAGGAGGCATTTAAATTTACTGATTTTTTTTAACTTCATTGCCTCATTTTATTTTCTAAACAAATGTAGGCAGGCTGGGGTTGAACACAGAGACATCAGATCTCAAGTCCACAGCCTTACAAACTAAGCTATTCAGACCTGCTGGCTGCACTTGCGATAGCAAGATTAAATCTTTCACGTCTTGGCTAGAAAATATTAAAAAAATTGCTCTTTACTGGTTCACTTGCACCACGAATAATGAACTGAAAAGAATCTTATTCACGCGCGCGCGCGCACGCACACACACACACACACACACACACACACACACACACACACACACACACACACACACACACACACACACACACACCACACACACACACACACACACACACACACACACACACACACACACACACACACACACACACACACACACACACCTCTTCAGTCAGTATGACATTATTTTTAGTTTTGCTTTTCAAACGAAGACTGAATAACAAACTACAGATAAACGGAGACTTATACCAGAGTGAGGTGGTAAACGCATCAAGTTTTCTAAGGGCCAACATTATAAGGACGGTTTCCCATCACATCTCCCCTGCTGCTCTACCCTCCCTGACCTTGAACACATCAGCTGGATAGATTGCAGACTGTATGTACATTTCTGTCTGTATTCTGTATGTAGACTGCAGGCTGTGTGTACATTTGTGTCTGTATTCTGTATGTAGACTGCAGGCTGTGTGTACATTTCTGTCTGTATTCTGTATGTAGACTGCAGGCTGTATGTACATTTGTGTCTGTATTCTGTATGTAGACTGCAGGCTGTATGTATATTTGTGTCTGTATTCTGTATGTAGTCTGCAGGCTATATATACATTTCTCTCTGTATTCTGTATGTAGTCTGCAGACTGTATGTACATTTGTGTCTGTATTCTGTATGTAGACAGCAGGCTGTGTGTACATTTCTGTCTGTATTCTGTATGTAGACTGCAGGCTGTATGTACATTTCTGTCTGTATTCTGTATGTAGACTGCAGGCTGTGTGGGTAGATTTGTGTCTGTATTCTGTATGTAGACTGCAGGCTGTATGTACATTTCTGTCTGTATTCTGCATGTAGACTGCAGACTGTGTGTACATTTGTGTCTGTATTCTGTATGTAGACTGCAGGCTGTATGTACATTTCTGTCTGTATTCTGTATGTAGACTGCAGACTGTGTGTACATTTGTGTCTGTATTCTGTATGTAGACAGCAGGCTGTGTGTACATTTCTGTCTGTATTCTGTATGTAGACTGCAGACTGTGTGTACATTTGTGTCTGTATTCTGTATGTAGACTGCTGCTGTATGTACATTTCTCTCTGTATTCTGTATGTAGACAGCAGACTGTGTGTACATTTCTCTCTGTATTCTGTATGTAGACTGCAGACTGTGTGTACATTTGTGTCTGTATTCTGTATGTAGACTGCAGGCTGTATGTACATTTCTGTCTGTATTCTGTATGTAGACTGCAGGCTGTATGTACATTTCTGTCTGTATTCTGTATGTAGACTGCAGGCTGGTTGTACATTTCTGTCTGTATTCTGTATGTAGACTGCAGGCTGTATGTACATTTCTGTCTGTATTCTGTATGTAGACTGCAGGCTGTATGTACATTTGTGTCTGTATTCTGTATGTAGACTGTAGGCTGTATGTACATTTGTGTCTGTATTCTGTATGTAGACTGTAGGCTGTATGTACATTTCTGTCTGTATTCTGTATGTAGACTGCAGGCTGTGTGTACATTTCTGTCTGTATTCTGTATGTAGACTGCAGGCTATGTGTACATTTCTGTCTGTATTCTGTATGTAGACTGTAGGCTATGTGTACATTTCTGTCTGTATTCTGTATGTAGACTGCAGGCTATGTGTACATTTCTGTCTGTATTCTGTATGTAGACTGCAGGCTATGTGTACATTTCTGTCTGTATTCTGTATGTAGACTGCAGGCTATGTGTACATTTCTGTCTGTATTCTGTATGTAGACTGTAGGCTGTATGTACATTTCTGTCTGTATTCTGTATGTAGATGCAGACTGTGTGTACATTTCTGTCTGTATTCTGTATGTAGACTGCAGGCTATGTGTACATTTCTGTCTGTATTCTGTATGTAGACTGCAGGCTATGTGTACATTTCTGTCTGTATTCTGTATATAGACTGCAGACTGTATGCTCATTTCTCTCTGCATTCTCCAGAGTAAGCCGACACCACCAGAATGATAAACAGGAATATTTTCTGTAGTTAATCTAAACACATGTTTGGCATTTGAAACCAAAATTTGTGGAGCTTAGGGAACCTGATAATGCCAGATAATGGCTGTTGGCTTTTGATGGAGCACATATGGAAAATCTGAGTGTAATGAATTCCTCTTGATCAAACTCCAAATTTCTTGCTTTCTGTTTCTCTAAAAACTCTCTTGCTTTCTGTTTCTCTAAAAACTCTCTTGCTTTCTGTTCTTAAAACTCTCTTGCTTTCTGTTCTCTAAAAACTCCTCTTGCTTTCTGTTTCCTCTAAAAACTCTCTTGCTTTCTGTTTCTCTAAAAACTCTCTTGCTTTCTGTTTCTCTAAAAACTCTCTTGCTTTCTGTTCCTCTAAAAACTCTCTTGCTTTCTGTTTCTCTAAAAACTCTCTTGCTTTCTGTTTCCTCTAAAAACTCTCTTGCTTTCTGTTTCTCTAAAAACTCTCTTGCTTTCTGTTTCTCTAAAAACTCTTTGCTTTCTGTTTCTCTAAAAACTCTCTTGCTTTCTGTTCTCTAAAAAGTCTCTTGCTTTCTGTTTCTCTAAAAACTCTCTTGCTTTCTGTTTCTCTAAAAAACTCTTTTGCTTTCTGTTCCTCTAAAAAGTCTCTTGCTTTCTGTTTCCCTAAAAACTCTTTCTTTCTGTTTCTCTAAAAACTCTCGCTCTCTGATTCTCTAAAATCTCTTTCGCTTTCTGTTTCTCTAAAAACTCTCTCGCTTTCTGTTTCGCTAAAAAAAACTCTAGCTTTCTGTTTCTCTAAAAACTCTGTAGCTTTCTGTTTCTCTCAAACTTTCCTTGCTTTCTGTTTCTGTAAAACTCTCTTGTTTTCCGTTTCTTTAACAATTTTCTAGTTTTCTATTTCTCTAAAAACTCTCTCGCTTTCTGTTTCTCTAAAAACTCTAACACTTTCTGGTTTTTTTAAAAACTCTTACTTTGTTTCTAAAAGAACTCTCACTCTCTGTTTTCCTAAAAACTCTCTCGCTCTGTTTCTCTAAAAACTCTCTCGCTCTCTGTTTCTCTAAAAACTCTCTCGCTTTCTGTTTCTCTAAAAACTCTCATTTTTGTTTTTCTAATAATAAAAACTCTCTTACTTTGTTTCTCAAAAAACTCTCACTCTCTGTTTCTCTAAAAACACTCTCGCTTTCTGTTTCTCTAAAAACTCTCTACTTTTGTTTCTCTAAAAACTCTCTTACTTTGTTTCTCAAAAAACTCTCGCTCTCTGTTTCTCTAAAAACTCTCTCGTTCTCTGTTTCTCTAAAAACTGTCTTGATTTCTGTTTCTCTAGACACTCTTTTGCTTTCCGTATCTTAAAAAGCTCTCTTGCTTTCCGTTTCTTTAAAAACTCTCTTGCTTTCCGTTTCTTTAAAAACTGTCTAGCTTTCTGTTTCTCTAAAAAGTCTCGCTCTCTGTTTCTCTAAAAACTCTCTGACTTTCTGTTTCTCTAAACTCTCTTACTTTGCTTTTTCTAAAAACTCTTGCTTTCAGTTTCTCTAAAAACTCTCTTGCTTTCGACTTCTCTAAAAACTCTCTTGCTTTGTGTTTCTCTAAAAACTCTCTTGCTTTGTGTTTCTCTAAAAACTCTCTTGCTTTGTGTTTCTCTAAAAACTCTCTTGCTTTCTGTTTCTCAGAAAACTCTCTGACTTTCTGTTTCTCTAAAAACTCTCTGACTTTCTGTTTCTCTAAAACTCTCTACTTTGTTTTTCTCGAAAACCTCTCTTGCTTTGTGTTTCTCAGAAAACTCTCTTGCTCTCTGTTTCTCTAAAAACTCTCTCGCTTTCTGTTTCTCTAAAAACTCTCTCTACCTTTGTGTTTCTCTAAAAAATCTCTTGCTTTCTGTTTCTCTGTCTCCTGTTCACTTATATCTGACCATAGATATATGTAGGTATGGTTGGACATTGTTAGCATGTATCTACTTGTGCTTGTTTATTAATATGTGTTCTGATGTGTATGTGGGTATGTGAAACACGTTAGTGCTTCTCTGTATATCACACTATGGAAAGGTGCACTGTGCAGCAGGTCCAGACGAGTTTCGAGCACATCAATGTATATGAACGATTTATTATCACAATCATTATTGTTCATCATCATCATCATCATCAAGTACCTTGCCACATGGCCTTGGCGATCATGGCCTTCCATCTGTTTCCATCCCTTGTTGCCGCAAGCACATCTTCCACCGTCTCTGTCTTCAGCCACTCTGCAAGTCCTGTCCAGTATTTTTTTCCCTGGGTCTACCTATGTTATTATTGTTATTATCATCAATTGATAAACAATAGTTCTCCTCGCTTTCTTCTGGTTTACACATCAAAATAGATAAAGTTGCTATTATCCATCCTTCACAACGCGCCTTTATACCAGTGTATAATGTCTTGTTGTCATGCATCTCTCTTCCAGAACTACACCCAGTGACCCCCCCTCCCGCCCCCACACTTATGTATCCCATGGCAATTACTATGGATCATCCAGAATACAAAACAACACGAACATTTGTTCTTCACACACACACACACACACACACACACACACACACACACACACACACACACACACACACACACACACACACACACACACACACACACACACACACACACACACACACACATACGTACATACACACACACATAACAACCATACGCACACACACACGTACGCACACACATACCACACACACATACCACACATACTACACTACACCACACACATACACAACCACACACACACACAACACACACAACTACACAAACACACACACCCAACACACATACACACACACAACACACACACACACACACACACACACACACAAACACACAAACACCACAGAGCAAAACGTGGGTAGCGAGCATTCAACGAATCAAGTACAGCCCTTTACCGACTCCACGTTTGTTCTAGCTCTATTCCATATCAAACTTCCCTGACTCACAGTATCTGGTGCCGATGTTCCATATCAAACCTTCCCTGACACACATGTTTCTTATGCTCTATGTTTCCATATCAAACTTCCCTGACATACATGTTTCTGGTGCTCTGTGTTTCCATATCAAACTTCCCTGACACACATGTTTCTGTGCTCTGTGTTTCCATATCAAACTTCCCTGACATACATGTTTCTGGTGCTCTTGTTTCCATATCAAACTTCCCTGACATACATGTTTCTGGTGCTCTGTGTTTCCATATCAAACTTCCCTGACATACATGTTTCTGGTGCTCTGTGTTTCATATCAAACTTCCCTGACACACATGTTTCTGGTGCTCTGTGTTTCCATATCAAACTTCCCTGACATACATGTTTCTGGTGCTCTATGTTTCCATATCAAACTTCCTGACACACATGTTTCTGGTGCTCTTGTTTCCATATCAAACTTCCCTGACATACATGTTTCTGTGCTCTATGTTTCCATATCAAACTTCCCTGACACACATGTTTCTGGTGCTCTATGTTTCCATATCAAACTTCCCTGACATACATGTTTCTTATGCTCTATGTTTCCATATCAAACTTCCCTGACACACATGTTTCTTATGCTCTATGTTTCCATATCAAACTTCCCTGACACACATGTTTCTTATGCTCTATGTTTCCATATCAAACTTCCCTGACACACATGTTTCTTATGCTCTATGTTTCCATATCAAACTTCCCTGACACACATGTTTCTGGTGCTCTGTGTTTCCATATCAAACTTCCCTGACACACATGTTTCTTATGCTCTATGTTTCCATATCAAACTTCCCTGACATACATGTTTCTGGTGCTCTATGTTTCCATATCAAACTTCCCTGACACACATGTTTCTTATGCTCTATGTTTGCATATCAAACTTCCCTGACATGCATGTTTCTGGTGCTCTGTGTTTCCATATCAAACTTCCCTGACATACATGTTTCTTATGCTCTATGTTTGCATATCAAACTTCCCTGACACACATGTTTCTTATGCTCTATGTTTCCATATCAAACTTCCCTGACACACATGTTTCTTATGCTCTATGTTTCCATATCAAACTTCCCTGACATACATGTTTCTTATGCTCTATGTTTCCATATCAAACTTCCCTGACATACATGTTTCTGGTGCTCTGTGTTTCCATATGAAACTTCCCTGACACACATGTTTCTGGTGCTCTGTGTTTCCATATCAAACTTCCCTGACATACATGTTTCTGGTGCTCTGTGTTTCCATATGAAACTTCCCTGACATACATGTTTCTGGTGCTCTATGTTTGCATATCAAACTTCCCTGACATACATGTTTCTGGTGCTCTGTGTTTCCATATCAAACTTCCCTGACACACATGTTTCTGGTGCTCTGTGTTTCCATATCAAACTTCCCTGACACACATGTTTCTGGTGCTCCATGTTTCCATATCAAACTTCCCTGACACACATGTTTCTGGTGCTCTGTGTTTCCATATGAAACTTCCCTGACATTCATGTTTCTGGTGCTCTGTGTTTCCATATCAAACTTCCCTGACACACATGTTTCTGGTGCTCTATGTTTCCATATCAAACTTCCCTGACTCACATGTTTCTGGTGCTCTGTGTTTCCATATCAAACTTCCCTGACTCACATGTTTCTGGTGCTCTGTGTTTCCATATCAAACTTCCCTGACTCACATGTTTCTGGTGCTCTGTGTTTCCATATAAAACTTCCCTGACACACATGTTTTTTATGCTCTGTGTTTCCATATCAAACTTCCCTGACACACATGTTTCTTATGCTCTGTGTTTCCATATAAAACTTCCCTGACACACATGTTTCTGGTGCTCTGTGTTTCCATATCAAACTTCCTGACACACATGTTTCTGGTGCTCTGTGTTTCCATATCAAACTTCCTGACACACATGTTTCTGGTGCTCTGTGTTTCATATCAAACTTCCCTGACACACATGTTTCTTATGCTCTATGTTTCCATATCAAACTTCCCTGACACACATGTTTCTGGTGCTCTATGTTTCCATATCAAACTTCCCTGACACACATGTTTCTGTGCTCTATGTTTCCATATCAAACTTCCCTGACACACATGTTTCTGGTGCTCTGTGTTTCCATATCAAACTTCCCTGACATACATGTTTCTTATGCTCTATGTTTCCATATCAAACGTCCCTGACACACATGTTTCTGGTGTCTGTGTTTCCATATCAAACTTCCCTGACACACATGTTTCTTATGCTCTATGTTTCATATCAAACTTCCCTGACACACATGTTTCTTATGCTCTATGTTTCCATATCAAACTTCCCTGACAACACATGTTTCTGGTGCTCCATTGTTTCCATATCAAACTTCCCTGACATACATGTTTCTGGTGCTCTGTGTTTGCATATCAAAATTCCCTGACACATACATGTTACTGGTGCTCTGTGTTTCCATATGAAACTTCCCTGACACACATGTTTCTGGTGCTCTGTGTTTCCATATGAAACTTCCCTGACACATGTATCTGGTGCTCCATGTTTCCATATCAAACTTCCCTGACACATGTATTCTGGTGCTCCATGTTTCCATATCAAACTTCCCTGACATACATGTTTCTGGTGCTCTGTGTTTCCATATGAAACTTCCCTGATACACGTTTCTGGTGCTCCATGTTTCCATATCAAACTTCCCTGACACACACATGATCCACAGTCGGTCTCTGCTTCATTTTCTGTGTCTACTCCATACAACTTGAATGAGTTTTTCGGGTGACTGTCTTCGACAGTTTCAAATTTCTTTCTTTAAATTTAATTCAAAGACTCCCCCGTGGGGATGCCGGGGGCTTTTTCAGTATAGGAAATTCTGTGCTAAAAATTTCCTCTTTTCTGTCACTCTCTTTGTTTCTTTCTTCCTCTTTTGCTTTCTGTCATTTCTTCCTATAATTTTCTGCCTTGCTGGTCCACTCACCTGTATGTGTTGAATAAAGTCTTACGTACTTTTTCATAGGATTGATAATTGGGTACATGTATTAAGTGCATTTTTGGCTCTAGGGAGGTGAGATATGCGAAAGCAATTTTAGTAATTTATGCCCGTTTTTATATATGTTTTGGTGTCCTTAGGATGCTTAAATTTGTATTCAGTATATTTTTTAAATCCCCGTGCGATAAATTGGACGGAGTGGTCGAACGCCCGGGGCATGTCCTTAGATTATGTGCGCGAATGCATTGAATTCTCAATTTTCTTTCCTTTTTTTTTTCTTTTGAAGTTTTGTGTGTTTTGAAGCAGGTATATCCCTGATATGGCTCTACGCAGTCGGCTGGGCTTTAAACAACAACAACAATAACAAAAAAGCTTCTAGGGTTATTGTCTCTATGACAACCACAACTTTCTTTCTTCAGGCCTCATTGGAAGACATTCGCATTGGAACTACTTCTTATCTAGCAAGTATGGTTTTCGTGTTGCCCTTCCCTCTCCCCCATCCATCCCAGACCTCTCCTGCCATCCCCCTCTCCTCCCAGTATGAGTATGCTTTGTACCCAGTATGAGTATGCTTTGTACCCAGTAGGAGTATGCTTTATATCCATATGAGTATGTTTTGTACCCAGTATGAGTATGCTTTGTACCCAGTATGAGTATGCTTTGTACCCAGTATGAGTATGCTTTGTACCCAGTGTGAGTATGCTTTGTACCCAGTAAATTGTAG